>OX421497.1:5030635-5373135 GCA_949126835.1 Anisus vortex
ACAATCGATCTACACACTATGTAACAAACAATCGATCTACAGACTATGTCACAAACAATCGATCCACAGACTATGTCACAAACAATCGATCTACAGACTATGTCACAAACAATCGATCTACAGACTATGTCACAAACAATCGATCTACACACTATGTCACAAACAATCGATCTACACACTATGTCACAAACAATCGATCTACAGACTATGTCACAAACAATCGATCTACAGACTATGTCACAAACAATCGATCTACAGACTATGTCACAAACAATCGATATACAGACTATGTCACAAACAATCGATCTACAGACTATGTCACAAACAATCGATCTACAGACTATGTCACAAACAATCGATCTACAGACTATGTCACAAACAATCGATCTACAGACTATGTCACAAACAATCGATCTACACACTATGTCACAAACAATCGATCTACAGACTATGTCACAAACAATCGATCTACAGACTATGTCACAAACAATCGATCTACAGACTATGTCACAAACAATCAATCTACACACTATGTCACAAACAATCGATCCAAAGACTATGTCACAAACAATCGATCGACAGACTATGTCACAAACAATCGATCTACAGACTATGTCCCAAACAATCGATCTACAGACTATGTCACAAACAATCAATATACACACTATGTCACAAACAATCGATTTACAGACTATGTCACAAACAATCGATCTACAGACTATGTCACAAACAATCGATCTACAGACTATGTAACAAACAATCGATCTACAGACTATGTCCCAAACAATCGATCTACAGACTATGTCACAGACAATCGATCTACAGACTATGTCACAGACAATCGATATACAGACTATGTCACAAACAAACGATCTACAGACTATGTCACAGACAATCGATCTACAGACTATGTCCCAAACAATCGATCTACACACTATGTCACTACTAATCGATCTACACACTATGTCACAAACAATCGATCTACAGACTATGTCACAAACAATCGATCTACAGACTATGAGACAAACAATCGATCTACACACTATGTCACAAACAATCGATCTACAGACTATGTCACAAACAATCGATCTACACACTATGTCACAAACAAGCGATCTACACACTATGTCACAAACAATCGATCTACAGACTATGTCACAAACAATCGATCTACAGACTATGAGACAAACAATCGATCTACACACTATGTCACAAACAATCGATCTACACACTATGTCACAAACAATCGATCTACACACTATGTCCCAAACAATCGATCTACAGACTATGTCACAAACAATCGATCTACACACTATGTCCCAAACAATCGATCTACAGACTATGTCACAGACAATCGATCTACAGACTATGTCACAGACAATCGATCTACAGACTATGTCACAGACAATCGATCTACAGACTATGTCACAAACGATCGATCTACAGACTATGTCACAGACAATCGATCTACAGACTATGTCCCAAACAATCGATCTACACACTATGTCACAAACAATCGATCTACAGACTATGTCACAGAAAAATCGATCTACACACTATGTCACAAACAATCGATCTACAGACTATGTCACAGACAATCGATCTACAGACTATGTCCCAAACAATCGATCTACAGACTATGTCACAGACAATCGATCTACATACTATGTCCCAAACAATCGATGTACAGACTATGTCACAAACAATCGATCTACAGACTATGTCACAGACAATCGATCTACAGACTATGTCACAAACAATCGATCTACACACTATGTCACTACTAATCGATCTACACACTATGTCACAAACAATCGATCTACACACTATGTCACAAACAATCGATCTACAGACTATGAGACAAACAATCGATCTACACACTATGTCACAAACAATCGATCTACACACTATGTCACAAACAATCGATCTACACACTATGTCCCAAACAATCGATCTACAGACTATGTCACAAACAATCGATCTACACACTATGTCCCAAACAATCGATCTACAGACTATGTCACAGACAATCGATCTACAGACTATGTCACAGACAATCGATCTACAGACTATGTCACAGACAATCGATCTACAGACTATGTCACAAACGATCGATCTACAGACTATGTCACAGACAATCGATCTACAGACTATGTCCCAAACAATCGATCTACACACTATGTCACAAACAATCGATCTACAGACTATGTCACAGACAATCGATCTACACACTATGTCACAAACAATCGATCTACAGACTATGTCACAGACAATCGATCTACAGACTATGTCCCAAACAATCGATCTACAGACTATGTCACAGACAATCGATCTACATACTATGTCCCAAACAATCGATGTACAGACTATGTCACAAACAATCGATCTACAGACTATGTCACAGACAATCGATCTACAGACTATGTCACAAACAATCGATCTACACACTATGTAACTACTAATCGATCTACACACTATGTCACAAACAATCGATCTACACACTATGTCACAAACAATCGATCCACACACTATGTCCCAAACAATCGATCTACAGACTATGTCACAAACAATCGATCTACACACTATGTAACAAACAATCGATCTACAGACTATGTCCCAAACAATCGATCTACAGACTATGTCACAAACAATCGATCTACACACTATGTCACTACTTATCGTACTACACACTATGTCACAAACAATCGATCTACACACTATGTCACAAACAATCGATCTACACACTATGTCCCAAACAATCGATCTACAGACTATGTCACAAACAATCGATCGACAGAGTATGTCACAGACAATCGATCTACAGACTATGTCACAAACAATTTATCTACAGACTATGTCAAAAACAATCGATCTACAGACTATGTCACAAACAATTGATCTACAGACTATGTCACAAACAATCGATCTACACACTATGTCACGAACAATCTATCTACAGACTATGTCACTACTAATCGATCTACACACTATGTCACAAACAATCGATCTACAGACTATGTCACAAACAATCGATCTACAGACTATGTCACAAACAATCGATCTACACACTATGTCACAAACAATCGATCTACAGACTATGTCACAAACAATCGATCTACACACTATGTCACAAACAAGTTATCTACACACTATGTCACAAACAATCGATCTACAGACTATGTCACAAACAATCGATCTACAGACTATGAGACAAACAATCGATCTACACACTATGTCACAAACAATCGATCTACACACTATGTCACAAACAATCGATCTACACACTATGTCCCAAACAATCGATCTACAGACTATGTCACAAACAATCGATCTACACACTATGTCCCAAACAATCGATCTACAGACTATGTCACAGACAATCGATCTACAGACTATGTCACAGACAATCGATCTACAGACTATGTCACAGACAATCGATCTACAGACTATGTCACAAACGATCGATCTACAGACTATGTCACAGACAATCGATCTACAGACTATGTCCCAAACAATCGATCTACACACTATGTCACAAACAATCGATCTACAGACTATGTCACAGACAATCGATCTACACACTATGTCACAAACAATCGATCTACAGACTATGTCACAGACAATCGATCTACAGACTATGTCCCAAACAATCGATCTACAGACTATGTCACAGACAATCGATCTACATACTATGTCCCAAACAATCGATGTACAGACTATGTCACAAACAATCGATCTACAGACTATGTCACAGACAATCGATCTACAGACTATGTCACAAACAATCGATCTACACACTATGTCACTACTAATCGATCTACACACTATGTCACAAACAATCGATCTACACACTATGTCACAAACAATCGATCTACAGACTATGAGACAAACAATCGATCTACACACTATGTCACAAACAATCGATCTACACACTATGTCACAAACAATCGATCTACACACTATGTCACAAACAAGCGATCTACACACTATGTCACAAACAATCGATCTACAGACTATGTCACAAACAATCGATCTACAGACTATGAGACAAACAATCGATCTACACACTATGTCACAAACAATCGATCTACACACTATGTCACAAACAATCGATCTACACACTATGTCCCAAACAATCGATCTACAGACTATGTCACAAACAATCGATCTACACACTATGTCCCAAACAATCGATCTACAGACTATGTCACAGACAATCGATCTACAGACTATGTCACAGACAATCGATCTACAGACTATGTCACAGACAATCGATCTACAGACTATGTCACAAACGATCGATCTACAGACTATGTCACAGACAATCGATCTACAGACTATGTCCCTAACAATCGATCTACACACTATGTCACAAACAATCGATCTACAGACTATGTCACAGACAATCGATCTACACACTATGTCACAAACAATCGATCTACAGACTATGTCACAGACAATCGATCTACAGACTATGTCCCAAACAATCGATCTACAGACTATGTCACAGACAATCGATCTACATACTATGTCCCAAACAATCGATGTACAGACTATGTCACAAACAATCGATCTACAGACTATGTCACAGACAATCGATCTACAGACTATGTCACAAACAATCGATCTACACACTATGTCACTACTAATCGATCTACACACTATGTCACAAACAATCGATCTACACACTATGTCACAAACAATCGATCCACACACTATGTCCCAAACAATCGATCTACAGACTATGTCACAAACAATCGATCTACACACTATGTAACAAACAATCGATCTACAGACTATGTCCCAAACAATCGATCTACAGACTATGTCACAAACAATCGATCTACACACTATGTCACTACTTATCGTACTACACACTATGTCACAAACAATCGATCTACACACTATGTCACAAACAATCGATCTACACACTATGTCCCAAACAATCGATCTACAGACTATGTCACAAACAATCGATCGACAGAGTATGTCACAGACAATCGATCTACAGACTATGTCACAAACAATTGATCTACAGACTATGTCAAAAACAATCGATCTACAGACTATGTCACAAACAATTGATCTACAGACTATGTCACAAACAATCGATCTACACACTATGTCACGAACAATCTATCTACAGACTATGTCACAAACAATCGATCTACACACTATGTCACAAACAATCGATCTACAGACTATGTCAAAAACAATCGATCTGCAGACTATGTCACAAACAATCGATCTACAGACTATGTCCCAAACAATCGATCTACAGACTATGTCACAAACAATCGATCTACAGACTATGTCACTGTCACGTGGCGGGGGGGTGATTAGACCACTTAATCACAGTGACCACAGTAATTGTTGTTGTGTGTTGCGCCAGCAGGCAGCAGTGTATTTCGTCTCTTCATATTTGATGATTATTTGTGGTTTCATTTTTCGCTCTTCATTTTGAAACTTATATTGATTGATTTGTTGTGAATTACTCTCTCAAATTGTGTGTTTTGTTCGGTCATTGCGCGACAATTAAGTCAATTATTGACTAATTTGTATAATCGACTTTATTAATCATCTTATTAAGCTTGCTAAGATTGTTAGAGTCAGAGTGACTGAGCAGTTCTCACAACTAGTCACAACACTGTGTTTTTCCCCCTCTTAAATCTGGACTGTCGAGTTTATTCAACTGTGTACTGTGTACTACACATGATATAACTTTTACTCCTGGAAATTTTTGTAAACAAAGTAACGACTGCTGCCACACTAGCTTGTTTTTATACTAGCCACTTCTATTGTATGCTACTAACTATCAATTAAATCGACCTTACTGATGTGAAGAAATGGATAAGAAGTTATTTCTTAACATTGGGAAAATTTGCTCGAAACTCAATACACATCTGGATACCAAACTCTTTCTTACTATTCGTAGGCTCGGCATCGGACGCCACTTACCAACTAGACGTGGGACGAGAGCTGGACATTGTCACCGCATATCGTCCCCCGCAGCCCCTGATCTGGCATATCAACCTTCTCCTCCCCTCTCTATGCCTGCATATCAACCCTCCACTCCCCTTTCTACGCCTGCATATCAACCCTCCCCTCCCCTCTATATGCCTGCACATCAATCCTCCCCTCCCCTCTCTGTGCCTGCATATCCCCCCAAAGCAAATCGACCATCCCCTCCCTTATCTGCAAAAGCTTCTAACAAGGCACTCAGTGCTTGCCTCATAAACTCTCAATCAGTAAACCCCGTCGGGAAAGCCGAGCTCATCTCTGACTTTATTGTCGAAAAAAATCTAGATTTCATGTTTATCACCGAAACATGGCTACGATCTGGGGACGACCCCAAGTGCGAACAACTAACTCCTGTTAGTCACCTCACAGCTTCTTTTCCCCGCCCCACTGGCACTGGGGGAGGTATCGCCGTCATCTATAAAAAACACCTCCACGCTGCTGTATTGTTCTCCAACACTCTCCCCTTTTCCCACACCACATTCGAAGCCGTGGAAATTAAAGTTTCTACCACCACGACTCTCTCCTTCCTCTGCATTTATCGTCCCCCACCAAACGCCAAGAACAAGTTCAAAGATGCTACTTTCTTTGATGAGTTTGCTCTTGTACTTGACTACTACAATGTCACCCCTAACAGAGTCATCATCTTGGATGACTTCAACATACACTGGGACTGTCCCTCTGATGCCAACACCAAGCGCGCACGGGCACTATTCGATAACTACAGTGTTGACCAGGTCGTCCCATTCCCCACCCACTCCCGTGGTCATATCCTCGACTGGATCGTCACCAGATCCGCTGACAACCTCGTCTCCAGCCTAGTCGCCAGCGACCTTCTTGTCTCTGACCATTCTGCCATCTGCTTCATTGTCAATATCACCAGACCGGTGAAGAAATGCAAGATTGTCACCCGCCGTAAGCTACGAGCCATAGATACTGACACCTTTGGCAACGAGGCTGCCTTGCTGCTGGCTCAGCGTGACCCCTCTTCTGACCATGCTTCCTTTTTCGCCCTGACTCTACGCCAGCTTCTCGACAAGCACGCCCCGCCATCTTTGTGTGCAGTTTCTGAGCGACTGCCAGCTCCTTGGTTTTCCGACGACGTCAAAGCTGCCAAGCACGAACGACGACGGGCCGAGCAAACTTGGCGACTCTCCGGCCTCGAGATCCACCGCCAGATCTTCAGAGACATGCGGCTCCGCGTCAAGGAAGCCATCACTGCCGCCAAGGTCCAGCACTACCACAACCGCATCACGCAAGCCTCGTCGTCCAAGGAGCTATTCTCTATCATGTCCACCCTCCTCGGCTCCTCACCCTCTCTACCCCTACCCACCACACACCCACCCGTGGACCTCCCAGAACTCTTCTCAGAGCACTTTAAGGAGAAGATAGAGAATCTGCGTAGTTCTCTGGATCATGATGCCTATCGCCCTTCCCCACCCTCTCCCGCCTTCTCTGGCTCCCCTCTCACCTGCTTTCAACCTGTCACCATCGACCATGTTAAGCGCATCATTATGAAGTCCCCCATCAAGACCTGCGAGCTTGACCCTCTGCCAGGCTTTCTGTTCACCCAGTGCTTGGACAAGCTCCTGCCGTATATCACCGATACCATAAACACCTCCCTCTCCACAGGCATCGTTCCTAACTGTTTTAAATCCGCCATCGTCCGCCCACTCTTGAAGAAATCCGGACTTGATGTAAATGAATGCCGGAACTACCGTCCAGTATCAAACCTCCCCTACCTCTCCAAGCTCCTGGAGCGCATCATCCTTGAGCAATTGAACGTCCACCTGTCCCTGAACTCGCTTATGCCCGTGTTCCAGTCGGCATATCGCCCCAATCACAGCACTGAGACAGCGCTACTGCGGATCACCACCGACCTCCTGAACGCCGCAGACAGAGGTCTCGTCTCCGCCCTTGTGTTATTGGACTTGTCCGCGGCTTTTGACACGATCGACCACCACCTACTCATCGATCGCCTCAGCTTCACGTTCGGCATTCATGATATAGCCCTCTCCTGGTTCAAGAGCTACCTCGACGGTCGCTCCCAGACCGTCACTACTGAATCTTTGTCCTCCCAGCCCGTCGCCGTCCGCTATGGTGTACCACAGGGGTCCGTCCTCGGCCCAGTCCTCTTCACTTTGTACACCCAGCCCCTTTCCTTCGTCATCGAGCGACACAACCTTAATTATCACTTTTTCGCTGATGACACCCAGCTCCTAAACAGCGCCAAGCCTGAGGACATCGACGAGCTCCTTGCTACTATCTCCTGTTGTTTCCTGGACATCAAGAACTGGATGACAGAAAACAAGTTGAAGCTCAACAGCGATAAGACCGAAGCCCTACTCGTAGGAACGAGACAGAAGCTTGCTTCCCTCAGCGTGACTGACCTCCAGTTGGGTGACGCTACTGTGCCCTTCTCCCCGACTGTAAAGAGCCTTGGCATGTTTCTGGACTCTGTCCATGCAACCCCACATCTCCTTCCTGATCAAAACCTGCTTTTTTCACCTGCGACGTATTGCCACTATCCGTCGCTACCTCACTCCGGAAGCTTGTACCAAGCTCGTCATCACTCTCCTCTTCTCTCGTTTGGACTACTGTAACTCTCTTCTGGCCGGCCTTCCTGACGCTTCCATTCAAGGACTCAAACGCGTCCAAAACTGCGCTGCCAGACTAGTCCTAAAGAAGAAGAAGTCCGACCACATTTCACCTCTGCTCTACTCTCTGCACTGGCTCCCTATTCAAAATAGGATTTCATATAAACTCGCATCTCTATGCTATAAATGCCTCAATGACTCTGCCCCGGATTATCTAATTTCCTGTCTGGAAATATATACAAAACCACGCCCACTTCGATCGGCTGCTCACAAACTCAATTTGACGATCCCGCGGACAAAACTCGTGACAGCTGGTCAGCGGGCCTTCACCTACTCCGGCCCCTCCGCATGGAACACCCTGCCACTCCAGCTGCGACAAAGCTCGAACTTTAACATTTTCAAGACCGGACTCAAGACTCACCTGTTTATTATTGACTCTTAGCCCACTTACATTTTTAAACATTTGTCTGTTATTGTTATCATCGTTAATTGTAATTGTAAATGTAAGTGTTAAGCGCATAGAACTGATTGCGGGATATGCGCTATATAAGCTTCATTATTATTATTATTATTATTATTAATCACCACGTAAACTTTATAAGTTGGGGTTAGATCTGCACCTGAGCCTCCTGTGTGTCGTGCCTTCTGTATGATTAAGTAAACGTGACTGAATTATGTCACGCGGTGTGGCAGGCAGGCTCGTATGTGTATTCTTTCCTTCTTATAAGAGTGGTCTGCATAAATAGATAAGAGATGAATTATTCTCTTTCTATTCTTGTTGGCTGCGTTTTTGTCTTAAGGGATGAGCCGGAGTACTGTGCTAGAGGTTACGTATTGATGATCAAATTTATATTTGTGTGTGTAGAATTCCGTGGCTCGTCTGAGGTAGTTATGCAGAGGTTTGGCTATACTAAACACATAAAGACTTCACAACATCGATTATAGTCACTAGAGAACACGAGCGAAAACATTATATTCTGAAGTTTATTCACATTAAGACTGAGTATACCGTCGCATATATATCATACATAATATCCTAGGTACATTGTCCAACAATATAAACAGCAAAGATTAAGATTACAGACTTAGGGTCGGAGCCTTCATACAGGCCTCGGAGGGGCCAGACGGACCCACTCCGCTTTCACGACCGCCTAGCTAGCCTGTCCGTAAAACTCCACTAAAAGTAAAAAGTTAAATCTATAACTAAAAGCATGGATAGTCACGTGGTGCAAAATGGGAGTGGTAGGGGGAAATGTACATGTTTTCTTAGTCTGATTGACAGGAGTAGGGAATGCACGGGAGAGGGCGGGGTTATCTTACGCCTCTGACCATAGGGGTGGCGGTGGTGGACGACATCTAAAGCCTTTTCCCGTGGTCAGAATTTGCTTTTTTCACGGTCGGCTCATTACGTTATACGGCTTACAGCGGTTAACTCGACCACCTGGCCACCTCAGATGTCTATTTTCAAGAACATGTTATATCCCGTTGGTCGAGGACGTAAGGAGGTACGGGGAGGGGGGTGAAGGTCAATAGGTGGGATCAGTGATGATTGCGCCACATATGTCCTTGACTTGTTTTCCGATCTTCCGTGGTCGGGGTAGGGGGGGGGGGCGATAAGCACACACGTTTTACAGCATTTAGAATATACATGAAAGGGAAACTAATATCAATAACTAGTCATATAACAATAAGTAATATACTTATAAGCATGCAGAAATATACATATATAATGTAAGTAAAATTCATTGCGATGCAAAATACATAAAGTGTTAAATGTAGGAGAAAGAAAGGAAAGACTCATTTTCACTCCAATCAGACATGCAGGATTGTGGCAATGTTGTCAGTGGTTTGTACGTACAGATGATATATGATTATAGTATCTTATAAGAGCGGATTACATCTAAGACCTTTATTAGTTGCGTGTGACGTTAATCTTCTCCCAAAACGCCACAGTCACAAACAGTCGATCTACACACTATGTCCCAAACAATCGATCTACAGACTATGTCCCAAACAATCGATCTACAGACTATGTCACAGACAATCGATCTACAGACTATGTCCCAAACAATCGATCTACAGACTATGTCACAAACAATCGATCTACAGACTATGTCACAGACAATCGATCTACAGACTATGTCACAAACAATCGATCTACACACTATGTCACTACTAATCGATCTACACACTATGTCACAAACAATCGATCTACACACTATGTCACAAACAATCGATCTACACACTATGTCCCAAACAATCGATCTACAGACTATGTCACCAACAATCGATCTACAGACTATGTAACAAACAATCGAACTAAACACTATGTCACTACTTATCGATCTACACACTATGTCACAAACAATCGATCTACACACTATGTCACAAACAATCGATTTACACACTATGTCCCAAACAATCGATCTACAGACTATGTCACAAACAATCGATCTACAGACTATGTCACAGACAATCGATCTACAGACTATGTCACAAACAATTGATCTACAGACTATGTCAAAAACTATCGATCTACAGACTATGTCACAAACAATCGATCTACAGACTATGTCACAAACAATCGATCTACACACTATGTCACAAACAATCTATCTACAGACTATGTCACAAACAATCGATCTACACACTATGTCACAAACAATCGATCTACACACTATGTCACAAACAATCGATCTGCAGACTATGTCACAAACAATCGATCTACAGACTATGTCACAAACAATCGATCTACACACTATGTCCCAATCAATCGATCTACACACTATGTCACAAACAATCGATCTACAGACTATGTCACAAACAATCGATCTACACACTATGTCACTACTAATCGATCTACACACTATGTCACAAACAATTGATCTACACACTATGTCACCAACAATCGATCTACACACTATGTCCCAAACAATTGATCTACAGACTATGTCACAAACAATCGATCTACAGACTATGACACAGACAATCGATCTACAGACTATGTCACAAACAATTGATCTACAGACTATGTCAAAAACAATCGATCTACAGACTATGTCACAAACAATCGATCTACAGACTATGTCACAAACAATCGATCTACACACTATGTCACAAACAATCGATCTACAGACTATGTCACAAACAATCGATCTACACACTATGTCACAAACAATCGATCTCCACACTATGTCACAAACAATCGATCTACAGAATATGTCACAAACAATCGATCTACACACTATGTGACAAACAATCGATCTGCAGACTATGTCACAAACAATTGATCTACAGACTATGTCAAAAACAATCGATCTACAGACTATGTCACAAACAATCGATATACAGACTATGTCACAAACAATCGATCTACACACTATGTCACAAACAATCGATCTAGAGACTATGTCACAAACAATCGATCTGCACACTATGTCACAAACAATCGATCTACACACTATGTCACAAACAATCGATCTGCAGACTATGTCACAAACAATCGATCTACAGACTATGTCACAAACAATCGATCTACACACTATGTCACAAACAATCGATCTGCAGACTATGTCACAAACAATCGATCTACAGACTATGTCACAAACATTCGATCTACACACTATGTCACAAACAATCGATCTACACACTATGTCACAAACAATCGATCTACACACTATGTCACAAACAATCAATATACAGACTATGTCACAAACAATCGATCTACAGACTATGTAACAAACAATCGATCTACAGACTATGTCCCAAACAATCGATCTACAGACTATGTCACAAACAATCGATCTACAGACTATGTCACTACTAATCGATCTACAGACTATGTCCCAAACAATCGATCTACAGACTATATTCCCAAACAATCGATCTACAGACTATGTCACAAACAATCGATCTACAGACTATGTCACTACTAATCGATCTACACACTATGTCACAAACAATCGATCTACACACTATGTCACAGACAATCGATCTACACACTATGTCACAAACAATCGATCTACACACTATGTCACAAACAATCGATCTACACACTATGTCACTACTAATCGATCTACACACTATGTCACAAACAATCGATCTACACACTATGTCACTACTAATCGATCTACACACTATGTCACAAACAATCGATCTACACACTATGTCACAAACAATCGATCTACAGACTATGTCACAAACAATCGATCTACAGACTATGTCACTACTAATCGATCTACACACTATGTCACAAACAATCGATCTACACACTATGTCACAAACAATCGATCTACAGACTATGTCACTACTAATCGATCTACACACTATGTCACAAACAATCGATCTACAGACTATGTCACAAACAATCGATCTACAGACTATGTCACTACTAATCGATCTACACACTATGTCACAAACAATCGATCTACAGACTATGTCACTACTAATCGATCTACACACTATGTCACAAACAATCGATCTACACACTATGTCACAAACAATCGATCTACACACTATGTCACAAACAATCGATCTACAGACTATGTCACAAACAATCGATCTACAGACTATGTCACAGACAATCGATCTACACACTATGTCACAAACAATCGATCTACAGACTATGTCACAGACAATCGATCTACACACTATGTCACAAACAATCGATCTACACACTATGTCACAAACAATCGATCTACACACTATGTCACAAACAATCGATCTACACACTATGTCACTACTAATCGATCTACACACTATGTCACAAACAATCGATCTACACACTATGTCACTACTAATCGATCTACACACTATGTCCCAAACAATCGATCTACACACTATGTCACAAACAATCGATCTACAGACTATGTCACAAACAATCGATCTACAGACTATGTCACTACTAATCGATCTACACACTATGTCACAAACAATCGATCTACACACTATGTCACAAACAATCGATCTACAGACTATGTCACTACTAATCGATCTACACACTATGTCACAAACAATCGATCTACAGACTATGTCACAAACAATCGATCTACAGACTATGTCACTACTAATCGATCTACACACTATGTCACAAACAATCGATCTACAGACTATGTCACTACTAATCGATCTACACACTATGTCACAAACAATCGATCTACACACTATGTCACAAACAATCGATCTACACACTATGTCACAAACAATCGATCTACAGACTATGTCACAAACAATCGATCTACAGACTATGTCACAGACAATCGATCTACACACTATGTCACAAACAATCGATCTACAGACTATGTCACAGACAATCGATCTACACACTATGTCACAAACAATCGATCTACACACTATGTCACAAACAATCGATCTACACACTATGTCACAAACAATCGATCTACAGACTATGTCACAAACAATCGATCTACAGACTATGTCACAAACAATCGATCTACAGACTATGTCACTACTAATCGATCTACACACTATGTCACAAACAATCGATCTACACACTATGTCACAAACAATCGATCTACAGACTATGTCACTACTAATCGATCTACACACTATGTCACAAACAATCGATCTACAGACTATGTCACAAACAATCGATCTACAGACTATGTCACTACTAATCGATCTACACACTATGTCACAAACAATCGATCTACAGACTATGTCACTACTAATCGATCTACACACTATGTCACAAACAATCGATCTACACACTATGTCACAAACAATCGATCTACACACTATGTCACAAACAATCGATCTACAGACTATGTCACAAACAATCGATCTACAGACTATGTCACAAACAATCGATCTACAGACTATGTCACAAACAATCGATCTACACACTATGTCACAAACAATCGATCTACACACTATGTCCCAAACAATCGATCTACACACTATGTCACAAACAATCGATCTACACACTATGTCACAATCAATCGATCCACAGACTATGTCACAAACAATCGATCTACAGACTATGTCACAAACAATCGATCTACACACTATGTCACAATCAATCGATCCACAGACTATGTCACAAACAATCGATCTACAGACTATGTCACAAACAATCGATCTACACACTATGTCACAAACAATCGATCTACACACTATGTCCCAAACAATCGATCTACACACTATGTCACAAACAATCGATCTACAGACTATGTCACAAACAATCGATCTACACACTATGTCACAAACAATCGATCTACACACTATGTCACTACTAATCGATCTACACACTATGTCACAAACAATCGATCTACACACTATGTCACAAACAATCGATCTACACACTATGTCACAAACAATCGATCTACACACTATGTCACAAACAATCGATCTACACACTATGTCACAATGGGAACATTATTGGGTAAAGATAGGCCTTCCAATCCACCACCACACCTCTTACCACGCTGTCTGCCAATCCTTGTCCCAATAAAAAAAATACCTTTATATCAATTTCGTCGCCAAGGGAAAGCCAGGAAGAAAATGGAAGGGGGGGGGGCTGGGCTCGTGCCATTTAGCCCTCTTCCAGAAGGCCCACTTTAAAAAGAAAAACAAAATGGAGGAGTCGTTTTTTTTAGGTAAAGGAAGATAATAACGTTCACCGAAACCGGTTCTACAGTTAGAGATTAAATAGTATATTTTTTTAAATAAATAGTTCAGAGGTTAATTTGAGCATCGCGTCACCCACCCTACTGTCAAATCTATATAATAATATATATGTGTCTCCTTTGCCTTTGCACCTCTTTACCAACCCCCCCCCCCTCACCACACAGTCCTGGATACGCCACTGCTTTTAATATGAAAAAAATTTAACACTTCTTACCTACTGTTATAAAAGTTTTCTCTTTTAAAACTTTTTTTTTTTGTGTGCTTGACTAAGTTTTTATAACAGTAGCAAATTTATTTTTAGTCGAAGAAAGGCTTAAGTCCGTTACCATATAAGAAGCGTATAATGCTTTGACAATGATTTGTTGTTGTTGCTGTTATAAGAATTCAAATGTAACCAGTGGCGTATTGAGGCATGTTCCACATGTTCCATTGGAAAAGGGGCCCCTACAGAAAAGGGCCCCCCAAATCGGACAACAATTACTTTTTAAGGGACATCCCCATTCTTTCGTTGAAAATGTAAAATAAAATTCCTTTAATCCCCTACAATTTTAAGCGCTCCGTTCCAACCAAGCTAATAAGCATAACATAAGCTTCACATGAATTAACGGCACTTTCTGTGGTATGTGGAAGGCAGGGGCGAGGCCACGAAGGGGGCCCCCACATACATTTGGGAACAGGGCCCCCACAATCCCACAATCCTAAATACGGCCCGGAATGTAACAATGATAGATCTAATGCTTTGCCAAGTCTAAATGCTTTAAACAGAAAAGATTTTGATAATAAAATCAAATAAACTATGGAGGAAGGAATGATACATTTACGACAACATGCACACACAACACACACACACACACACACATATATATATATATATATAGGCAGGCGAGTAGACAGATAGATATATATCTATACATGTATAGATATATAGATAGGTATATATATATATTGTCGATTTGTTTTCTCTCCATTTTTTTTATTTTACACCTCCTTAGATCAGTATAAGACTCTGACCATGGATGAACGTAGGACGCAATAATCTTCTTTATGCAGGAGCGTCTGTAATATATAAGATAAGACAGGCCTAAATAGTTTTTCACGTCTAATCAAATCGATTGTTAAAATCTTGTTATATATATATAAAAATTGGTTTATATATAATTTCGACAAGAATTTTAAGATAAGTTTTTTTTTTATGGTGATTGTTTCTATTTTCTGACTATTGCAGGTAACCCATTCCGTGTTCAAATGTCATTTGGAGGGGGGAACAAAGAATATCTATATGAATTACAAGTAATCTATTAACCCTTCCCCTACCGACCTACTTCTATCTATGCTTCAGTTCCGCTATATACGCGCCCTGGACTGTAAGGGTTAATCAATTTCTACTACGTTCTTTGGTGTGGTTAAAACGTGTGTGTCAAACTCTATTTCATAGGGGCCAAAACTTAAATCATACTTAAGGCTGCCGGTCGAACTGAACAAAAAAACATTTCTTTGATCATTTTCTAAAACATTGATATGACGTTGCTCGCGGGTTGGATATAATTGTTCATCGGGTCGGATGTGGCCCTCGGGCCTTTAGTTTGACAGCTACTGATTGAAAGATAAAGAAGTCCGCAATCTAGACCAGTGGTTCTCAAATATTTTCTAACACCTGGTGCAAAAGTATATCTTTGCCCCGCGAGACATCGTTATCCTATATAGGCCTATTACAGACGCTCCTTCTATAAAGAAGATTATGGCGTCCTACAGTCCTACGCTAATCCTTGGCCTGCGTCTAGTGTACCATTTTGTATAGTGTTTTAAGTGATGTTAAGTTACTGGTTTTCCTGGTTTGTCCAGGCAACCCATTCCATGCCACTCGAGAAGAAGAAGTAGTCTACTTCTATGCATTTGTTCTTGCATGAGAAAAGTGTTTTTGTCCTTATGTTTATCTGAGCTTTGTAATAGATTGTCCATTGTGCTGTTTCAAAAAGATTTGATTCTCCGGCAGTCAATGATCAGTTAGGCCCGCAACCTTAATTGTTGTTTAATTTTTTTTTGTTTGGGTCCCTCCTGTGAGTTTGACACACCTGCAATAGATAATAGATAAGTGTAGTCTAAGTATCCACCCGTAGTAGGCTTATAGCTTTACAGATCTTTTCTTGAGGTTTTCTAAAGTTTGTTTTACTAAATAGTCACAGCCAGAAGAGCATGCGTATTTTATGATAGTTCTAACAAATATTACTTAGCATTTTAGTTTAAAGTGTTCGTTTTCCTTTGTTGTATGTATTTTATTGTTGTATGCATTTAATATTTACACATTTAATAGCATTTCTCCAAACATTTAGGTCGGCTGGTCATGCAGTTAGTACATCGGACTGTTTACAAAACAGCCTGAGTTAATTCTAGCCCTACCTCCGACCGATCCCTGCCGCCCTGCAGGAGTTTTGGGCTTAGCATGTAATAATATTCTATCTAGAAGGGACGCCTGTAAAAATATTAAGTCATATTTTATTGAAGACATATATCAGCAATCGTCTTCATACAAACAAAGTTCGTATTTTCCCAATAAATAGTATAGTGTTCAAACATTAGAAAAAACAACACACAAATTAAAATAATTTTATATCATAAATGTTATTATTATAAAATGTTTATAATACTGTTATGCTATATAGCCTACTAATCAATTTACCAAAGACAGTTGTCAGTTTTAGAGATAATTATTAGAAGTTAAACAAAGTTCAATCTGATAGTTTTAGACGTCTGACTGACAGTACAACATGTATAAACTTTATTATGTGACACTGGAGACCAGACCTCATAGCACTCTTTTCAAAGGGTTTACCCTGTGTGCAATAGGTCTACATTATCTTCTGGCTAACTTAAACAGATCGTAAAGAGTAATAATTGTGGAAAGCGAAAACGTTATAGTACATTCAAAATGTAAAGGCAAGTCTATTTTAAAATTTTAGATTTAGCATGAATACACCACAAGTGGCAGCTGTAGCTTACCAATAAATAAATGTTGACACCCTTAGGCTATGGGTCAGGTTTTAAAAAATGTGCACTCGTACTTGCATATTGAATAGGTTATAGACCTAAGTAGCGTTCGTTGACACGGTTAGGCAGCGTTGTAATTATTTGATAGCAATTTGGCAGACGATTCGTCTGCTAATTGTTAAGTGATTAATTGTAAAATACAATAATATTCCGATTTGATACTTTCCTAGCTCTAATTTCTTGCACTGATCTATATTATATACATGGCGTGCTCATTAATGACAATATCACTATAGATCCAGATATACTAAACGTTCCTTCAGCCACAGACAATGACAATTACCCTATCCTCCGTACAGAAGTGGAAGCAGCAGTCCAAGCACTTCAAAAAGGAAAAGCCGCAGGAGTGGATAACATCCCTGCTGAGTTGGTGAAAGCAGGAGGGGAAGCCATGGTAAATGTCTTATTGAACATTTGCAATAAAATATGGATAACTGGAGACTGGCCTAAACCATGGACCCAGTCGCTCATCATCACCCTCCCCAGTAAATGCAACCTTCAGCAATGCCAGAACTACTGCACCATCAGCCTAATAAGCTACCCAAGCAAGGTCATGCTCAAAATAATTTTAATCATTGCGGAAGAGCAGGTAGGCTTCAGGCAGGGACGTAGTACCACAGAGCAGATCTTTAACCTGCGAATACTCTGTGAGAGGCACGCGCAACATCAACAACACTTGTACCATATATTTGTTGATTTTTAAAAAGCATTCGACAGGGTATGGCATGCAGCCCTATGGGCAACCATGAAACATTACAACATTAATGACAACCTGACAATGCTGATACGTAGCCTCTATGACAGGGCCACCAGTGCAGTCTTCTTCAGCAACAAAATTGGAGATTGGTTTAGGACGACCGTTGGAGTACGACAAGGATGCTTGCTTTCGCCAACACTGTTCAACATTTTCCTGGAGAGAATCATGTCAGATGCACTAGAGGATCATGAAGGGACAATCAGCATAAATGGCAGAAGGATCACCAACCTTCGATTCGCAGATGATATAGATGGACTCACCGAGAGTGAGGAAGAATTAGCCAATCTAGTGGAGCGACTGGACAAAACTTTCGCATCCTATGGCATGCAAATCAGTGCCGAAAAGACTAAATTAATGACTAGTAACACCAGCGGCATCACCACGCAGATCAAGATTGGTGGGCAGAGTTTGAAAACAGTTAGCAGCTTCAAGTACCTAGGAGCTATTGTATCCGAAGAGGGCTCCAAACCAGAAATAATGTCCAGGATTGCCCAGACAACAGCTTCACTAAAGAGGCTCAAGACAATATGGAAAGACAAGAACCTAGCCCTCAGCACCAAAATCAGGCTGATGCGCTCACTGGTCCTCTCCATTTTCTTATATGCTTGCGAGTCATGGACACTAACAGCGGAGCTGGAAAATAAGATAAACGCCATGGAAATGAGATGCTTCCGGACCCTGCTTGGTATCTGTTACAAAGACCATATCTCCAACGAACAGATAAGAAAAAGAATACAACAGTAAATTGGAAAGTATGAAGACCTGCTGGCCACAGCCAAGAAAAGAAAACTGGAATGGTATGGCCACGTCACCAGAACCAACGGGCTTGCAAAGACCATCCTGCAGGGTACCACCAGAGGAGGCAGAAAGAGAGGAAGACCAAGAAACGTTGGGAAGACAATATCAAGGAATGGACAGGTACAAAACTGTGCGAGGCAATGAGAACGGCTGCGAGACGGGAGGAGTGGAGGAGGCTGGTTTACATGTCATCTGTGGCGCCCCAACGATCTAAGTTCTAACAGACTACGGGATATGTAGGATGTAGGATGTAGGTAGGCGTGCTCATTCACTTAAAATAACGCATAAAAAATTGTCGGGGAAAATGCAGACTTTTATAAATAGATAAGTATATAGTGAATATGCTAATGGTCCATTTTAGACGCTGACATAGATAAAATTAAAGACCTACATTATGGTTTTGCTTTAAACACTTTTTGTAAATGCGGCCATGAAAATGAACTCAACAAAATGGCTGTTGATCTTTCTCGATGGAATGCGTTGAATGTCAAAATATATTTATTATCTGAGTAAGTATTGTGTTACACAATTAAAATTTTTTAAAATTTATTTCATAACTCAGTTTATATTCAGGCTAGAGGCCGATCGAAACGAAATTCGGTTTCGGTATCGTTTCGGTGCCGAAATTATGCAAATGGCCTCCTTCGGCGTAGTTTCGGTTTTGTCCGAAGCCAAAAATTTAGCTTTCGGTTTGATTTCGGTTTCGGCCGAAACTGATATTGACTTTCGGTCATCAACCAAATATCTATTTTAATTAACTTTCAAAATTCAGACTGCAACGCTAGTGTTCTGCTTATTGACAATTTCATTTAATTAAACTGTTGGGAATTAATCTGTTTGATGTAGAAAATCGAAGTTAAAAATAAAAGAATAATTTAATCACCCCAAAGATGGTCGAAAAATGTGTGAGTTTAGGCCTACTGTGCACTCTTTTCAAAATCTTTTGTTTGGTATTTTCGGTTTATCTTTCGGTTTCAGCCGAAGGTGCAGTTACACGAAGTAAATGCTATAAAGGCGTAATAATAATCTGGCAGGTTTCAGTCGCTCACAAATGCCGTTCATGATTATGTATGTCAGTGTTTAAGATCAGGCCATCGCACCACTTATCTATATAAAAGTCTGCATCCCCCCCCCCCCCCCCCCCGACAAATTTAAGCGATTGAGCATTCAATGTATATAATATTTGTCTGTGATTTCTCGGAATCTGAAATTTTGTGTTTACTGATTGCGTAGATTTTCTTTTTGTGTATGTAACAGACCACTATATGCTCTTGCTTACGTAATACTGTGGCGTCAGCGAGGGAACTACGCACCCCCCCCCCCTTTTTTTTTTATTCATAAACGAAACCTCTTTTAAGAATGGGGATAAAAAGAACAACTTTCTGACATTTTTTTTTGAATTTGTAAAATCTTCACAAAAAAAATTAAAATAACTAATCTTATAAGACGCTCCTTCTATAAAAAGATTATTGCGTCCTACACACTTCCGTGGTCTGAGTCTATTACATTTTAAGATTATGTTAAGTGGCTGGTTTTCCTGGTTTGTTCTTGCAACCCATTCCATGCCCGGATGCCACTCGGGAAGAAAGAGTACTTATATGCATCTGTTCTTGCATAATGTTTTTAAGGAACTTGCTTTTGTACTTATGTTTATCTGAGCATTTGAACTGATTGTTATTGTGTTTTATTTCTAAATTAGAATTTAATACCCGGTGTATTATTACTACTTTACTTTTTGCCCTTCTGTCCTTTAGTATTTTTGTTTAGGGCAATATAGGCCTAAAGTCTAAAAGAGTCATTCGCTTTTGCTAGAAAATTGAAAAGTATTTCCAAGCAATTATATGCAGCTCCTTGCGATTCGAAGATGCAGAAATGATGGCGGAAAGTTAATGAACATCTTAACGAAACACTGTAAAGACTATGATATAAAAATGCGATTCTATTGTCGGCATCCATGCATATAACTTTATTTCGCATTTTTGTTTTACATTATCATTCCGAATTTTCCTTAACCCTTTACCACCCAACACAGAAAGAAAAGAAAAAGAAAAAAAAGAAGTGGATGGATCTATACATGATTTAAAGATAAGGACAAGCATGGCTGACATGTGCATTCAATAAGGATTTAACAACGCGCACCATAAAGTGTTATAAACCACCACCCCCGTCCCCTCCCCTCCCCTGAGGTAAAAATTTACTTTTTGTATGATGGGAGTGGGGTGGCGAGGGGATGGAAATTTCGTTAGAGTGTATCATCGGCTTCACGACTATGGGTCAAGTTTCACCTCAAGAGGATGTTGGGTTGGGAAGTGGGTAAATTAAGACGTAAATTACAGACGTTCCTTCTAGATCATGGGTCGGCAACCTTTTGCTAATGGTGTGCCAAACTAGGATTTCTAGATCATTCAACGTGCAAACAGCCTAAAAGTCAACCTGCTCTATTATGCTTGTTTTTTTCCTATAAGACAATTAATGTAACTCCGCAGCAAGACCAAGGCCAAAAGCAAAGGAAATATATAGAGAAAATCGTTTTATATTAAATTTTAAAAAAGTTATGTGTTTGAGATTATCATCCTTTTTATTTGCATTTATAGGCCTACCAAATACAACATTATTTGGTTGTCAAGATAAGAATATAGCAACTGCTAATATTGATTAAAATATTTTGTTCTCCAGTTTAACTGAGTTTTTTTAATTTATTTGTTTAGAGCAGTGGTTCTTAACCGGTGCTCCGCGGAGCACTAATGCTCCGCGAGGTAGTTGCAAGTGCTCCGCGAAATTATGAAACTCAAAATTTAATGTTCACTCACTTACTCTATCTGATTGAGCTGAACAAATGCTTATAATAGGTAGTCCAAACGGGGAAAAATCGGCCATTTTGCATATTTATACTGTTTTTGAAACGAAGTTTTGACTCACTTGTACTAATGCTACATAAATAAAATTTATATGTGATTAAAGTTGAAGCCTTTATCTAACAAAATATTTAACTTTTAAACTCATTAATTGTATTTAAAAAAGTGTTTTGTGTGTTTGAATAGTGGAGGGTTGGGTCGTTTTGGCAGCGGCTTTCAAAACGGGTCAGTAAATTTCCGTTCTCCCTCGTGTTACGCGATCGTTCGATCAGTTTGGGATTTACGTACATTTGTGAGGAAGAATATCACATTCCACAATGTATTGTATGTGGAGAAAAATTATCCAACAGCGCGATGGTTCCTACAAAGTTGAAACGTGACTTTTCTACAAATCACGCCAACCTTGCTACAAAAACTAAAGATTATTTCAAACGATTGTTAGATACGCAAGCTAAACAAGTAAAATATTTTGAAAAAACTGTGAAAATTTCCGATAAGGCACAATTGGCGTCATATAAGGTTGCTGAAATGATTGCTGTTCAGTTAAAACCACATACTATAGCAGAGTCTTTAATTATACCTGCATGTTGTGAAATGGTTAAAATTATGTTTGGCGATGAAGCAAAAAAGGAAATAATGAAAATTCCTCGTTTAAATGATACAATAAAAAATAGAATTAAAAATATGTCGGATGATATCGAGAAAACAGTTGCCGATAAGCTTTCCAAACGGCATTTTGCTCTGCAAATTGACGAGTCCACTGACATAAGTGGAAAAGCTCATATACTAGGGCTCGTTCGTTTCATTCATGAAAACGAATTAGTGAATCAATTTCTATGATGTCTTGAGCTTACCGAACGTTCGACAGGACAAGATGTCTTTGATTCTATTTCTTCCTATTTCAAACAATTCAAAATAGCATGGGAGTTGTGTGTGGGAATTTGTACGGACGGTGCTCCGTCAATGGTAGGCTCATTAAAAGGGTTTGTGACTCTCGCCAAGACAAGAAACGCCAATATTATATCTACTCACTGTTTTTTTGCACAGAGAATCTCTGGTGTCCAAAACATTACCAGTAGCTTTAAAACCTGTGCCAGACAAAGTTGTAAATATGGTAAACTTCATAAAATCGAGACCTTTGAAAATACGCGTCTTTAAAAATCTTTGCATCTCTATGGAAGCCAAGTACGAATCTTTGCCTTTGCATTCTGAAGTGAGATGGTTATCCAGAGGAAAAGTGTTAGTCGTTTCTTAGAACTGAAGGATGAATTGATAACCTTTTTCCAAAATGAAAATATGGATGATTTTGTGGAATATTTTCAAAATGACATTTGGTGTGCTAAATTGGCATATTTAGCTAATATTTTTTATTATTTAAATTGTGTTAATACCAGCCTTCAAGGAAGAAAATAGTTTTTTTTAACATCGACCGACAAATTGACAGCCTTTCGGAAAAAAAGTTATTTTTTTGAAAAATCGTTTGTTGGAGAAAAAGAAAGTAGACATCTTTCCTTCTCTTAATGATAACACTACCGACGAAATTATTTCAGCAGTAACAGAGCATTTAACTTTAAGCTTATTAGAAGAAAAGATTGAATTTTATTTTCCATCAATAAACGTAGAAACATATGACTGGATACGTAATCCCTTTGCCACGGTTGATACATCAAATAGTAAGTTGTCATACCAAGAAAAAGAAGAATTAATCAACCTATCATCGGATCGTACACTTAAAATAAAATTTTCCGAAATGGTTCTGGAGGAATTTTGGATCTTTGTGCAAGAAGAATACTCAGCTCTCTCCATGAAGGCACTTAAAATCTTATTGCAATTTTCAACATCATATTTGTGTGAACTCGGTTTCTCGATAGTCACCAACATAAAAACTAAAAAAACGAGCAAAACTTACTAATTTGGATGAAGAATTGAGGGTAGCTATTTCTAAAATTAGGCCTAATATCACTGAAATTTGTAAAAACCGTCAAGCTCAGGTTTCACATTAAATCTTTTTATTTTTCTGTGAATTATATTTTGCTCAATGTTATTTTTTTTACTTATTAAATTTATGTTTATTAAAAATGTGTTTGTCATGTTATAATTTTAAACTCTTATGTTATAATCTTTTACTTTCAATAAAAGTCGTACGTATGTGTATTTGTTTGGTTTTTTTTTACTCCTTGATTTTGGTGCTCCCCAAATTTTTGTCATGATCAAAAGTGCTCCCCGACTTCAAAAGGTTAAGAACCACTGGTTTAGAGCATTGTAATTTGTGTCCGTCTATCATTGAGCGGGATTGATAAGTAGTAATCATACAAACTGGGTAGCTAATGTAATGTTTAAAAAATGAGCATATAATTTTTGAGTCATAAAATATTTATATAATTTTCAAATACTTTTTACAGTTTTGGCCATAATAAAGATATAAGTTGTAGACTGTTTAATTATCTCCCTTTAATTAAAAAAAAATGTTTATAAATTTGATGCCAAACAAGCTGTTTTATAATATATCATATATTTCTGACTAATTATTATTTATTTTTATAAATCCAGCATTATGGAATTCATTACAAAATTTAATTATTTTTAGAGGTATAAAATTAATTTACGTTAAACAATTGTAAAATAAACATTTCTTACATTAATTGTTTGTCCATTTAACCTTAAAGAGTTTATCTTTTAAGCATTAATAATTACAACAATTACATAATATAATGCTATTAAAAAGTCTCTTATATTTATTAAAGTTAAGAAAAATTGTTTTAGAATTACTTAGGCTATATTTATGTTTAATAATAGAAGATGAGCATAAAAACTCTTTTAAATATACTCAGTCTGTATCAATTATGTGGCACGGTAGCCGAGCTGCAGCGCGTTTGACTAGCGATCCAAAGGTCCTGGGTTCGAATCCTGGTGTAGCCGGGATTTTCCCAGGACTCGAGGGTGTCCCTGAGTCTACCCAGCTCTGATGGGTACCTGACATTAATTGGCGTAAAGTAAATGCGGCTGGGCATTGTGCTGGCACCTTGTATGCCGAGCCGTGGCCACAGAAACTGATGAACGCTGCTTCACCAGCCCTATGATCAGTTTCTGGTCCGAAGGGTACTTTACTTAGTCTGTATCAATTAATGTGCGCCTTACCTTGAATTCTCTTTGCTAATTTATATGGGCAGATACATATTTACTCATTCACTGAGTAGTGAAGTGTAAGTGACCTTTTTGAATTCTTAACACAGCTTTCATGTGCAATAAATAATGTAAGTTGAACTTAAAGTAGAGCGAATGCATGGCAGTTGAGAATAGCAGATGATTTTCCTAAGAAGCTTCCATCCAGATTTTCCTTCATTTCGACGCCCAATTTTGTTTAATGTTTAGAATTCAACTGGCAGCGTTTTAAAATCGCCAATATCCATCCACTTAAAAAAAGACATTTACCGTACATCTAAAAAGGTTGTAATAAGATCAAGCCAGTGAGGTATGAAAAAATGAGTCCATGAATTTTATAGTCGTGCCTTTATTTAGAAAACTCCGCTTTGAGTACTTCGATGTGCTTCTGAAAAAGCCCAACTATCTACCTTAATATATGCCTTTGTAAAGGGAAGTACATATAGTTAAATGTTTTGAAATTGATTTCACTCAAAATATATGCAAATCCATTCCAGTGATCTAGACCAGGGGTCTCCAAACTTTTCAGCCCGAGGGCCGCATTTACTATCAAACAGCAGTTCGGGGGTCTACTACACACTCAAGGTACAAATAAAAAATATAAAAACATGGATGTTATTTTTAATTATTTATTTAATATTATTTTATACGGTTATTATTTAATAACACATGGATACACTACACCTGTATTAGTGGAAATGGTGATATTGGAAGCTAAATCATCAGACATTTCACTAATTTTTATCGACGATAAAGGTCTCCACGGGCCGGATGAGAGAGTATCGCCGGCCGCATGCGGCCCGCGTGCCGTAGTTTGGAGAACCCTGTTCTAGACTAACAGTTCATGTGCTTATTGACCCCATCTTTGTAAATGCGTTCAATTCACTAAAATGTTTCCCTTTTCATTCAGAAAAATCGGCTTCTACAGTCAGTTCTCCTCATTCAGAACCAGAAAATGATGTGTTTTTGCATCAATAAAAACACATCTTGGAGGTTTCTCGCGTGCCATTGAAAATCGCTCTGTGTACCAAGTTCGGAACGCGTGTCTTAGGTTACCAACCCCTGTTCTAGATAGAAGATTATTGCGTCCACTAGGGCCAAAACTCCTGCAGGGCGGCAGGGCAAGAATCCGGGCCGTTTGGTTGACAGTTCGGTGAACTAACCGCAGGACCAGCCGGCCTTGCAGCGTTAATATAAAGCAGAGGTCGGCAACCTTTTGCCAACAGTGTGCCAAACTAGGATTTCTAAATCATTCAGCGTGCCAATGCCAACAGCCTAAAAGTCAACCTCCTCTATTATACCTGTTTTATTAAATTTTTTTATAAGAATTACTTTAACTCCCCAGCAAGACCTAATGCCAATAGCAAAGGAAATCTATTGACAAAATCGTTAAAGCGTTTTATTTAAAATAAAAAAATTCACGTGATTGTGATTATCATCCTTTCTATTTGCATTTATACCAAGTTAATTACCTAAATTTCACATTTATGATAACTATTTTGAAAACATTATCGTTTCGTTGTCAAGATAAGGATTTAGACTAGTGACTGGCAATATTTACTATATTTTCTTTACTTTAAGTGAAAGCAAGAATATCATTGAGCGGAAGTGATACGTAGTAATCATACAAACTTGGTAGTTAA
Source organism: Anisus vortex (assembly GCA_949126835.1). NCBI lineage: Eukaryota > Metazoa > Mollusca > Gastropoda > Planorbidae > Anisus > Anisus vortex. The sequence goes on from OX421497.1 coordinate 5,058,159, forward strand.
TGTAATGTTTGAAAAATTGGCATATAACTTTTTAGTCATGTACTATTTATATAATTTTCAACTACTTTTTTACAGTTTGGACATTAATTAGGGTATAAGTTGTAGGTCATTTAGATTTTATTAAAAAACAACAACAACAACATAATATTAGAAATATTAGCGAGAATAAAACGGGTTAATTATCTCCCTTTAATTAAAATATAGGTTTCTAATATGATTCAACGGTGAACCCAAACATGTATGTTTTGTAATATAACAAATATCACTGACTAATTATTATTTCTCTATATAAATTCAGTAACATGGTATTCGTTACAAGATTACATTATTAAAGGTATAAAATTACTTTACGTGAAACAGTTGTAAAAAGACCCTGCATTAATTGTTTGTCCAATTAACCTTAAGGGATTTATCTTTTAAACATTAAACAATTACACCAATTGCATAAGATAATGCTTTTTAAAAGTCTCTTATAATTATTAAATTAATTAAAAACAAATTTTGTTTTAGAATTACTTCTATTTATGTTTAATTATAGAAGATGAGCATGAAAACTCTTTTAAATGTAATTAGTCTGTATCAATTAATGAGCGCCTAGTCTTGAATGCTCTTGACTAATTTATAATGGCGGATAGATCTATATATTTAGTCGTTTCTGAGTAGTGAAGTGTAAGTGACGTCTTTGAATGCTTAACACAGCTTTCATGTGATGTAAATACTGTACACATGTGTACGTTGAACACAAAGCGGAAAGTAAAGTGAATGCCTGGTAGTTGAGAGTAGCAGATTACTTTCTTAACCAGCTTCCATATTTTTCCGCAAATTGGCACATTTTGGTGCCCATTCTTTTCATTCCATTCAACTGGCTGCGTTTTAAAATCGCCAATATCCCTCCATTTAAAAAAAAACATCTAAATGTGTGAAAGTTGTAGTAAGATCAAGGCAGCTAGGCTTGAAAGGGATCTGTAAAATGAGTCCATGAATTTGAAAGTCTTCGTTATTTAGAAAACTCCGCTTTGAGTGCTTCGATGTACTTCTGAAAAAGCCCAACCATCTATCTTAATATATGCCTTAATAATGAAAAATACATGTAGTTAAAGGTTTAGAAATTGATTTCACTCAAGATACATGCAAATCTATTCCAGTGGTTTAACAGTTCAAATGCTGGTTGACCCCGTCTTAGTAAATGAGTTCACGATCAACTCACTGAAATGTGTCGCTCTGTCAATCAGAAACATAGGCTTCAACAGTCAGTTTTCCTCATTCAGAACTGGAAAATGATGTGTTTTTTCATCAAACAGAGGTCTCTCGCGTGCCATTGAAAATCGCTCCGCGTGCCAAGTTTGGCACGCGTGTCATAGGTTGCCGACCCTTGTTCTAGATAGAATATTATTACGTCCACTAGGGCCAAAACTCCTGCAGGGCCGCAGGGATTGGTCGGCAGCAGAGCTAGAGCCCGAACGTTTTATTGACAGTCCGATGAACTAACCACAGAACCCGACGGCCTCGCAGCGTTAATAAAAAGTATTTAAAAAAAAGAAGTAAATTCAAAAATGAAATGTAGGGCACGCTCTCAAACATTGCCAAGGGCTACCAGTTTGTAGTTTAGCGTTACCTGGCGCGACCACAGTGTTTGTCTACGTCAACGATTCTCAAACATTTTATGTTTTATGACCCAGATATTTTTGGTCCTATCTACTTTTCATGACCCACTTACATTTTTTTTATCACGTTTGACTAGCACGACAGAATATATTGATTCTGTAACTAGCACAGCCTTTTCCCAAAGTTTTCTTTTGTTGTGACCCAGTTATTTCAAAACTTCTATTCCGTGACCGACTTACATTTTTAATTACGTTCAAATTAACTATCACATTTTCCCAAAGTTTTCTTTTGTTGTGACCCAGTTATTTTAAAACTTCTATTTCGTGACCCACTAACATTTTTTTAGCTTTCATACTTTATGTACAAGTAACATACCCGGTAGTCTAGATCTGAGTTTGGCCGCAAGTTTTTTCTCCTTTCTGCGACACCGGTACATTTTGCTTTCGTGTTCCGGTACTCTGTGGCGATCCGGCATTTTTGGAAACGCTGGACTAAGCTATAATTTACATATTATAATAGATATGAAATTTCACACACATTTTGTGTAATATATTAAGGTTTAACCTTATAGTGACGTCTCTACTCAAGAGGCTGCAGCTAAAACCGGGTTCAAAGATTATAAACTTGCTGCTTTTGGCGAAATATACTGTTGATTTAAATATAACAGACGCTCCTGCTTTAAAGAAGATTATTGCGTCCTACGCTCATTCATGGTCTGAATCTAGTCTTGCATTATTATTAGTGTTTTAAATGATGTTAAATTACTGGTTTTCCTGGTTCGTTCAGGCAACCCTTTCCATGTACGGATGCCAATCGGGAAGAAAGAGTACTTATATGCATTTGTCGCATTAAGGACAAAGGGGAAATTAACAAAAAATCGATCACTTATCGAGACCTGTTTACAAAACGCGCTCATTATCGACGTCGCCTCAAATTTGCCGGTCACATAATCCGCCAGCCTGATCATCGGCTACCCTGCACGGCAACCAGATGGCGGCCGCCCAATGGACGACGCGTACAGGGGCAACCTAAAACAACATGGCGTACAAAACGATCGCTGATGAATTCCACTCTGACGACATCAAACGTCGTTACAGCAGCGGCTACGGACAGAGCCCACTGGAGAACTCTCATTGCACGATGCGCCGAACGGCGCGGGAGGACATAAGTAAATCTAAGGGCCAAGGAAAGTGTTTTTGTCCTTATGTTTAGGCCTATGTGAGCATTGTAACAGGTTGTTATTGTGTGGTGATTCTAAGTATTACATGTATATCGTCAATATAGGCCGACCGAAATTCGGCTTCGGTCTCGGTTTCGGCGACGAAAGAAGGCAAACGGCTCCTTTCGGCGTAGTTTCGGTTTCGGCCTAAGCCAAATAGTTAGCTTTCGGTTAACGTTTTGGTTTCGGCCAAAACTGATATTGACTTTCGATCATCATCAGAATATCTCTTTTATTTATTTATTTGAACTTGTTTTAGTCTAATTTTATACAAATTATGTCATACAATTTAGATACAAAAACATTGCATAAGTTTATATTATCTTTTGGATTATTAAATCTATTCAATTAAATATAAATTCTAAATAAAATGGTATAATATAATACATGTATATACAACTGTAGGCCTATTTTACATGTTCTATGGTTTACTTAAATAGAGTAGCCTACCCATAAACTAGTTAATATTACATAAAAATATGCAGTCTTTTAAATTATTTTGTTTTCCAATTTCGGTTTGTTTTTCGGTTTCGGTCGAAAGCCAATTTATAACTTTCGGTATGGTTTCGTTTTCGTCCGTAAACCAAAAATTTTGTTTCGGTCGGGCTCTAATCGTCAATACAACACAATCAAAACGACCCGATAAATTTCAAACTATTTTCTTTCCTTTTTTTTAAACTTCTTTTTGTGAATCAGTATTTGTCTTCCCTTATCCGGTACCGGTTTGCAACCCGGCAGTTTAGTAACTCTGATGGATCTACATAGTCTCAAATATTGACATAATCTAGAGTCTAGTTTTTTTTTTTTTATGTATAGGCCTACCTTGTTCAATATGTAGATAAGATCAAATGTATCAATCTAAAAATAAAAAAAACTTTGGCCTCCATAATTTCAAAGTTAATATTTAAACAAACAAAAAAAAAAAGCGAACACGTACATCGACCCACTTTCGTTTGGGAAAAAACGTTGACCCCTGAGCGCTACAGATTTTCGGTCGCATATAAAGACCAGAACTTTCCAGTATTTCCACGCGTTTGAATCAGCTGAACCATTGCAACGCAACTCGACTTGTCGCATTTTGTTTCCATGGTTACTTATCTTAATGAGCCTCTCTTTCGAGTTTTCAGAAATCTCTAGCCCCTCTGCCTCCCTCCCTCCACACAGGGTCTCTTTAAAACAAAATTCCCGCGCTTCGGAAACCATTTGTTGTATAACTCAGGGGTCGGTAACCTTTTGATAATAGTGTGGGCCAAAGTAGGGTATCAAACACATTCTGCGTGCCATCAGCTTAATAGCCATCATGTTCTACTACTCAATTCTTGTAGACGAGGCTTACTTTGCCTTTTCGAGAGATCTTTTGCGTGCCATCGAAGGTCGCTCTGCGTGCCAAGTCTGACACGCGTTACGCCGACCCCTGGTCTAGCCAGTTAAAAAAGTACTTTAAAAAAAAAATAATATAATGTAATTTAGGGGGCGGCAACCCAAGGCACGTGTGCCAATCTTCAATCAATCTTGGCAGGCAGAGAGAATTTTAATGGCACGTGAGAGACTTCAAAGAATTTACTTTTTATAGAGGAAAAAAAAAGCTAACAACATTCTGAGGTTCTGAATGAGGAATACTGACTGTTGAAGCCGGTGTTTCTGAATGACATAGCGACACATTTCAGTGAGTTGAACTTGCATTTACAAAGGCCACTGGAATGGATTTGTATTCAAACTGGACATATCTTGCCGTGAAATCTAACCATTGATCTACATGTACATCCCTATATTACGGCATATATTTAGAAAGATAGTTAGGGCTTTTCCAGAACTACATCGAAGTACTCAAAGTGGCGTTTTCTAACCGATGGCAAGACTTTCAAATTCATGGACTAATTTTTCATACCTCATCAAGCCTCACAAGCTTTGATCTAACTGTAGTCCTTTTAGAGGTGCATCTTTTTTTTTAAGTGGGTGGATATTGGCGATGTTAAAATGCAGCAAGTTGAATTTTAAACATTTCAAAAATGGGCATCCAAATGTGCCCATTTGCGAAAAAAATCTAAAAAAGAAGCTGATTAGCTTAGGAAAGTCATTTGTTATTCTCAACTGATAGGCATTCACTCTTCTACTTTTGGCTCTTGGTTTAACTTACACTTATAAAGAAATAATAATTAGTCAGTAAGTAATATTTTTTATAATACAAAAAAAAAACTTGTTTGGCATCACTATTGAATCTAATGTGAAAAAAAGTTTTTGGTAAATTAAAGGGAGATAATTAACGCATTTTATTTGTGCTAATATTTTAACCCTTACAGTCCCGGGCGCGTATACAGCGGAACTGAAGGCAGCATAGATAGAAGTAGGTCGGTACGGGAAGGGTTAAAAATGTTTTAGTATGTTTTTAGTACAGAGCCCACTGGAGATCTATCATTGCCCGTGGCGCCAAACGGTGCTGGAGGATCTAATCTGTAACTGTCGTCTGCGCATAGAACTGTCACCAACGGGATATGCGCTATATAAGCACCGTTATTATTATTATTATTAATCTAAGTCTAAGTAATTCTTTTATTTTTCTTTTATAAAAGAATGAATGACTTACCATTTATATTATAAATTTATAACTCTGAAATGATCAAACTGTTAAAAGTATTTGAAAATTAGATAAACATTCTATGACTAAAGAATTTATATTTATATTTACAAACACTGCATTAACTACCCAGTTTGTATGATTACTACCTATCTATTCCGCTTTACTGTGTTATATATCTATTTTAAAGAACCGAAAAAAAAAAAAATGTTAAAAATATCTCCGTTAAACTGAGAACAAAATATAATCAATAATAGAAGTTGCTACATCCTTATCTTGACAACCAAATAATAACGAATTACATCTCACTGAGATCACAATAATAATTAATATTAGTAAATGTTAGATCTTCAACTGTAGTACCAAACGATAATGTTTAGACAATAATTACCACAAATAAATGTGAAAGTTTAGTGGAAAAATAAAATATAGAGCGATTGCAATAGGCGTGGCTTAGGTTTTTTAGTGACGTACTTGTGTAAATAGCGGCCATCTTGGTGATAATGGCATTAATGGGCAATAAACATTGTTCCTTAACATGTGTATTTTAAACCCAAAATATAAGGAATTAGTTTCCATAAATCTTTATATCTAACTGTGATACTCGTCCTTAGTAGTCCATCCACGAAATAAACAAGATTTTAGGCTTTTATAGTTTTTCAATAGCTCTTTTGAAACATTGTACATTTGCTTTGTGCTTTACTTTTAGATAGTAAGTAAATAAGCTAACTTTCGACAATCGACGAAACCTTTTCCATTGATTTTTAATGGTTTAAATTTTAGCTTTGAATGTTAATTTACATCGCTTGACAGTGTTTTATAAATGTTTTACGTTATACTGTTGAAACGATCACATTTAAAAATAAAACCGTCTTACGTCTATAGTAATACGGCTGCCATTTATCACCACTAGACAAAGTAAACAAGCAGCACGCGCTTTTTGTCACGTGATTGCAATCGCTCTGTTGTATTTGATATGATAACCACAAACACATAATCTTAATTTTGTTAATTAAATATAAAACGCTGTAACTATTTTCTCTATAAATTTCTTTTTCTTTTGACCTTGGCCTTGCTACCGAGAAAAATAAATTGTCCGATAAAAAAAAAATTTAAGAGTATAATAGAGTAGGTTGACAGTTAGGCCGTTGGCACGCTTATTGATTTAGAAATCCTAGTTTGGCACATTATTAGCAAAAGGTTGCAGACCCCTGCACTGTAGCCTAGTCATTTTGGTAGAATTGGTTGTTGTTGAATTATTATAGTGTATTATAGTGTGGTCAGTTCAATAGATTTGGGTTGTTGTTGAATTATCATAGTGTGGTCAGTTCAATAGATTTGGGTTGTTGTTGAATTATTATAGTGTGGTCAGTTTAATAGATTTGGGTTGTTGTTGAATTATTATAGTGTGGTCAGTTTAATAGATTTGGGTTGTATTTGAATTATTATAGTGTGGTCAGTTTAATAGATTTGGGTTGTTGAATTATTATAGTGTGGTCAGTTTAATAGATTTGGGTTGTATTTGAATTATTATAGTGTGGTCAGTTCAATAGATTTGGATGTTGTTGAATTATTATAGTGTGGTCAGTTCAATAGATTTGGGTTGTTGTTGAATTATTATAGTGTGGTCATTGCACTGCCGAGATGCCACGGGGTCTCGGTGGGGAGGAAGCAATGGACGCAGCAATCTCGTCTCAGAACCATCCGGTGCCTGGATGACTGTACCTATAGTATAGGATTTATGTTACCGGGTGACATTGCAGGTATACGGGCGAGCCACCACGATTATGATCCTTAGGGGAACCGCAGTGAACAATCTATTGATCTCTTGCTGTGGAATTCCTACTGTTACAAGGCACGCCACGCCACGCCTTTTTTTAGACCTTATAACTCGGCGGATTGAAGGTCCTCGGTTCCAATCCTAGTGAAGGCTAGAATATGTTCCCGGGTCTGGAGGCCGGGTGTCCCTGAGTTTACCCAGCTCTGGCGGGTACCTGATTTTATTTGGCGTTAAAAAAGGCGGCTGGTCTTTGTACTGGCCATACACTCCCATAGTATGCCGTGGCCACAGAAACTGGTGAACGCTGCTTCATCGATCCCCATGGATCAATTTGCTCCTACGGGATACTTTACTTTTCACTTTAAATACATAAATGGCTATCACAAGTAAATACAGTCACCTGAATGACCATGTATTTGATTTACCAATGTAAATAACTCCTTTTAGTCGTTCATATAGTCCAGAGTTATTTAGGGAAATCCCGATTTTATTAACTGGAAGTCTCTTATTGCACCACGTCAGAGGAAGTCGTTAAAAGCGATTCTATTGGTTGAATCTCAAGCTGGCGATCCAGTAATATCTTTAGAAAAAAAAACAACAACGATTCTTTATTGACAGACCAAACACTATAGGAATGAAATGCAGGGGAGAGTGTGGGGGGGGGGGGGGGGGGGACTACATTATCTATGTAGGTCGAAATATTTCAACTAGTTGTTTGTTTTTGTTTTTTATGAAACAACATAACAGATAACCTTAGCTACACATTTCAATAGGTCCGGGGCTCAGTAATAGTATTTTTTTATATAGACCTATGTCTACTATTATCTTAGGTCAATTGATTTTTTTTACGCTTGAACTTGTTTTATGTCAACATTTGTAGACATGCTTGACGTAACTCGTGCTTTACTACTAATCACCTTTTAAAGAAAATACTCATTTATTTTAATATCTCTTTTACCTGTCCAACTACCTCCGTTTTAAATTCATATTTACAGTGACCTAACAAATGGGAGGGGAGAGGGGACATATGCCCGGGGGCGACACTTTTGGGGGTGGGGGGCAACAAATATAGCCTAAGTTCATACAAGAAATTTTAGGAGAGTTTTAAGGGGAAATAAATTTGAAACACAAATAGTGAACAAAAGGAATAATGAATAAAGATAGTAGAAGTTACCTTCTCATTTATTTACACTCAAACTGTTTTATACAAATGTTTCACTTTTAATAGGCTCAGAAAGGTTTAATAAAAGATTGGCTCATCTATTATTTTATAATCTGAAACTTGCCATTCGTTTTAAAGAATATTCTTAATAAAAAATTGTATTTAGACATTTCTTTTATCATAATAATTAACTAAGCGCAGGCACTAAACAAAGCAGTTACAGCATGCAAAATTGCGTCGCTGAAACTTTTGCCCTGGGGTGCCACACAAGCTTGTGTGGGACCTGCCTATTTACCAACCTAACAGTAATGGCCCTGTTTCACCACCTCCTTAAGCTAGCATCCTGTCTACCTACCTAACCAAACCAACTACTTAAAAAAACACACACAATACAACTACGTATTTTACTAAATCTAGACGCATTTTCATACTTAATTTAACTACCTTATTACTTACATTAATTGCTTACTTAATTTAACTACCTTATTACTTACATTAATTGCATACTTAATTTAACTACCTTATTAATTACATTAATTGCATACTTAATTTAACTACCTTATTACTTACATTAATTGCATACTTAATTTAACTACCTTATTACTTACATTAATTGCATACTTAATTTAACTACCTTATTAATTACATTAATTGCATACTTAATTACCCATTCACTTACCTAACTGCGTACATTTCCTTTTATGCGAAAAGCTATTTATTTAACTACCTACTTTACTTTACATTTACTCAACGCCAGGGGCGAACCCAAAATTTTTGTGAAATGAAACCCCCCTCCTTCCTTTCCACCCTCACTGCTCATCGCGTCTGTCTGTCTGTCTGTCTTTTCTAATTTACATATGGTAATTTTCTTTTTCGTTTATAATTTACACGTGATAATTTCCGTTTTATCTTCTAATTTACACATGTAATTTCCTTTCTCTTCTCTAATTTACACATTGTAATTTCCTTTCTCTTTTCTAATTTACACATTGTAATTTCCTTTCTCTTTTCTAATTTACACATTGTAATTTCCTTTCTCTTATCTAATTTACACATTGTGATTTCCTTTCTCTTTTCTACTTTACACATTGTAATTTGCTTTTTCTTTTCTAATTTACACATAGTGATTTCCTTTCTCTTTTCTAATTTACACATGGTGATTTCCTTTCTCTTTTCTAATTTACACATGTTGATTTCCTTTCTCTTTTCTAATTTACACATAGTGATTTCCTTTCCCTTTTCTAATTTACACATGGTGATTTCCTTTCTCTTTTCTAATTTACACATTGTAATTTGCTTTTTCTTTTCTAATTTACACATAGTGATTTGCTTTTTCTTTTCTAATTTACACATGGTGATTTCCTTTCTCTTTTCTACTTTACACATTGTAATTTGCTTTTTCTTTTCTAATTTACACATAGTGATTTCCTTTCTCTTTTCTAATTTACACATGGTGATTTCCTTTCTCTTTTCTAATTTACACATGGTGATTTCCTTTCTCTTTTCTACTTTACACATTGTAATTTGCTTTTTCTTTTCTAATTTACACATTGTAATTTCCTTTCTCTTTTCTAATTTACACATTGTAATTTCCTTTCTCTTTTCTAATTTACACATGGTGATTTCCTTTCTCTTTTCTAATTTACACGTGATAATTTCCGTTTTATCTTCTAATTTACACATGGCAATTTCCTTTCTCTTTTCTACTTTACACATTGTAATTTCCTTTCTCTTTTCTACATTACACATTGTAATTTCCTTTCTCTTTTCTAATTTACACATTGTAATTTCCTTTCTCTTTTCTACTTTACACATTGTAATTTCCTTTCTCTTTTCTAATTTACACATTGTAATTTCCTTTCTCTTTTCTAATTTACACATGGTGATTTCCTTTCTCTTTTCTTTTTTACACATTGTAATTTGCTTTTTCTTTTCTAATTTACACATTGTAATTTGCTTTTTCTTTTCTAATTTACACATTGTAATTTCCTTTCTCTTTTCTAATTTACACATGGTGATTTCCTTTCTCTTTTCTAATTTACACGTGATAATTTCCGTTTTATCTTCTAATTTACACATGGCAATTTCCTTTCTCTTTTCTAATTTATACATGGTGATTTCCTTTCTCTTTTCTAATTTACACGTGATAATTTCCGTTTTATCTTCTAATTTACACATTGTAATTTCCTTTCTCTTTTCTAATTTACACATTGTAATTTCCTTTCTCTTTTCTAATTTGTACATGGTGATTTCCTTTCTCTTTTCTAATTTACACGTGATAATTTCCGTTTTATCTTCTAATTTACACATGGTAATTTCCTTTCTCTTTTCTAATTTACACATTGTAATTTCCTTTCTCTTTTCTAATTTATACATGGTGATTTCCTTTCTCTTTTCTAATTTACACGTGATAATTTCCGTTTTATCTTTTAATTTACACATGGTAATTTCCTTTCTCTTGTCTAATTTACACATTGTAATTTCCTTTCTCTTTTCTAATTTGTACATGGTGATTTCCTTTCTCTTTTCTAATTTACACGTGATAATTTCCGTTTTATCTTCTAATTTACACATGGTAATTTCCTTTCTCTTTTCTAATTTACACATTGTAATTTCCTTTCTCTTTTCTAATTTACACATTGAAATTTCCTTTCTCTTTTCTAATTTGCACATTGTAATTTCCTTTCTCTTTTCTAATTTACACATTGTAATTTCCTTTCTCTTTTCTAATTTACACATAGTGATTTCCTTTCTCTTTTCTAATTTACACGTGATAATTTCCGTTCTATCTTCTAATTTACACATGATAATTTCCTTTCTCTTTTCTAATTTACACATAGTGATTTCCTTTCTCTTTTCTAATTTACACATTGTAATTTCCTTTCTCTTTTCTAATTTACACATTGTAATTTCCTTTCTCTTTTCTAATTTACACATTGTGATTTCCTTTCTCTTTTCTAATTTACACATAGTGATTTCCTTTCTCTTTTCTAATTTACACGTGATAATTTCCGTTTTATCTTCTAATTTACACATGGTAATTTCCTTTCTCTTTTCTAATTTACACATTGTAATTTCCTTTCTCTTTTCTAATTTACACATTGTAATTTCCTTTCTCTTTTCTAATTTACACATTGTAATTTCCTTTCTCTTTTCTAATTTACACATTGTAATTTCCTTTCTCTTTTCTAATTTACACATAGTGATTTCCTTTCTCTTTTCTAATTTACACGTGATAATTTCCGTTCTATCTTCTAATTTACACATGATAATTTCCTTTCTCTTTTCTAATTTACACATAGTGATTTCCTTTCTCTTTTCTAATTTACACGTGATATTTTCCGTTTTATCTTCTAATTTACACATGGTAATTTCCTTTCTTGTTTCTAATTTACACATTGTAATTTCCTTACTCTTTTCTAATTTAAACATGGTGATTTCCTTTCTCTTTTCTAATTTACACGTGATAATTTCCGTTCTATCTTCTAATTTACACATGATAATTTCCTTTCTCTTTTCTAATTTACACATAGTGATTTCCTTTCTCTTTTCTAATTTACACGTGATATTTTCCGTTTTATCTTCTAATTTACACATGGTAATTTCCTTTCTTGTTTCTAATTTACACATTGTAATTTCCTTACTCTTTTCTAATTTAAACATGGTAATTTCCTTTCTCTTTTATAATTTACACGTGATAATTTCCGTTATGTTTTCATATACAAAAATAAATCAGTACCGGTACCCGCTAGTTAGACTGGACAATATATATAAATAGGGCAGGGTGCATAACTAATAAAAATAATTAAATATATTATCTTTCCCCGCAGTCTTCTATAAATAATTTTGTTTTCGTACACATTTAAGGTTTCAGTTTTTATCTATACTACACAAGTGTTATTTAAACTATGTATCGGGTCCTTTTTTTTTTTTCTTTGTTTGTTTGGATTATAGAAACTTTTTTTCAGCAATCCATAAGCCTTTTCTTTGACCAGTTTCACGTGTGCATTCTGTGTATTGTCAATAGAAACGTTGCATTATGAATATCTCTATGTTTCTGCTATAATTATTTTTCTAATATATTACAATATAACAAAATGTGATAGTTCCTTATGTTCCCTGAATTCTTTTCTCCACTCTCCTAAGCCTTTATGGGTTAGGACTCCAGGCCTGGATTAACCATTAGGCAAACAAGGCATGTGCCTAGTGCACCACGAGTTTGGGGGGCACCACAAGGCCTCAAGAAAAATGTGTGAAAATTAAAGAATTATTTAGTTTCAGTTAAGCAACAGGTGGAACAGGATTTTACTATAGGCAGAGGCGTATTTAGGCATGTTCCACATGTTCCTATGGAACAGAGGCCCCCACACAAAGGGGCCACCACACATTCACAAAAAATGTTGTCTTTTCTTTCCGCAATTGAAACAGTGCTGTAGAAGCGCACAATGAACAAATGCTGTGATTGGGAAATCACATTTGATTGTTAAGTGACACTGGCAGGGTCGAGTCCACGAGGGGGCCCCCACATAAATTTGGCCCTTGGGAACAGGGCCCCCACAATCCTAAATACGGCCCTAACCATAGGCTGTTCTGCAAATCCAGACACTGCATTAGTGCTTGAAAATGAAATTTGTTGTGACCCATTTCAGTCTGCTGAAGATGATGATAAAGATGAAGATGATAAAGATGAAGATGATAAAATAAATCAAGCAGTAGATCCAGGACTGTCTCCGCTGATGATAGGGCTTACTGGGTTGACTGTAGGCCCACTAACTGTCAGCATCATTATGGTCCCTTTGATAAATCTTGCTGTATTTATGCTGGAGGAAAAATAACAAGATATTGTTGTCAAAAACTCTCTCTATGGCACAAAAGCAAATGGTGAGCAGTACAGGGAGAATGGTTATTGTATTCACCATCCACGGGATCTGTGTACTACTTTGTTTGTAAACTTTTTGTGTCTAAAGGTTCCACAAGTTTGGCTGATAAAAATGGGTTCAGTGACTGGAAAAAAAAAATTCAAGTTCTAGAGGAAAATGAGTTTCCTTTATACATACCCTGCGCTGCCCATTCACTAAATCTGGTAGGCAGAAGTGCCGTTGACTCTTGTTTAGAGGCAGTAAACTTCTTCCATACAGTGCAACTGATCTATACTTTTTTCTCAGCTTCAACCAACAGATGGAAGATTCTGAAATGATGCCTTGTGAATGAAACGCTGGTAAAGTCTCTTTCCGATACCAGATGGGAAGCACATGCTGTTGCTACTGAAGCTATTTTAAAGTTTTATCCTCAGATTATAGAAGCGTTAGAATGTTTACAAGAAGACCAGTCACAGAAGGGGGACACCAGAAGAGAAGCAGAAAACATTGAAAAGAAGATGCAAGAATTAGAATTTGCTCCTTTGCTTGTCTTTTTGGGGAAAACGTGTTACAACATTTACACAGGGTCAGTCAAGCTCTACAATATGAGCACGTGGACTTGAAAACATGTGCTGATTTGTATTCTTCACTAGCAGATCACTTGCATTAATCTAGTAATGAATATGAAAGATTTGAAGAAGCTGCAAAAGAAATGACACCAGGTGTGGATTATAAGTCAACTTTGACCCGTAATCGTAAACGAAAGACAGTGATCATTGATGGTGATGCCCTGAGGTATCTCTGAATGCCAGCGACAAATTTCGTTTATCTGCTTTCTACGCCATTGTTGACAAACTTGAGACAGAGATAAGTAGACGAGGACAGGTATACAATGATATAGCAGTTCGATTTTCTTGTTTGGTCGATGTATCACAATCATATCAGTGTTGTGAAGGACTAATAAATGCTTATCCTGAAGATCTGAACAATAATTTATATACAACATTTCCACTCATATATTCCACAAGTTTGGTGCATCAAAATCTGAAAACAACACGTTCAGTCATGCAGAATTATACAACCCAATAACAACCTGTTGCAAAGCTCAGATAAACATAAAGACCAAAACACTTTCCTTATCCCTTATGCGAGAACAAATGCATTTAAGTACTCTTTATTCCCGAGTGGCATTCGGTCATGGAAAGTATTGCCTGAACAAACCAGGAAAACCAGTCACTTAACATCATTTAAAACATTAATACATTTGCAGGACTAGACTCGGATCAGAGATGAGCGTAGGGCACAATTATCTTTTTTATAGAAGGAGCGTCTGTAATGTATAGGCTTAAGATAAGATAAGGTAATAGCTAGAGACAACATCGATTGTGCTTTTCCAAATGTAGAAATCGCCTTGCGCATATTTTTAACATTAATGGTTACCAACTGTTCAACTGAGCGCTCTTTTTCTCAGTTGAAACCTACAAAAAATCCAAGTAGATCGACAATGAAACAAGAAAGGCTTGATTCCTTATCTCTGCTGACAGGACCGGCTCTAGGGTTTTTGATGCCCTAGGCGATAGATAGACAAGAGTTTATGGACTATATGGTCATTCCAATCATGATATTTTGTTAAATAAATTACTCGGATTGCCTCTTCTTCCTCCATCTCTTCTTATAGTGAAGAGTGGAACGATCCTCAATAACCAGTAAATGTGTCACACGAGCAAGTAACATATTTATGGTCAACTTCACGATCAGAAGAAGAGACTGAAACTCATCATCGTGGTTTGTGCATAGACTATAATATACATGTACCGCTTGCTTTAGTATTTCTGCTATATGATGACTCGAAACACTGATTTTTGGAATTTCCGATTCGTTGTTTCTATTGCAATTCCGTTTTATTGAATCGCTTCGATTTAATCAATGAAAAATTATAATCAAAATCGAAAGTTGTATAAAGCGAAAACATTTAAGAAACAACGAGGAGCGTAGAAGTAATTTAAGACAGCCTTACTGGTTGCGCACGGATAAAAAGTTGATACAAGCTCTTAAAATAGAGCAAGCGGTCCATCTTATTATAGTCTATGGTTTGTGAGTCGAACAGATAAACTCGACGTCTCGGCAAGACAAACTTTAAAAAAAAAACTCGGCATTAATGTGCAAAAATAAAAAAATACATCTTTAATTTAAAAAAAAACCCAGCTTAAATGTAAAAAAAAAAAAGATACACACACACAAAAACCTAGGTCTAATGTATTAAAAACTCAGCTCAGTTCCCAGTAAGAAGAAATTAAGAAACAGAAAATTAATGCCTTTTTTCTCATTTTCATTTATTCTGAAAAAAAAAAAATGTTTCGAAGAAATTCTCACGAAAATTTCATGGCCCTGAATTTGTAATTACATAATTCTTGTGTAACTCTCTCACCATCCCTATCCCACTCTCTCCCCTATCACCCGTCTCTCTCTCTCTCTCTCTCTCTCTCTCTCTCTCTCTCTCTCTCTCTCTCTCTCTCTCTCTCTCTCTCTCTCTCTCTCTCTCTCTCTCTCTCTCTCTCTCTCTCTCTCTCTCTCTCTCTCTCTCTCTCTCTCTCTCTCTCTCTCTCTCTCTCTCTCTCTCTCCATCTCGTCTCTTTTATTTTCAAACTTGTATTGAATTAAAATAGTTGTTTTCATTAGATTTGTCTAGATTATTCTTATGTTGGTTGATAGATAAATAATAATGATAATAAGTTCATTTAAATTGCGCTGCCAACAAACATAATGTAAGCTCAGAACGCTTTTAACACTGAGCAGCACAAAACATAAAACAGCATAGAGCCATTTTTTTTAAATGCAAGAAAACGGATATAATGCTCTAGGATAAATAGCTAAATTTATCAGGGGTCTCAATGTCGGTCCCACTTACCTTGTAAAAAGTCTCAAAACCCGGACGAGCCGAAGCTCTTAAGCCGGGGCGTAACGCTTTAGAAGTGGGTTATTTAAAACCCTGTCCGGGATCCAGCCACCCCACGGCACGCCGAAGGCGTGGCGTGCCATGTAACAGGGAAGGATTCCGCAGGCCAGCGACCGTTCACTGCGGTTCCCCTAAGGATCATTATCGTGGTGGCTCTCCCGTATATCTGCATTGTCACCCGGTAGCACAAATCCTGTACTATAGGCACAGGCATCCAGGCACCGGGTGGGTCGTGAGACTGGGGTTGCAGCATCCATTGCTTCCTCCCCACCGAGACCCGGTGGCCTCTCGGCAGTGCAATGGATCTCGGACATGCTGCGGGGGCTGTCCCCCATGCGTTAGCCCGCCGGTGTTTCAAAGAAATTACTGGCGGTTTACACACTACGCCGCTTTGAGGCCCATGGGTACAGTAGTGTCCCACTTACCAGACACCGACAAAGAGTAAAGTAGTAATGATACACAAGACATACAATTTTTACTTATAGATACATCACAATAATAATCTGTTACAATGCTCAGACAAACAAAAGGACAAAAATACTTTTCTTTTATCGTATGGAAAAACAAATGCATATAAGTACTTTTCTCGGGGCATAAAATGTGTTGCCTGAGCAAACCAGGAAAACCTGTAACTTATAGAGACTCAACCCAAGTGTCGGAGTCCTAGGGATGTTAAAACCGGTTTGTTTTCAAATTCGGTTTTCGGTTCTGTAAAACCGGTTTAAAACCGGATTTCGACCCCCCCCCCCCCCGCAATGTCACAAGTCACAGGCCGGAAAAGATAAATGAGCGTAGTTTTGTTGATAGGGATGTTAAAACCGGTTTGTTTTCAAAACCGGTTTTCGGTTCTATAAAACCGGTTTAAAACCGGTTTTCGATTCTCCCCCCCCCCCCCCCGCAATGTCACAAGTCACAGGCCGGAAAATAGACAAATGATCGTAATTTTGTAGGTGTATTTGAAAAATATTTCAAACTTAATAAGTGTTTATGATTTTGTACACTTTACCATAACATTCTTTAGAAATAACAAAAAATATAGGTTTATTGATAAAAACCGATAATAGCTTTCAATAGTGATAATTTGTGCACCGTGGACTTAGACTTGTAAAATAATGTATTGAGTAGGATCACGTAGCGCCAATCAAAAGTCAAAAGAATGTGTATTTAATGCTGCCGTTAATAATAAAGCACAGACGCGGTGTCTAGCCGAATTGTTCAGGGTCACAGGACAAAACTAGTTTGCTCTCTCCATTGCGTATATCAAAAAGTCGTTGTCGGCATCCGTCCGTCTCGAGAGTCGATGGTGTCGCTTCATGGGTGAGGTATCCAACTGCACCGCTGAGAATGGCTGTGTAGGCCAACCCGGGAGGGGTAATCCCTGCCGCACTTGAGGCACATAAAACAGTAGCGCACATCTAAACGATGAGCCGACATTTGGTTTGATGTTGTTTTCATCGCAAGCCAAAGTTGGTATTTGGAGAAAAAAAAGAAACACAAAATCTAAGACTAAATAGTATTAGCAAGGCATTTCAAGAATTGTTTTGCGCGAATCCAACATTATTTTTTTTTATATTTCCATCAGAACCAATAAACAAATAAAATAAAGGGTGTGCTACTTGAAGTAATGATTACCTTCCAACCAACAAACCGAAATCCGGTTTTAAAAATCAAAACCGGTTTTTAGATTCATAACCGGAATCCGGTATTCCGGTTTTCGCTTAACATCCCTATGTCGGACGCTCTAGTATTTTATTAACTATTCCACTCATTCATTTGATTTCTAAAATAACCACTCAAATTGCCTCTTCCTCCTCCATCTCCTCACTAATGGAGGAGAGGAACGATCCTCAATGATCAGTGAACTAGTCACGAGAGCAGGTGACCAGTTCGTGATCGACTTCACGCTCAGAGGAAGA
The DNA here is from genome assembly GCA_949126835.1 of Anisus vortex. NCBI lineage: Eukaryota > Metazoa > Mollusca > Gastropoda > Planorbidae > Anisus > Anisus vortex. The sequence goes on from OX421497.1 coordinate 5,076,231, forward strand.
GACTGAATCTCATCATCGTGGTTTGGGTGTCAAGCAAACTTACTCGACGTCTCGGCAAGACATACTTAAGAAATGATCCCTAAAAGTATGATCTTAAATTAAATGGAGTAGGAAATTCGTCCAACGCAAACCGAATTGTAATTAAAAATGGTGAATTTTATTGATAATACTACACTTAAAAAAGGTTAATAATTAAATAGAATTATAGCAGTACTATTTAATATGTGTCATTATTTGATAGAAAACATCATTTGAAATTTTGATATAAATGATTTAATTTAATGGTTTGCCAATTTATGTATGTCAAGATAAAAAACAACTCTAGGTCACAAAACTAAGGGAGAGTACAAATAAAAATTGAAGCTAGAGGGAACTAATCCAGTCATATTTGTTAAAAAATCTAAATATTATTAGCAACACATAACAACTTGGAATGTGCGAATAATAAGTTTGATTTTGTAATGAAAATATGTAGGCTATACCCACAACCCTCGTTTTGTTTCTCTTTAGCTAGAGTTTGTGCCTTTCCTACCCCAACATCGGCAACAGAGCACGCTAAAGGAATTATTATATCAATAATCATTATTTTAATTATTATAATCATTATTGTTGTATTAGTTGGGTATGCCTAAAAATGCAATCACGTGAAAAATGTTTTAAAACAAAAACAAATAGCTTTAATTAGCACACCAGGACTCTTTATCAGACTTTGAGGGGCCTATGCCACTGATGCCTTATGCCTTATTCAAATATCATATCAATCCCTTTTCGCGAAACGTAATATTGCAACGAGGCATGCGAATTGTGTTGGCCACCCATTGTTGAATGCCGCAACAAATACTGGTGAACTATGGGCGCTGTATTGATTGGATAATCTACTTAAAGACTGTGGACACGTGACCCCCACGGTTTTCCCACCACGACCAGCGGTGAAGAACCAATCGTGAAGCAGAAGAAATGGTCTGGCACGAATAGCCAGTATTAAGACTGGTCAATGCTTGTAGGAGTATTTGAATTGGGGGGGGGGGGGTGGCTAATGTCGTTTGCTACAATATTAATATAAGTATAATAATATAAGTTTAGGGACAATTTAATTCAGGGGTCGGCAACCTATGCCAAACTTGGCACGCAGAGCAATTTTCAATCGCACGCGGAAGAACCCTGAAAAGGAACCTCTAGAAGAAATTATATGCTTAGAGCAGGATGACTTTTAGACTGTTGGCACGCTGAATGAATTAGGAATCCTGTTTTGGCCTACGAGTGTTAAAAGGTTGCCGACCCCTGCCCTAGGCGAAAACAAATTCTGCGCCCTCATTAAAGTGCCTTCGACGGGAAGAAACTGAGTAGGCCTATTGTTAGGTCATACTTTCCTATTTACTAAGACAACTTAAATAAAATACCCTTCGCCTTTCACTACCTAGATCTAGTAATTCGTCTGCCTATGCTAGTACTAAACTTTAATTTAGTTTATATTATTAAATCCCCAAATAAAAAAAAATGCCCAATTATGCACCCCCCCCCCCCCCTCCAATTTTGCGCCCTAGGCTGCCGCCTAGGTTGCCTATATGGATAAGTCAACACTGTCTGCTGATGATTGGGGCAGATTTGTTGCGCAAAATTAACTTTGATTATGCACTCAAAAACTTTGCCAGATCTAAATCTCGAAAAAAGAACTTTAAAATGTTAATGTGTGCTCTCTCTGATTATTTCATCTATTTAAAAAGTTACAGTATTTTTGTGTATTATTATTACAAAATTAATTTTAATACAGAAATACCTTATTGTAGGTTTTATATGAGTGATAGTAGTACAAACATGTGTGTTAAAAACTGTTTTTCTCTGTTAGTTTTTTGCATAATATTGAACATACCAGCGGCCAGTGGAGGATCGGGGCCCGGGGAAGAAGGGGGCACCTATGTGGGTTTGTGCCTAGGGCACCAAAATGGCTTAATCCGGCCCTGTTTGACTCCCTTGCACTCGTTTTGGATTGTGTGCAGTATTTGACGAATAGTAGTTGTTCTCTCTCTCTCTCTCTAGCTCTCTCTCTCTCTCCCTCTCTCTCTACACACACACACACACACACAAAGTGCATTGAAAAGGTTTCCTTAATATTCTCCGCCACTCCCCCCCCCACCCCTACAACTGTCACACTTTCAACATCAATTAAAAAAGGTCACAACCACCCCCTGCCCCTTTTATCCCATTCGTTTTTTAACTCTTTCATTTTAATTGATACCATTTCTTTAAAAAATAAAACCGGCCCTTAACTTTTTGTGTTTACACATTTTAAAGAAATGGCTTCTTTTATATTGATAAATACCTTGACTACTGCGTAAAGATTTTTTTATACTGTAGGCCTATGCCAGTGATAGTTATATAGTTATATGACTAAAAAACTTAAAATGCTTAACAAATCTATTTACAATCCATGTCGATAAGTTTTAATATTGATAAATACCTTTAGTATACCTATACTATAACCTCATAATCTAAAGATTTAAGACTCTCACTATTACTGTATGCCTATATACCATTGATAGTTACACAACTAATCACTTTTAAAATGCTTAACAAATCTAATTATAATGCATGGCGACTTTTAAAAAAAAATGGACTATAGAAGTTCTAATATTCTGACCCATTTTTAAACGAGTGTTTGCAGAGTTTGCACACACTGTGTTAGACGCACACTGTGTTAGACGCACACTGTGTTAGACGCACACTGTGTTAGACGCACACTGTGTTAGACGCACACTGTCTTAGACGCTCACTGTGTTAGACGCACACTGTGTTAGACGCACACTGTCTTAGACGCTCACTGTGTTAGACGCACACTGTGTTAGACGCACACTGTGTTAGACGCACACTGTGTTAGACGCACACTGTGTTAGACGCACACTGTGTTAGACGCTCCTTCTATCCGGGAGATCATGACGTCCTACCGTTTGTCTTAACCCTTCCCGTACCGACCTACTTCTATCTATGCTGCCTTCAGTTCCGCTATATACGCGCCCGGGACTGTAAGGGTTAAGGTTTGAGTCCGGTCATACATGTTGGTCCGGGTATCAAATGTTGTTGGATTTGTATGACAAAGGCGGGATTTTTACTTACTTGACCTTATCATGTATATCACTAAAGGAGCACAGGGCTGCAACTACACTTCTCCATCGGTCTACGTCTTGGGCGTCTCCCTTTCATTTGTGTCCATGTGAGGCTAACAATGCAGGATCTATTCTGTAGGAATTTGTTCTTTTACGCCCAACTGTATGGTCTATTTACAATAGCCTACACTTCTTTTTACATAGCGAAATTGAAACTCGAAAAGGCCCTGAACATCTAAATCGAAATGTCCACGGTTTTTGAACAATGGACAAGTCTTAATGGATATGCATGCATGGTGAACCTAAAAATTCATAGTGTATCAACATTTCCAGTCCTATTCGTTCATTAACTAACAAAATATGTCTTTGTTCTTAGAAGAAAACGAAAAAGAAGTATTAATAAGATAAGATTCTTTATTGATCCAGAATAAAAATGTGGTTTGATAACGTTGATATCAAGTAAAACAAGAAAAAATCATCCCATACACAAGCACAGCAACCAGAACAGATGCAACTCACCGCACACACACACACACACCCTAGCCATCTTCAAATCTGTAAAACACAGCGTTGATACAGTATCACAGAGTAAGGAACAAACAAGGTCTTGTACCTTTCAGTTCGTGCTCTAATTGACAGCAGTCTGCCACCACGTGTCGATTTGACATAGTTCTTGTGAAAGTGGATGCATGCTATCCTTGCGCATTTACATTGTTGAAATAGTTCGCCTAGAACAGACAGGGTCGTCTGTGTGATTTATTTCGCTCTTTTTTTTTATAATACTATTCAAGCGGTGCTTCAGTTTTGATGACATGTTCCCTTTCCAGAAAGTTATTGATTATGAATTTTTTTTTATTTTTTTTTTGTAAAGACTATTTTTATAATGACAATTAGCAGTAGTAATAAAACAAATACTAAAAGAAAAAAATTTCTGTCGATAAACTACAATATAATCTGGTGGCAGCGCGCTCGACTAGCGTACCGAAGGACCCGAGTTCTAATCCTGGTAAAGGATAAAAAGATTATGCAACATGGCTGGGGGCCCCTATTATTTCGAGTTGACGCCAAACTATAGTCTAAATGTTGCATAAAGCCGACTATGACCATTTCCATTTCAGATTTTAGAGTTTTATGGCTAGTCTAGTGACTTTTTCCTTTTAAAAAAGACTATACTTTAGTAGTAACCTTCAGGTCAGTCACGTGTAAATGAGATTTTTTTTCAAGCCTACGTTAGCGCCCTATGTATTGCCTGGATTGCCAATTGAAGCACACATGTCTTACGTCTGCTGAATAAGCTTAATATTCTGAGCTCGACAGGAGTCTCGAACTTATAAATTATTCAGTTGACTCGGGGTTCGGGGTATTATAAAGGTCAGGCTATGTTAGGGGAGTACGCCTTACCCCCCCCCCCCCCATTTTCCATTCCCTTCTTGTGCGAATGTGTACATTCACTGAAAAGTAGACGGCATTGAATTGTATGAATCAAAAACTGTTTCAAAACACGGCCTTGGGTTTTTCCTTTTTTTTTTAAACTATTATGAGTATTTTTAAAAAAAAAAGTATTTTTATAAAATAATGCAAGAGCTATATGCAAATCGGTTTGGTGTAGAATTTAGTTATTGATTTGTGTTTTCTGTTTGCATATTCACGAACTAAACTATTCTGTAGGCTAAATTTACGCACACATGTACACAGGGCTGGCATAAGGCACACAAAAAAAATTGCATTTGCTTGGGGGCATGAAGGAATGAGGGTTACATCATATAAAGGTCACTTGCATAAATTTACCACAGCCAGATATGGTATCCATTTGGGTAAGTGAATCAGTGTACATCGGTTTTTTCGTGTCCACGGCGCACGAAAATGATTTTGTGACCACCACAACGACAAGTCTTAAATATTAGCAAACAAACAAAAACGGGTTACCAAACATACATTTAAACCAAATTCTTATCAAAAGGTTTGTCATTTTACAAGACAGGCGCCGTACATAAATGGTTCCACGCAAATAGTGGAGGAGGAAACAAACATTTTTATCTTATCCCCGGCGGGCACACCACGTCATAACAACAAGGAAAAAACGTGGAAACCACGAAAACACATGGAAACCACGAAAATACATGGAAACCACGTTTTATCCCCGTCGACCACTGGGTTTTATACATTACAGACGCTCTTTCTATAAAGAAGATTATTGCGTCCTACGCACATCCGTAGTTTGAGTCTAGGTAACGAGGGAATTGACGAGTCGTTAAATAGGCAAATTGGATGCAAATTCATTTCCGCTATATTTCCGTAAACAATCGTATAATTATCTTTTCGGCATGTTTCTAGTAATTTATATGTGTCACTTTTTACATGTTTCAAGTGCATTGTGGAACATCCGGTTTCAATTTGTATTGCTTACAATGGCAACCATTACGATTGCAAGCAGAGATGTATGCCTTGTTGCTGCCTTAACATTCACGGATGTTGATAAATTCATTGCACTTTCAACTGCAAGTTCAAGTCGAATACAAATAATCAAAAGGCTATAAGTATTATTGTGAGGATTATGTCTTATAATAATATATTAAAAGTGAGTATGCCAGAAATTATAGCAGAAGGCAGCCATTTTTTTTAAATTAAATTTAGCGATCAAAATTAAGATCGGAAGTGAAGTGCATCCAAAACGTATGCAGGCATAAGATTTAAGACTGGTCAATGGTAGGGGAGATTGCTGTTAAAAAAATGTGTGACGTCACATAAATAAAATGTGCATATTTAAATGATATTTCTACTTTAACACGCTTTTATTATTTATTGCAATGTTTAAATGTCAATAAAAGCGTATTGAAAAACAAAGATAAATTTTGTTATGGAAAATGTGTTGGGGTTTTTTGTTTGGAGGGCGTGGGAGAGGGGGGAGGGGTAGGCCTACGACTTGTGACGATAGGGAAATGGGTAGGCTGGGTAAAAGTTTGCCAAAATTGCGTGACGTCATTTATGGACGACCCCTAGACGCAATCTTTTCAAACAAGCCTATAGCCTATATAAAGTGAACAAATAAGAGAATCTATAAGTTTTTATTTTATGGATAAATAAGTTTTTATATAGCCTGTAGGCCTATATATAGGCTATGACTATAGGCTATGACTAGAGGCTATGACTATATTTTTTTATTACATACATATTTGGCGGAGGCGGTGGGTAGCGAAACCTTATTGTGCTTTAGGGCCTCTTCGTGTCTTAATCCGCCCCTGCACACATACACACTCACACACACAATAAATATACATATAGCCTATACATCTACTTCCATATAATAGGGCAACGTTTATCCGGGAAGTAGTAGTTTAAATCCTGTTTTTCAAATCTCTCAGCCAATAGCTTTTAAAAGGTTCACGGATGTGACTTGTTAAATATATCAGTCTTCTGTTGCTGTATCCTTTACTCCCTCAATTAGTAGTTATGTATATTACTGTTGTGACTTTAAAAAAAATTGATTGCACATAACCAGGACCGGAACTAGACACAGGGGGGGGGCATGAGCCTGTTACTACTTGTGAGCCCCTGCTCCCACCCACAGAATAAATATAGAACAGAATGCGCAATCGCATTTTTATTGTTTCCGGAAGTGATACCGACGCCATACTGTTTAAACTCAGCTGACTTGGTTACACTATATATTTATGCTTATTAACAATGTCTTTTTCAACAAATCTACAAGTTCGAACACCCAGAGCTAATGTTTCAGGCAACAGATACAAAGGCTGTTGTGTAATAAACTTCAACAATGATGCGAAAACGATTGATTATCGTACAAATAAGCATGTCAAACTGCATGGCTTTGCTGACCCCGTAAAGGATAAAAACACCTGTGAGATGTAACCTCTTATTACTTAATATTATCAGCCTAGCTTTAGTACTAAACCTGTTAAGACTATATAGTAATAAATAAGCCTTTATCATTTTATTATTGTAGTGTCTCTAGTGAGCGCTGCCTTGAGTCAAAAGAAAATGGCGGAAGCCGAGTTTCACTTTTAGGGACTGCGCAAATAGGGATTGCGCATTCTGTTGTATACATATTCTGTGCTCCCGCCTCCCTTTTCTAAACAAAATCTTCTTAAAATTACGGAGTCGAAAAAAAATGAAAAAATAATATTTTAATGATATTATTAGTAGTAATATAGAAGAAATATTATATGAAATAGTGTGTATAATTTCTTAAAATGTTATATATTAGAGGCCTATGAGGACAGAAGGGCAAAGAGTAAAGTAGTAATAATACATAAGGCATTGAGCTCTAATTTAGAAATAGAACATAATAACAAAATGTTGCAATGCTCAGATAAACATAAGGACTAAAAACACTTTCCTTATCCCCTATGCGAGAACAAATGTATTTAAATAGTCTTTCTTCCCGAGCGGCATTCGGGCATGGAATGGGTTGCCTGAACAAACCAGGAAAACCAGTAACTTAACATCATTCAAAACTAATAAAAATGCAAGACTAGACTCAGACCACGGATAAGCGTAGGACGCAATAATCTTCTTATAGAAGGAACGTCTGTAAAATATAAGATAAGATAAAAAATGATTACGTGAATATTAGCCTATGAATGATTGTGTATTATTTTTTTATGCAAGAAATGTGTCTATATAGGCCACTGGAACAGGAGTTCGGAATAAGCTCCTTGAACAATAGGCCTACCATGAAGAAGGCAGTAGCTCAAGATGAATTGCAAAAAGTTATTAATAACTCGATAAATTGAAATAAATCGGGAGTCCGGTACTATAGGACCCTGTAATAAAACAATGTATTTTGTCGGTGTTCGAAGATGAGGATGATCCTAACAGCACACTATATTGGTCCCATATTGGACAAGCATTAGGCCAATATTTTTAATTGGCCGAATATTGGACCAATATATTGGAGAGATTTAAAATAATGTTACTTTTTCTTATAATATTACTTTCTTTGTTTAAAAAAAAGATAACTAAATACGTCGGCTGTAGTTTCATAAGAGTCAGGGCCTTAAGCGTTAGCCTAGTTAGTGCATAGGTTGATCCGGCTATGCCTCATACACATAGCTATCTATTTATTACTCTCTATGTTTCTCCTTGGTTCTTTCTTTCTCTGTCTCTCCCTTGTTCTCTCTCTCTCTCTCTCACACACACACTATCTCTCGCATTTTTCTTTCTCTATAATTCAAACTATGTTTAGTCGTAGCAAAAAACCCCACAACATATAATAATATCTTTACACACATGTCTTATCGCCTTGCTTACCGAATCAATACTTTTTTTTTGGAAGTACGATCGTTCCGCTTCCAACTTCCGTACAAGGGTCCTACACATACGACGTTACACAGTAAAACGGAGGTACGAACGTACATTTTGGAAAACACATATTACTTGATTCCTTGTTTCACATTTGTGTCTGGGTGCCCAGCATATTTCCTCCCCTGCAGCCCCAACTTATAATAAAAACGAACCCCCATGAAACTCGGACTGTGGTTCGCGCTTGCAATAACAGAACTGTTACGACATGTGAGCCACTGGTGTGAAACTATGGAGGGTGAACTTCCACTCCAGTTGACATGCTCGGGAACATATCTGAGAGTCACTTGACTTTTAACTTTTTTTTAATAACCAGCAGCATATAGTAAACACGTTCAACAGCTTTGGGTTGTAAATCTTCATAATCTCCAAGCTTATGGTTATAGCGCCACCAACAAATGCAAGTGTCACGGGTTCTAAAAATCTCCACCCATAAAACAAATAAAAATACCCCTTAAAATTGTTAGCTTGCCACTGTATTGGTGGTCCGTTGCCACGAAATGGTATCGGCAGGTCGTGCCAATGTCAAGGTCAGGTCAACAACTTTTCGAATAATCTTTTCTAGAACAATCTATAGGCCAATGACGGTTTACTAAGAAATGGACCATAGCAGAAAAGAGGATTATTTTTTTTTATTGGTTAGCTATAAAATAATACATAATATAGACCGCTAAGCCTACAAGCAATTAATTCGCGTCCTTTTGAATTCTTTCGTTATTTAGAATTTAGTTGATTTCAAAACAATGTCCCAAACAAAAGATCTTGCTGATTATGTCGCACCGGTGTATTTGATTCAATTAAGGTCACAATAGCAATTTAGCAATCAATGCCCCCCCCCCCCCTCGTTTGTTTACTGAAGCGGAAATGTGATTTACTTACCTCCGGTTGATCTAAATCCCGAAAATAAAAGAACAAAAGCAAGCCTAGCAATTAAAAATAGGTATGCAAGAAGAGGTCGTGAACATGGCGTTTCAGAAATGTGTCCTTCCCAGTGGGCACACCACGTGGTATCGACGGGGATAAAAAGTGCAAACCACGAAAACAGGTGGAAAACACATGGAAAACACGTTTTATCCTCGTCGATAAGACGTGGTGTGCCAGCTGGAATTCTAAGGGGAGAGGGGGTGTCTCTATTATTGGCTAGTGTACATATACGTCTCACCTCTATTGTGTTGCTAAAAGACTGCAATTAAAATTCGGCACTAGACTTTAGCTATTAGCACCACTGCCCCGCATAAAACAAAAGAATCTATAATATTTTTTCTTCTTTCATGATTTAACAGTAGGCCTACTTCATAAACAATTCTGCCATTTATTCCCTGTAAGCGTACCATATTGACCCGACATCGGCTCTTTTTTTGGCATTCGGCCAATGATCAGATCTTATATATCCAGGATTGCTCTTTTCAGCCACACGAGGTCCTGCAATTGAGCCTACATATATAGTTAAGTAGTAGTTTCAATGATAGATAAGCATTTTATGTCCAGCCATGTTCTTTGAATCCAGTGTATAGGCCTACAATTTAACCTAGATTTTTCTAAGAAAAAATAAAGGAAATCCGAACACAATTTAAGTGGGTCTATGTAGTATTCCTACAGACATGTCAATATACTCCAAAACTTCCGTTGTCAAGTGGAAGTTACCTTCATGTTCCAATGATCTCGATTTTGTATGACCTTTAGAATTAGAACTAGAATTTTAATAAGGAGCAAGCTTGTACCGGGGCCTTATTAAGACTCAAAGATGGGAGTTAGTTGTTCTTCCCAGATGGCGGGATAGGGGCGCCGGACCCCCCCCCCCAATCCGGTTATAGAAACAAAATACCCGGGGCGGACCAAAGATAAAAGGCCACAGTGCACGCGAACATGCCTTGTACTTTGTGGAAAGATCTAGAAAATGCTTTACCCTTGCATGGGTAGTCTGGACCTGGCAGAATTCGCGGAGGAGTCTTATTACTAAGACCAACGGGAATAAAGGCATGGAAAGCAACACACCGTGGAGTGTCAGGGCACAGTGAGACACAACAGACCACTGTAGGCCATCTACTGTATCCCAAGCTATCTCTAACAAGAGACCACTGTAGGCCATCTACTGTATCCCAAGCTATCTCTAACAACAGACCACTGTAGGCCATCTACTGTATCCCAAGCTATCTCTAACAACAGACCACTGTAGGCCATCTAATGTATCCCAAGCTATCTCTAACCGTCTGGACATTGTCTTGCCCTTGGAATACGATAGATAGACTCGACGACAGAGTAAGACTGAAGACCAGCGCCATTTCCCCTCACTATATTTAAAATGAAGCGCAAGCTACGTCTCCACAAAGATGATACGTAGGGATAGGCAAATTGTTAATTTTTTATTTAAGTCCCTCTTTTGAGCAATGTACCGGATACACCGACTCTCCCTCTCCGCGGACCTGCGCAGGTCTGGGTTTTCCGTGAAGCATCTTTCTGGGCAGGCAATATAGCGTATCATTCAGAGAAGTGAGACTGGTGATGGATGTCCTCCAGATTCATGTCTTTGGGGCCATTCTAACGAGCAGCCGTGTCTGCCAATCAAAGCGCAGAATACAGCTTACATTTAACCTCATTTTGAACAGATTTTTTTTCTCTCCATAAGACTAAATGAAAATCTATTTTTATCAATACATAACATACGTACTACCTATTAGTATTATATGAATACTATCTTTGCGTGATAATGAATAAAACATACAGATCTATATCAGGCTTCCGTCAGACCAAATTGATCCATAGGGCATAGGTCCGGTGAAGCAGCGTTCACCAGCTTCTGTGCCCACGGCATACTAGGGGATTGGGTGACCATCACAATGCCCAGCCAGCCTTTACTTTACCCCAACTAAAGTCAGGTATTTTGCCAATCAGAGCTGGATTGACTCAAAGGCACCCTCCAGAGACAGGAACAAATCCTAGCCTTTATTCGAACCCAGGACCTTTAGTTTGCCAGTCGAATGCGTTGCCGCTCGACCACTGTGCCCTCTATAGATCTTTACCACATTTTCTGATGATAAAAGATAAGACCTAATTATACACATCAAATGTAGTCATTAAAAGCATTTCCTGATTCATTCATTAATGTTTCTTAAAAAGGTTGTGATCTCTAAATGTTGTAATATAATTTTGTCTACACCATTATACAGGTCTAACTTTATTATACAAGGAACTAAAACGAGCAGTTTCTCTGGTTATATTTGTGTAATTTATTCAATAAATATTCTATCAACAATAGCTTTTTTTCTTTTGATTCAAAGATAGCAAACACACAATACATGATGAAAAAATAATTTCATTAACACACAAGGCACTTATTAGGACGTACAGAATACTTTCAACTAAAAGTACTACTCAACTAAAAAAAAAAAAAAAAGCCCAATACAAACATACATGTTGGCCTTTTTTAAACACCACTCACTGTTTTATTAGATGTTCTATTTTTGTACAGTAAATTTTCAAAGTGCAAGATGTGCTGATTGACCAGTGGGGGTGTGGGTGGTAATGAAACATACCTGTGAGGCCATACCTGTGAGGCCATCCCTGAGGGATGTAATAAGCAGTGAGATCTCCCATGATGCCCCCCCCCCTCTCTCTTCCTTGCAGCTCAGACATGGTGAGAAGTAACAATGTTTTTAAAAGTAATTGAAGATCACAAACTCGTTACTTAAAAATATTACAAATAAAATAATAAAGAAATAAAATATCTTTAACCATAGAGCATTTGCAATGGACGTGGCTTCTAGATGACAATGACTAAGTAAACGGCAGTCATGATGGTGATGATGTTGGATAAAAATTGTATATAACATGTCTATGTTACACGCAAAATATAAGGAATTTGTTTACATAAATCTTGATATTTAAAAGTGATAGTCCTTAGTAGCGCGACCACGAGGTAAACAAGATTTGAGGTTTTTACTTTTATAGTTTTTCAATAGCTCTTGTGAAACATTACTTTTAGATAGTACATTTAACAGACGCTAACTTTCGCAAATTGACATCTTCAATTAAATATTCTGCACTTACGGAACCTATTCCATTGATTTTTAATTGTTTCAATTTTAACTTTGAATGTTAATTTTCTTTGCATGACAGTGTTTTACATATTTACATTGTCAAAATATTTAAAAATAAAACCTTCTTAAGGCTATAGTAATAAGGCTGCCATTTGTCACCACTAGACAAAGAAAACAAACATCATGAGCTTGCAAATGTCATGTGATTGCAAATGCTCTACAGAGACTTACTTTAGCCAAACACCAGACTTTAGTTAGACCAAAACCACTTAACATTTAGATTACAATGAAATAATTTTGTGGTCCAGTTTCATGTGCATTCATGATTGTTATGGTTCTCAGCAAAAACATATGGAGATGGTTTTAATTAATTTATATATATAAATATATATATACAAACACATAAAACATTTTAAAGAATCTATATATAGTAAACATCATAACACAACCTGATTAGCAGTAATGCAAAAATAATCTTTTGTGACAACCCATGAATGATAAGACATGTACTGGTATGATAACAATAATAACATAAATACAAGACATTCTGCCTGACACTAAACAAAAAAAAAAAGATATATATATGATCCACTAAGATTCACAAACAATTCTTAGTAAAATGGCAAACACTATTTTAGACAACTAAGGCAAGACAATCTCTCATAATATGTTGCACCACCAATATCAATAATAACCTAATTTCACTAAAAGTGCAGATAATAGACATGCATGAATAACAATCTCAAGGGAAATAATGCCAGAGGAAGAAGAAAAAAAAAAACACACCAGTATGTCATAAACAGTCAAAGTAAATATAAAACTAGAACTAGGTCATGCCAGGAAAAATATAAACAAAATAAAATAAATAAAAAATAATCACATTGAATTCTGTCTTTAGTGAATTTGGTAACAAATGAACGGTTTACCCGACAAATGAATTCAAGAACATTATCATGACTAGGAAACATTACTATAGAGTAGGATTTATTAATTTAAAAACTGAATCGTTACTTATGAACCGGATGAAATTAATGAATTGAATCAGTTTCATCTTATGAACGGCATCATTACTCATGAACTAAATCATTAAGCTTAACATGGTAATGAATTGAATCATTACTAATGAGCTAAATAACTAGGAATAAACTAAATCATTACTTATGAACTAAATGGATAGTTGTGAATTGAATCATTATCATCTTAGGAATTGAATCATTACTTAAGAGCTGAATGATAACAGATGAACACAATCAATACCAATCAACTGAATCCAGCCTTTCAATCATATGAAATCATAGCTTACTTTGGTGAATGTTTGTTTACATACAGACACAATGGCCAGTCTTTTTGATCATACAACTTGAAAAAAAAAAAACTTTTTATATGGTGGCAGTAAAATTTTAGAAACGTTCATACACATGTGATGTCAAAGTCATTGAAAAAGAAAAAAAAAGAATGTAGGTTGAGATCTATTTCCAACATTTTAAAGCTTTATAAAACAATTCATGACTACAGCTACACTCAATGTGGGTTTGATCTTCTTAGATCTGAAGTTCCCTTTATAGGGGGGGGGGGGGGGGGGGAAACACGTTTTACTCATCTCCCCAGCAACATAATGTTTTGATTTATCTTGGTAAATCAACCACACAATCTACTTACATAGTTACATTGTCAGATTTCAAATACATCAACAACTTTGTGTGTGTGACAATTTATATTAATATACAGATGTCAACATTTTAAAAATATATTTTTATAAAGTACTATTTTAAAGTATGTCAAAACATGAGGAAAAACTTAGTGAGAAAAAAAACTATGATAAAACAAGCAGATTCCATTCTTGACTCTCTATTATTACATTCACTTTTAAACCCAGTCCTTGGGGTTTTTTAAAACTTCAGTAAGCTGGGCCTCCCTGGTTCCGGCCTCTGGAGAGTGCATGTATTCCCATTTCTGGAATAAAAAAATTGTAGAGAGAAAAGCAAGCGGGATCATTTTTATTTTTGTTTTAAATAGAATAATGCTGTGACAGAAAACCAGAAATTATGATAAAGTGAACATAATGGCGGATTAATTTCCCTATATCATTATGAAGTCATTTCAAAATTCCAAGAATCTTTTGCCACACTTCACAAAAGAAATTCAAAATAAAATGGCATTTTTAAAAGTATGAAACGATTTAATGTTATTAGCACATATATCCCCAGTTGAAACTGCACATTTTATTTGTGGATTTTTTTCAAAGATCAGAGATTTCATAAAAATAGGCCTTTAATAATTTATAGTAAAGAAAAAGATCTACAGTTAAGTAATCCAGCTGGACTAAATCAAACTCATAGGCCATGGCACGCTAGAGATTGTGTGGACAGCACAACGCCAAGAAGCCTTTGCTTTACCCCAGACATGCCTACCCCTAAGGACTAAAAAGAGGAACAATCTTGATGAAAAAGAGGATTTTTCAACAAAAAAGCGGAACACCCTTTATGTAACAATCTTTTATAACAAAAAAAAAAAAGAGGAACATACCCATCTATTTACTATTCCACTATTTAAAATGTAGGGAGGCCTACGTTTTACAGATAGTTTGAACTCGATCTAGATCTAAGACCTAAGACTAGTACAAAGAACATTAGGCCTAAATCCACGTTTTTCTTTGCTGAATAAACTCCTCTGAATATTCCTTCATATAAAACTGTCTGTTTTTTTACAGTTTGAACAAATCAGATTTAAATTTTCTGAGCTAGGACGTTTAGACATTTTCACAATCTTAGCAATACAGTAAAGGAAAATAAGATTCATTGCCAAACACGTGTAATACCGCAAAAAAAAAAAAAAAAAAAAAGTTAGAAAAGACTAGAATATGTCTTTTAAAAAACCCAGAAAACCCAAGTAATAATAATTAAATCATTGTGGCCTTATTTATCCCTTTGATTTATCAACCTAGACACGGACTATATTTCAACACATAAAAAACCCAAACTTTCCAATTTGGCGTAACAAAACTAGTAAAAAGCGGAACGGCGTAACAAAGTGTGTTTTTTAATTAAAAAGCGGAACAAATACGCCAAAAGCGGAACGGTAGGCATGTCTGTTACCCCTACAAATTTCAGGTACCCAAAAGAACTGGGTAGTCTCTAGGACACCCCCCAGACCCATGAACAAATCCTAGCCTTCACCAGGATTCAAACTAAGTACCTTCATGACACCAGCCTAACGCTGCACCCCTTATACTTACCTAGCTAATTATTAATTTTATGTCTTGGTCAAATATTTTATATGCTCCTTTGTCAATGACAGTAAAATTGTCAAACCAAGTCAGCTTTTCATAAACCACATGAACCCTGCCAAAAGCACAGCTAGAAAAAAAAAAGACTTGCTTGAATGTGCAGAAGTTCAGTGGTACCTCGAGTTACTAACGTTTCAGGTAACGAACAGTGCCTTGGGTTACAAATGAAGGCGAGAGACAAGATAGGAAGGTTTAAATATTAAACACACAATTGCGTACAGTGCAAACAAAGACCTCGCAGTACTTAGCCCCAGCCTAGTAGGCCTATCCTAGATTTGCACCCTTGTGCTACCAGGATTTCACTGGCCTTACTGGACAGCAATAACGCAACAGATTTCTTAGCAGTGTCACTGTGTACAGTATCCCTTTCCTTAAGCCCATCAATTATGAGTTTGAACAATGGTAGTGGTGTTGCTAGGAAGCACTAATTTATAACAGATTCTAGTGGAGGTAAAGACAGAAAAAATTGACCCCAAGCTTTTACCAGGATTTAAACCCAGAGTAATTATTTTAAAGGACGACTTTATAACAAACCAACAACTTACAGCAGTGAGTGGCAGTGACATCAAAATACTTTCATATCTTGCCCCTGGAGTGAAGAGACCAAACTTTGTTCCTCTGTCATAGATGAGATTAAATTCCACATATCTACCACGCCTCAATAACTGCCATTGTCTGGAAGACAAACAAAACAAACAAAGTAGTTTGGAAAGTACATTAGTAGTTAAATAATACATTTTTGTACTTTCTTAGTAAATGAAATAATTCTGTAATAAGAATGACTTGTTGGCCATACAGTTGTTCATTATATATTTATTGAACTTGTGGGACTTCCAAATCTCTTTCTGATCTTTCCCTCTCCACTGCTTTCCCCCAAAAGTTCTACAATTTACAAGATTTCAATTTATAATGCTTCATTCGCGGCTGAGACGCCCATTGCAAAGACATCCTTTTGAAAATTTTCACTCTGTCCCTCAAGCAGAGACTTTCAGAGCACATAGTGTGTGCTAGAAGAGCACATAGTGTCATGGCAGAGACTGTCAGAACACATAGTGTCATGTCAACCCTCTCAGGTTGTAGACTCACCTTTCATCATATGTATAAGACTTCTTTTTGTTTTTCTGAACAATTGGAACGTAAGATGGAACAACAGAATCACCACAGCTCTGTGGATGGAAATAATAAAAACTTCATCTTTACCATTTTACTTTAACTAATCTAATACTAATGGCAAATTGGCACAAACATTTAACATAAGCCAATCCAATAAAAAAAAAAAGTAAAGTACCCTTCGGACCAAACTGATAATTGGGCTGGTGAAACAGCATTCACTAGTTTCTGTGGCCACAGCATACAAGGAGATGTGTGGCCAGCACAATGCCCAGCTGCCTTTACTTTACCACAACTAATGTACCCATCAGAGCTGGGTAGACTCAAGGACACCCTCAGGTCCTGAGAAAAAATCCTAAACTCCACCAGGATTTGAACCAAGGACCTTCAGATCGCCAGTCGTGCGCGCTGCCAATCGGCTACCTTGCCCCATAAGCCAATCCAATTTGAAAACATAAAATAAAAGTTGAATCTTCTGTCTGAGCTCAATAAAAAGTATTTTCCTCAACCGCGTCAATAAAAAAATGCCACCTTCGTAATTTTTGTCATGTTTCTGCCTTACAAATAACACAGTGTGACTTATAAAACTGGGGTTTAAATTCTGTGTATTGTTTTATTGTACAAATTGAAAAGTTAAAATTCATATGATTTGATTTCATTGAAATGAATATAATTGAAATAGATAAGCTAGCCATATACTAAAATTCTTTAAGCTACTTTATGGCACATTATTGATACAAAAAACGCATACAAGCTTGTCTAAAATGTGTTCTCATATTCGGTTAGCTAAATTTTAAAAATATTTTCAACAGTTAATAAAAAGATTTTAATCAGTGAAACCCATCCACATTATTCTAGTGTGAACTGTGCTACAAAATTATTCAAAATAATATTGACAAATTCCAAAAAGATAGAATGATGAATCAATTTTGTCTTACATTCAGATATTTTTATAACAAAGTTTTTACTGGCTGTACACAGTGTTATTTTAAAAAAACAACCTATGACAAAATTATTGTGTGTTTTTTAGTATGAATGTAAGCTGCCAAAAAGAAGTTACAAAAACATTACATGATTGGACTGACAGATGACTGGTCCAAGTAAAAAATTTGATTGTCAATGTTTTATACCAGGATCTGAAGCTCTCAAACTCCTGGTTAAGAAAAAAAAAGTAATCATTTCCTGATGTATCAGACACACACAGACAAAAAGTCACTTACCCTCACAAACTCAAAGCATTTTTCATGAGAAGGCTCATCCACATCATCAAAAAATATACCGCCAACACCTCGACGTTCACCTGAAACCCGTTACAATAGAGATGCATCATTAGCAATACACTTGCCAACTTCAACTACTAACCAATGTAGCACAATGATAATAAATTGATACAACAGTAAAAAATTAGCTTTATGAAATGCCAACGTAAGAAACATGATCTCTAGCTTGTGTCTTTAAAATGGCTAATACTAATGTTCATCCCTGTACCTCTGTGAGTTATATAGAAGTAGTCATCACACCATTTCTTATACTTGGGATAAAGCTGTTTGCCATGAGGGTCACAGGCTTTCTTTAAGGCTTTGTGGAAATTTGTTGCATCCTGGAAAGGGACATCAATAAATTGTAGCACTTACATAGAAACAAAAAACATGTTACACCTTTAAATTTATGAAAGCAATTTGGTCATTCGATTCTGATAAGTTTTCAGAAATGAAGATTATACTTAGCAAGATCTAAGGGAAGACAAAAACCTGGCCTGCTTGGGTTACCATTCCAAAAGTCCCAAGTTTGAATCTGGGTTAACTGGGTTTTTCTTGGGTCTCCCTCTTTACCTCTGATGGGTACAACACATTAAACTGGAAAGAGTAAATGCAGCTGGGCGCACAATCTTGCTACAAGGCCCATAATACGCACGCTATTTTTTTTACTAAAGAAGTAATTAAACTATAACATTTAGAACTGTTTTGTTGAAACAAAACAACAAAATCAAGGAAAAGAAGATGGTACAATGTATTATATACCAATATTTATATACATTCGCCATGTGTTGCTTGACTTACACTTTCATCTAAATAGTAAGGAGTGAGGTCAGTCCCTCCACCAAACCACCAGTGCTTCACACCGTCCTCATCTTCCACCTCAAAGTATCTGTAGTTGAAGTGAACAGTTGGGACATGGGGATTGCGCTGCGGAGAAACAAAAAAACAACAACATCAATGCAATACCAACTTAGTGATTACTTAAACAAATAAAACAATACAACATTAAAAAATTAGTTATTACTTAAACAAACAAACAGTACAACATCAACTTAGTTATCATTAATTAAGAATGTTCCTTTGTTCTTAACTTACTGGATGAATAACAGAACTGACACCAGCGGCAAAAAATGTCAAGTTGTCTCCCTTCATCTTCTTTCCCCTTAAACAAACAAAAAATGAAACATTGTGTATTAAAAACAGATTCTTCAACAACCTAATGACACAAGCAAAAAGAAAGTATTTGTTTTCAAGGGGATAGAATATAAGTCAGGACGACTATATAAGAGATCACCCTAACCCTGACCCATGAAGACATATTGCTACGATATCTTGGTAACTGCCATTATCTCTAACCAGCACAGGTCCTAAGTGATGGAATAGGTAAACAGCTCTTAATTCTTTAAATAAATATGAAAAAACAGCTCTTAATTCTTTAAATAAATATAAAAAAACAGCTCTTAATTCTTTAAATAAATATAAAAAAACAGCTCTTAATTCTTTAAATAAATATAAAAAAACAGCTCTTAATTCTTTAAATAAATATGAAAAAACAGCTCTTAATTCTTTAAATAAATATAAAAAAACAGCTCTTAATTCTTTAAATAAATATAAAAAAACAGCTCTTAATTCTTTAAATAAATATGAAAAAACAGCTCTTAATTCTTTAAATAAATATAAAAAAACAGCTCTTAATTCTTTAAATAAATATAAAAAAACAGCTCTTAATTCTTTAAATAAATATAAAAAAACAGCTCTTAATTCTTTAAATAAATATAAAAAAACAGCTCTTAATTCTTTAAATAAATATGAAAAAACAGCTTGTAATTCTTTAAATAAATATTAAAAAAAAGCTCTTAATTCTTTAAATAAATATCAGCAAACTAATGGAGAGAAACAAAAGCAATGCAGCCTGATGGAAGAAACGTGTGCATCAAAAGGATTCATGGTGCTCAAAGGTAAACCCCAAGGGGGAGGATAAATGTCTACTTCAATAATTGCTTACATCAGGGGTTGGCAACCTACGTCAAACTTGACATGCAAAAGACCCAAAAAAAGACAATTCAAGTCTCTTCTACAAGAAAAGAGCAGGATGACTTTGGGATGTTGGCGCACTGAATGAATTAGCATTCCTACTTTGGCACACTATTATGAAAAGGTTGCCTACCCCTGGCTTACACAATCATTATGATCTTGACCACTTTACTTTTTAACCTAATCTGATTGTCTCCCTTACAGCATTTGAAACAGAAATCAAATACCAACAATTTTGAAGATTGAATATAAAACCATTTGATCTAAATGAAACCATTAAAATTATTTTTTACATATTTTTTAAATCTGAGAAAGAACTTTTTACACAATTTAGAAATAAATATTTAAACTAATACCAAAGTGTAATCTACAAATCCCATAACACTGATTGCGCAGCCTCATTTATTCACGGGTCTTACTCTAAAAATGTTTACATTTTGAAAATTGTCAGAAACTTTATGAAAAATTCCATAAGCAGATTTTCACAAGCATGAGCAAAATTGTGTAATGTTCACTGGCAGCATATATAGACAATCCAAACAAAAAAAAAAGGAAATCTTTCAAGGTGTTTTTTGAAGTACTTATTAAAGATAAAGTAACTAGATGGGAGTTTTTTTTTTTACAACTTCTCAACTTAAATATTGGCTAATCACTTTTTCAGCAAAATATTTTCAAAATATTTTGTCTATTTTAGTGAAATGCACAAATTTTCCCAAACCTTGGTTATTTTTCCCACTTTTCCAAACATAAAACAGTCACGTCATTTTATCCCAAACTTTCACAAACCTTATGAACCCTGCTAGTTCAAATTTCGAGGGAAAGGTTCAAATTTTATAATGCTGCCATAATGGCTCACCATGGCCAACGAAACTTGAAAATAATTACCAACCTTGCCCTCATCTGGGCTGCTGCTTCAGGAGGTAGAGATCCAGTCACCACTGAAACGTTGACCCCGGCTTTCTCAAACACTGTTCCATCTTGCAGGACACACGTGACGCCACCACCTCCCTGCAAGCACATGTGCCCAATTAACAAATGTATATGCTAAAATCCACAAGCAAGACATGTCTGGATTATCCATTTTGTGGCCTATACTTTTATAGTTGTATTGAATTACCAATCTCAAGGCAGGCAAAACACATGAATTAATAAATAATAGACTTTCAGGCTTGCAATTCCTTAGACTCGCAAATATCGATCCAAATAAGATATCAAGTGCAAACGTTTCATTACCAATAGTACAACTTCAAGAACATATAGATAATATTGAAAAACACAGTCCAAAGCATAGCTAAGAAACTTCATGTTATTCCTAGGGTCCTCTAACGTTTCTTCAAGATCTTAACAAACAACGACACTTCTAACTAACAAGGCATAGTTTCTAGCGCCATACGTCACTCCTTTATTTAGTCACTTGACGTCCTGTTAGAGATTATAAGTCATGCATTAATAAATTCTGTCGTATTACAATAAGAATATATTTGGAACCCCAAAACATTTATTTATTTTTTCACATTGACATCAAGGCAGAACTTTGCTTACTGTGGTTAGGCAGTTCAGTAACTCTACACTTAGAGTGACATTTTGTTTATCTAATGAGCATCACAAGTTCAGTAACTCTACACTTAGAGTGGCATTTTGTTTATCTAATGAGCGTCACAAGTTCAGTAACTCTACACTTAGAGTGACATTTTGTTTAGTCTAATGAGCGTCACAAGTTCAGTAACTCTACACTTAGAGTGACATTTTGTTTATCTAATGAGCGTCACAAGTTCAGTAACTCTACACTTAGAGTGACATTTTGTTTATCTAATGAGCGTCACAAGTTCAGTAACCCTACACTTAGAGTGACATTTTGTTTATCTAATGAGCGTCACAAGTTCAGTAACTCTACACTTAGAGTGACATTTTGTTTAGTCTAATGAGCGTCACAAGTTCAGTAACTCTACACTTAGAGTGGCATTTTGTTTATCTAATGAGCGTCACAAGTTCAGTAACTATACACTTAGAGTGACATTTTTGTTTATCTAATGAGCGTCACAAAGTTTTCTTGCAACAACAGAATAAAAAAAGGAAGTAATTGATTTGACTAATAAAAAAATTGGTCGTTCAATTTGAGACATTGATATAATCGCAGATTTCAATCATTTAGATTTCAGTTGTAGTAATCCTGTCTGGCCAAATAAAATGGGCCAGTGAAGCAGCATTGTTTTAAAACTAGCTAATCAAAATAAAAATGTTAGCAATTTTTGTAAATGGCTTGAGCCACTTGTTTATGTAGTTTCACTTGTACCTTTTGCTATACAGGTTCAGGACTTGCCGCTAACTTTCTGAAATATAATTTTACTAATGCCGCCCTTCCCTAGGTCAAAGCTCTAGATGTTGCATTTTACTAAACTGAAGTGAACAAGAAATTATGAAAACCTTTGTAGTATACTGCAGCACCCCTGTAAATAATGCCTTAGTTATAAGAAACACATTATAATTATTTCTCTTAAAAACAACAACACAAGTTGTCAAATCTCTGCTGGTTTAAGACTAAAATAGTGAATTATAATGCTTTGAAAACAAAACCAATCCAGTCACCTGCTCCCTGAGCCACCTGTCTACATGAAACTTCTTGCCACCTTCTTCCAACTCCTCTTTCTCCAGTGCATGACAGACATCAGCCTGTATTCTCATGATCAGTGATTCCATTCTGCTTCTCATGTCATGGTTGTTCTGGGGGGAAGAGTTCATTATAGTCAGAAATGCAAGCATGGGAATTCCACAGAACACAATGACTATTTAATAATAGTGATGGGACGATTAATCAGAATCGTATCGGAATATCAGGATTTTCCCAAAGTATCGGGAATCGTATCGGAGCTGAATAATTTAGACCCCATTTCGATACCAAAACAATTCTTAAATATACAGAGCCTAAGATAAATAGCTGTAACTCTGGAGTGCATTGTGTGGGGGTTTGCGTAATATTCCAAACTCCCTAATATTTCTTCACTCTTTCCTGACCATTTTCCAATCCATTCAATTCAAGCAAATTCCAACTCTATGCAGTAACAGTATAGATTATCTTCCAAATGAATGTACCCTAACTTTTTGGATAGTGGTAGCAACTGTGAAAAAACATTTTAAAAGTCAGAAGAACGATCATTTGCAGTTTTAAAATTCAGAATTAAACTGATTGCTATGATTACTGCCGTATTCCACGCACGAGTAACTCAAATCGCTAATAGAAAGGAGCTATGGCATAGAAAAATATGAGTTCCAATGACCTGATGAAGTGCGTCTCTATTAGCAATTATCTGTAAGCGATTTTGGTCTCTCTGTTCGAGTGCTATTAGAGCTAAGATCAATTGCTATTAAAATGCAATATGATTGTATTTGTTTAATTTTTGTAACTCAATCTGGTCATCACCAGTTTTATTTATTAATTTCTATTCATTTTATTTCAGAGCCCAAATTAATCATGGCCAGTGGCGGCAAAAGTAGAATACACATATGTAAAAATGGCCAGGAATCGGAATCGTATCGGGAATCGTGATAATAGGGTAAAATTGGAATCCTATCAGAATCGTTAAAAATGTTGGTATCGTCCCATCACTAACTATTATCTCTAAAAAATTTAACCCTATAACATAATCAGCAAAAATAAAAAAGCAAATAATATCTCTTCACTGACTAAACGATCACCATTTACTAAACATATTACCTATATTACTAATTACAAGGACTAATAGGGCGTTTGCAATCACGTGACAAAAAGCACGTGATTTTTGTTTACTTTGAGTAATGGTGTACAATTAACAATAGCCGCTGTATTAATAATGTTTAATATAGGCTCGAGCATTTTTTTAAATGATGTGTTGTGTTTTAAATCTTATTAAGATTTAAGCTGTATTATGTCTGTTAAATAAAATTGGCTATTTTATTATTATCATAGACATAGATCATATACGATGTGAGCCTATTAGTGACTTGACTAGATAGCCTATTCACCAACACAATCACTTGAAATCGTAGCTGCAATACTTAGCCATTAGCCTACGAAACCGAGTCTACGAAACATTAAAAGTGTAGGCCTATAAAGTGAAATTGAAAGTGTAAATAGGTCTAGTCGGCCCTAGCCTAATCACATTAATCAATTAATCTACAGTACTACTATTTACCTCCTTATTTTTGAGTAGGATAGCCAATATTCATATGTGAATTTGGCATGATAAGAAACTTCACCATGAGACCATGTGCCATATTTGTTCCTCAATTTACAAAAACAACTTAAGCTCCGCCCATTGCGAACGCTCTATTAGATCACCTTTTAAATTATTTTTTACATTGCTAGTATCACGGAAATTTAAAGTAAAAATATCTCAACTATTGAAATCGTTTGACCTTAAATGTCTCTAGCTTTAAGAAATGCAAAAAGTATTTGGTTTAGTTGTAAATTATTAGATCTAACTATTCAACTGAATATGGCAACTCACTTCTTGTAATTTCTTTAAATCTGTTACAGGTGAAGCCATCCAGGTAGAAGCACTCTCCACATCGGAATGTGCATTCTGGTAGTACAAAATGATTAATGAAATTCACTTTTAAAGTTTGACTCAAAATGTTGTCTTTTTCATAATAGAATTTAATGTTATAATTTACATACACAGTCAAAGCTTATTATATTAATCCTAAATAAAACAAAAGGACAAGAGGCTAAAATGTACTAAATGTACAGGTGACTTCATACAACTAATAATTATTTTTGCATGTAATAGATGAGCTAAATTCAGTGGTCATATGAATGCTTAAGTGTAATTGAAGTTTCAGGCACAAGTATAAAATTGGTGCATGTCTTAGAAGGAAAAATATAACTAATAATTGTGAACAAATGTAAATAGCTTCTACGTTGAGCGGATGTTTGATATATATAAATAGGTTAAAAACTGATTCATCTTGGTGGGCTCGAAGAGTTTATGTGTTTTTGAGAGATAAAGTTTCTAGTAATATTATTTAAGAGATTGATATGTGTAATATTAGAATTTTTTTCTGAAATTTGGATGAATGCAATTGGCTTTGTTGGTGAATGGAAAAGATTCATAATGAAATTCTGTCAGGGCCCATCAATTCACAAATTTATTTTGATTGTAATATAAAGCAAGCCTTGCCACAATGACATGTGAACGTTAAAAAAAATAAATCAAGATTAAGTTGGGAATATTGAAGTTTAAGAAATGAATTATTGTTATATGAATAATAGAAAAAACAATATCTAAATATTATGATGGTACCTACCCCAAAACCTAATGCTGTAAATGAGCTTAAGGTCCCAACACTTAAAAGCTTTAGAGACAAACTGTGAAAGTGTCAAAATGTTACAGAGTTTAATATATTTAAACATACAAATAAAGAATTGAAATTTCTTAACAAGATTTTTGATTATTTATATATTAATAAAACACTGCAGAAGAAAAAATGAATTTATCTTTTCTCAAATAAGACACATTAGGTAATTAAGACATTTTAAAAAACGCCTTAACATGAACTATGAACTTAACTTAGTACTAAAAGTTTGACAGTCCATATTAAACAAAAAAAAAATGCACAAATAGTATACTTTCCACATCATTAAAACAAGGACCATGCGTGTGACATGAAGAAGGATCTCCCCACGTATTGTATAAGCCTAACAGAAGGAAGCAGTAACTTAATAACATCACACGATGAAGAGGGTTTTTGTGTTGTACTTTGGGAAAGAAGGGGAGATAATTTAAGCATCTTCTTTGGTGCCTTGCTAAAGCCATTGTACAGTATTCTTGTCCAGATCGTTCCATGAAACGTCTTTCTCTATACAAGGTTGTTAAGTCCCTAGAAATAAATTTCTCTGCTCATTTTTAAGTTAGTCATTTACAGTGTCTACCAGTGCTGGAGTAAATTGGTGTTTATTTGGTGATCGACTTTGCACAACTTTAAACACCATAATTTCTTGCCATTAAGTGGCTTGGGTGTACGGAATGATCACAGATAGTCTACTCTACGAAGTTAATATGTACTTAGTGTAGGTTGACTTTCTGTGTCTATTTTTGGATGTAAGCATAGCTTGCCCACGGTTTTCTTGGAAGGTCATAGGCCTATAGCCTGTTAAGACTGACTATCAGAAGTCTGGTGTCTACCTTTTACTATATATACCAGCTCACTTACCTATGTTTTTTAACATGCACAGTCAGCCTTGCGTATTTAGTGGCACTCAAACGCACAAGAGTGACAAAACACTGTCTGAATGCACCAGACATTCTGATAATTTCTTTGTAGAGCTCACCGTAACATATATCTGCAAACAAAAAAATTTGTTTTAAAATAAACAATGAGATTAAAAGTTAATATTTAAACCTGTAGACAAATGAACTTAATAATGAACCTAAAAAACACACAACATTTGCCTCTTTAAAAAAGTGAAATCATAAAATAATTTGTGAGTGCTCCAAAAAATCTAATATTTTCATTCAGCTAAAAAAAAAAAGTAATAAGAATGATCAAGACAAAACAATATAAAACAGTATCCATCTGCATCTTACTAGATAGGTTTACCAGGAAATGTACAAATAAAAATGTAACTTGCAAAATAATTATTTAACTATTTATAGGATAGGCCTAATTTATTAATGTCCTGATCCTGTGTTAGAATCCTGGTTAATTTTAAAGTTAAAGGCAGTTAAAGACAATGGAGTTTTTAAGATTTAAGTCTAAGGCCTAAGGCAAGGATTTTAAGTTTTAGGACCTAAATTCTAATTATAAATACTAAATGAATTAAAGAAGGCTAAATCATAAACTAAATGTTCTATTGAATTGACTAGGCCTATTGAATTGGATTGGCACTAATAATTCACTATTACTAAAGACTACTATAGTATAGACTATAGACTAGACTATTGCCTACTTTCGTTTGTCAAAGTAGCCTGTATTCTATATTATTTTAAATTAATAGCAGTAAAGCATATGAAAATGGGCAATAATTACCAGATCAAAGAGAGATGAACATACGCACAATATAAGTGTAAAATGTCCTTACTTTTAAATTAAGTCTCAAGAAACGTGCTCGCACGTACGTTCATGGGGTACATGACGAGTGTAACGTTAACACGTTAACAGCTCAAATTGGCCTTGACCCCACTATTGTCAACTCCACATCCTCATTTGACCCAAGAAATCTAATTATCTAAAACTAATAATTTGAATTTTAATTCACAGTAGGTGTTTTTGGCAAATAAACTAACAAAATATTACTCTAATTAGCGCTACTCATCCCATATTTATAACGGCCAAACCCAACATATACCTTCCAATAAGTGAAACAATCCGTTATAATTGTAAAATCATAATTAACGCGCTTGGGATACTTACGCGCTTAAATAATTATGTAACGTGTCATGCGTTTCACATTTCACAGCCAATAACCAATAATGAAAATATTGTTATCAAAAAGTTAATTATTGTGCCCATTTAGAGCTGAGTGGTTGATCTAAATGCGAGATATCTTACCAATAAAGAACAGATCTAAATGTGAGATCTAGGTCAAAGTAAAAATTTCCTGATGACGGTCAAAAATATTTTTGAGCGATAAGATCATCTCAAAAGGGAAACTACAAACTCAAAGAAACGGTGCTAGGTGACAGAAAACTTAGCAAAAGAAGCAGACGGACTCTTGTCGAGTGCGGCTCTTTTTAATATTGGCGGCCCACTTAATTTAAAAAAAAACACAACAATAGGCTATAGCTTTTGGGGGGAGGGGACACTAATATTTTTTAATAGTCTACAATAGTTATTAGTTTTTCTTTCAGTGTAGCTTCGCACACAAAATGCAATGTTGCATGAGTAGGCTTATTCCACTGAATAATATAGGCCTAACCTTTAGAGTTTAGAAAATGCCGGTTGGTATAAAATCTGTATAGTTGATAGCACAACTTGACCTTTAGCCCCATTTTCTGCGTTTGAAATGTGATATGCAACATAAGTTTGTTTATATCAGTGCTTTTTAGTCTTTTGTGATAATATTTCGCTTATACGGTATATATTCCTGTTTCGTGATGCCTGTTCACGCGCTACACATTTAAAGACCCTACGGCCCACGTCATTAAGAATTAAAGCAAAGTTCATTTGCCAACTTTTAGGCCTGTCAAATCCGACCCAACGGTCAATATAGGCGGCCTACGTATAAATAGCCTATTATTATTATTATATAATATAGGCCTAAGCTAAATTGCCCGGCGTTGCCCGGGTGTAAATAAAAAACAGGCCTGTATAAGCTACAGATAAAAATTGTATAAATTACAATGATCAGAAAGCTCTGAAAGCTGTAAATTTAATAATTAAAAAATTTTTTTTTTTTTTACTGAAGACCTAAAGGAAAGTTTTTTTTAAATATTGTAATAGAATAAAAAATAGGCGTCTTTTTTATTTAACAAAAATCTTATTTGCCCAGTGATGCTCGTAGATTTACAGTCCTTTTAAAAAAAACTAGTCTAATATTAATTGAAAAAAAAAATTAGAAAGAAAAGGTATTAGACTAACTGGAGAATCGAACTCGGATCGCCCGTATGGCAGTTCGATACGTAAACCACTTAGCTAGCGTAAAAATAGCAAAAGTATAATATGAGTATATGAGACACCAAGGGCACGCGTCTTTAAATTAACTAATATGATTGGTTGAACATTCACACAGTCTACTTTATATAGCCTAGGCCTATATAGATGAGCTACAGTGCAATTGATTCAGACGATGAGTTTTTAAAATTGTTATTTTAGTGACTATTATAGACTTTTAAAATCATTATTTCTTTATGCAATATACAAAGTTTGCTAAAAAGTCAAAGATTTATACTTACATGAGCTACTAGCAGTGATTAAAAAATACTTTTTTGGGGTACTTTTAAAAAATGGGGTTTCTACAATACGAAAAGTAACAAAAGGTAGTCTGCTAAAAAGAACATGAAAAATGTGTTTGTTTTCATTAGATAATAGTAATTAGGCAACACTCCTTTTGGGAATTTCGGGGGTGTCCGACTTCTCCCCGCTCTCCCCTACCATCCGCAGACACATGCAATGTAGCCAAATGATTAAAAATGTTTCTTTTGTTCGTTTTCGAAAACTTGATAATCACTACACTTAACGTTGCCATATTTTTTTTAATATTAACCAATTTGCATGACATTTTCGCTGTTGATTTATTTGTTATAGGATAGTCTATATATGTATCTAATATGGTCGGTACTAAAATAATATATAGGCTATCGCAATTCATGAAAATTAACACACAAAAAAAACAACTAAATTTCAAAAATTTTACAAAAAAAATATTAACATAATTTGGATTGGTGTAAAAAAAAACACTTTATAATATGTAGTCTATAAATTCTGTTAGTACCGGCCATACATATACCATTTTAGTGCATACTGAAAAAAAATGTAAGGAATGGACTAAGATAGGCCTATTTAACATAATCAATGTAGAAGTGATATCACTATTATTACAATAAAATTTGTAAATTGATACTCAGTATAATACCATAGGCTAATACATTTTTTTTTTTTTTTTTATCACAATCATTTTTTATTTTTGTGATAGGCCTAAAGTTGTTATCATAGTATCTTGTCTGAAAATGTGAATGCATTATCTCTAATAGTTTTATTTTCATGTTTAAGTGACATGACTCCTTTCTGGGTGCATCTTCCCCCTTGAATTGCCCTTTTGGGAATCTTCTGCGTGCCGTTGAAAATCGATCGGCGTGCCACGTGTATGTTGTCGACCCCTGGACTAGAGAACTATATTATGCTAGCGGGCCTTCAAACCAACTGCCGTTCATCAAACTAAAGGTAACACGTAATTGTAGGCCTACCTGTTTGAATTTATTTTTGTTTGGTCTAACGATTGGAATCATTTTTACGCTCCAACGAACAGAAGCGTCATAAGATTAAAGACGACAGGCGCTGGCTTAGCGGTGATAATAGAAATAGATAAATAGATTTATGCGAAGTAGCGGGGTGTGCTTTAAAAAGAAACAAACTTTCAGGTCACATAATGACTATGGGTTTACAGTCAAAAACAGTTTAGTGTGTGTACCTGTGTATTATTATACATGACTAATTATGACACACTATTCATTCGTTTAAAGGTAATGGAAACATATTGAATTGTTATTTTGTTTTCTAACAAGATAGAGTCTATGGTTAAATAAAATAACGAGTCAGTCAAATTTGTCTTTAAATAATTGTTCTATTGTTTATTTCATTTTTCGAATTCACAACTCAGATATTATATGTAGGCTATTGCAATGTTCAAGTATTTCTTTACACTAGCTAGATTTTGTATTTAAACTTGTTCTGTTGTTTATTTGATTTTTCTAATTCACAACTCAAATATTACAGTCTATATTTCTATTAGTATGACAATGTTCAAGTATTTCTTTACACTAGGTAGATTTTGTCTTTAAACTTATTCTATTGTTTATTTGATTTTTCTAATTCACATATCAAATATATGCATGACAATGTTCAAGTATTTCTTTACACTAGCTAGCAAGGCTTAATTAATTCAAATTATCGTATCAGTAAATGGGCTACTTTAGAGATGGCCTGCTTATTTAAATACGTTGTAATAAGTGCGAAGGACGCAATAATCTTCTCTATAGACGGAGCGTCTATCTGTAACATGTTAAGGTCAGATAAAACCAATAAGAAGCATTGTGACTTAAACCAAGGTAGGGTATTAAGAGTCTTGGATAACAATAACAACATTCAAGAACAGTGTTTATCAGATAGCTAGCCATAGGCCTACAGTCAATTGTATGGAATGTCGTATACAAGACTTTGACCATAATTGGCCTTTTATCTGGAAATAAATTATGACTGTTGTGCTATTGTCCGCGCTGTAAAAAAAAAAAAAGATGCCAGAATGATACTCGTAGGGTCATGATTAAGGCAAAAGTACATACTCAAGGACGATGCCTGTGCTACACCGTTCGCACAAAGCCCCACTCCAAGCGGGGGGGGGGGGGGGGGGGGGGGCGTCAGATAAGCTTGTTGTGGCAGAATCGTGTACCACCACTGGACGAGTCATCCTACCTCCAGGCCCCCCACTTCTGTGCCCATGGCCCTCAATAGGCTTGCATCAAGAGCACACCGGAGGGCTAACGGAAAGCGGGAGTCGGGGGGGGGGGGGTTCAGCTCCTGCAGCGCGCCCCAGACTCATTGTACCACCGAGAGGCCCCGAGGATCGGTGGGGTTGAGACAATGAGCGCAGCGTTCCCGCCTCAACCCCGTCCTGCTGCCTGGATGCCCATACCTATAGTATGAGATTTGCGCTACCGGGCAACATTGCAGGTATACGGGCAACATTGCAGGTATACGGGCAACATTGCAGGTATACGGGCAACATTGCAGGTATACGGGCAACATTGCAGGTATAAGGGCAACATTGCAGGTATAAGGACAACATTGCAGGTATACGGGCAACATTGCAGGTATACGGGCGAGCCACCACGTTAATTGTCCAAGGGGAATTCCGCAGTGGGAAAAAAATAGTGCATGTGGCTGCGGAAACCGTACCCAGAGTTACACGGCGTGGCTGGCGCCCGGACAGAACCCTGGTTCATCCCTGAACATAGTTACGCCCTGGCCCTGGACATAAGAGCCGGAAGGCTCATCCTTTTTTTTAAAGCAATTATAGTATCTCCAGGCCCCGCGGTGACCACTCCCAGGGCCCTCGAGAGAAAAAAAACATGCCGGCACGAGATCTTTTCTGCCCCCCCCCCCCACACTTTTTTTTCTAACACTAGTCGTAATCTAGATGATTTATATTGTGAAACTGTCATTAGGGTTAGGTACCATTTACCATTAGAGTGTAGTCATTTTCAATCATAGCCTTACAGGTCTATTACAAAAATACTTTAATTAAGTACATAGTTCTTAGTTTAAATTGTTGTAATTGTTCCTGCGCTTCAGAAGGCCTATTGATCTTGCAAATAATATTACAAAGATGTGTAAAATGGGAAAAGTGACTCTCACTGTTGATTGATGATTTATGTCCTCTAGTGCAGGGTTCGGCAACGTTTTGCTAATAGTGTGCCAAACTAGGATTTCTAAATCAATCAGCGTGCCAACAGCCTTAAAGTCAATAGTCAACCTGCTCTATCATACTTTATTTAAAATTTGTGTGTAGGACAATTAATTTAACTCTGTAGCAAGACCAAGGCCAGAAGCAAAGGCGATTATTTATAGAGAAAATCGTTTCATATTTAATAAAAAAATTCCCGTGTTTGTGAATATCCTCCTTTTTATATGTTTTTATATCAAATGCAATATTTTATTTGTCTTCTTAACTTTCACAAGTATGGTAATTATTGCCTAAAATCTAAACATTATTTTGGTATTCTGAAGATCTAACAGTTACTATTACTATTAATTATAATAATATTGTAATCTCAGTGAGATGCCATTTTAATGAGTTTAAGACGTGCCAGAAACAACACGAATTGCCATTGAGCGGAATAGATCAGTTACTATTATTTTTCAATATTAATTAAAATAATATTGTGATCTCAGCGAGACGCCTTTTAATGAGTTTAAGGCTATGTTAATACGGTCACACCATTACCATTGAGCGGAATAGATACGTAGTCATCAGACAAACTGGGTATTTAATGTAATGCTTAAAAGTATACATATAAATTCTTCAGTCATAAAATATTAATACAATTTTCAAAAACTTGTAAAAGATTGTTCATTTCAAAGTTATAACTTGTAAGTCATTTATTCGTTTAAAAAAGAAAAAAAAAAGAAACTTACTAAAATTATTGGCGCAAATAAATGCTTTATCTCCCTTTAATTAAAAAAAAAACCGTTTCCACATTTGATTCAATAGTGATGAAAAACAAGTTATGTTTTGTAATATAAAAAAGATTACTGACTTATTTTTAAGTGTAAGTTGAACCAAATGCTGAAAGTAGAATAGCGAATGCCTATCAGTTGAGAATAGCCGGTGACTTTCCTAAGCTAAGCAGCTTCCTTTCAGATTTTCCCCCGCAAATGGGCACATTTGGATGCCCATTTTTGAAAAGTTTTTGAAAGTCTTTCCTTTGGTTAGAAAACTCCGCTTTGAGTACTTCGTGCACTTGAGCTCAAACTATCTATCAAAATATATGCCTTATTATAGGGATGTACATGTAGTTAAATGTTTTGAAATTGATTTCATGGCAAAGGGGCGTCCATTAATTACGTCATCAATTTTTAGGCGATTTTTTTTTACCTCCCTTCTTCCCCTATGTCAACAAATGTCAAACTTTCAGAGACCCCCCCCCCCCTATATAATTACGTCAACAATTGGTTACCCCCCCCCCCTTCAAAACAAGTAACACAATTTTAGACGCTTGCTTTTATGTTTAAAATAGATTTTAAACGGAAGGATCTATACTATAATTAATTGTAATACATTTTAAAACTTGTTAAAAAGATTTTTAATTGACTATAATTCTCATATGTTTACAATTGTTCTTTTCATATACATATTTAATCATGTCTAATTCTACGTTTCACTTAAATATCTTTTGGTACCATGTTAATTGTCAAATAGTTTAGGGGGAAATTGTGCACCAGTTGATAATTAGCCTTCTATTTATCAAGGGATGTTAACCGAAAACCGGAATACCGGATTCCGGTTTTGAAACCGAAAACCGGTTTTGATTTTCCAAACCGGATTTCGGTTTTCTTGTTGGGTGGTAGGCCTAATCATTATTTCGAGTAGCACATCCTTTTTGTTTTGGTTTTGATGGAAATATTTTAATAAATGATGTTGGATTCACACAAAACAATTCTTGAAATGCTTTGTTAACACTATTTAGTCTTAGATATTGTGTTTCTTTTTTTTTCCAAATACCAACTATGGCTTGCGATAAAAACAACATCAAACCAAATGTTAAGTTACAGTTACAATCATTTGTGTCAGAAATTTTTGAAAAAACGTCTTTAACTATGGCTTTGGCTCGTTGTAAACTGTGTTCCCAACAGTTAAGTAGGAGCGGTGGTAGTACCACTGGATTGCGTAGGCCTACTAAGCATCCTGGATTAACATCGTCATCCTCTTCATATGCTTTTTAATATCACGGTCAACGATAATCGCAAATTTGATTATCCCTATTGAAAGCTATTATCGGTTTATCTTATAAGTTTACAGACGTTCCTTCTAGATAGAAGATTATTACGTCCACTAGGCCCAAAACTCCTGCAGGGCGACAGGGATCCGTCGGTGGCAGGGCTAGAACCCGCGACCTGTCCGTTGGTTTTTGGTTGACAGGCCGGTGAACTAACCGCTGGACCAGATTTTTTTTTAGTTCTAAAGAATTTTATGGTAAAGCGTACAAAATCATATTGTATTCAAAGAAATCAACCTCTTGAATGCCCTGAAAACACTAATTAAATTTGAACTATTTTTCAAATATACCGGTACCTACAAAACTACGCACATTTGGCTTTTCCGGCCTGTAACTTGAGACACCAAAATCCGGTTTAAAACCGGTTTTGTAGAAACGAAAACCGGTTTTTCTTCAAAACCGGTTTTGAAGAAAAGCCGGTTTTAACATAGCCTACCTAGTTTTAACCATATGTTCAGTATTCCTTCTTACATTATTGTCCACACACACACATACATTATATAAACACGACAGTTTCCTTCCCTGTCTCCCTACCTTGCACTATTTGCCACCCACTCCTTGCAATACTGGCGACGCCACTGATAATAATAAATTTTTATCTCATTATATTTTTCCAGAAAATTAGAAATGAAAACGTACAAATTACTAAATATGTAGCCTAATCGACCTAATTTTAATATTTCACCTATTATAACGTAGGCCTAGTGAGCAAAAATATATTAGTTTATATATCAGAATTAGGGATAAGCTTGGCTTATTATGTTAAAAGGAAATCTAGATCGTACTTCATGGGGTGGACCAAGAATTATTTTTTTGAAGGAAATATTTAAAAAAATAACCATGTTGGATTTACACAATTCACTTCATTCAATGCTTTACAAACATTATTTATTGTCTCGGCGAGGGCCTATTATTGTTTTTAGTTCTATTGTCAATCCCAGCCATCGCTTATTTGGCTTATATAACGAACGCCTGACTCTGGCACCTAGCCTAATTTAGATGTACTGAGCAGCAAAAAAACAACAACTGGGTTTCTGAACGTTCTGCAGACAGTTTGTTGGTGTGTTTGTGTTCCTTTGTTATTCCAGCCACCATGTCTAGCTAGACTAGGGTTGCCAGACGTCCGGCAAAAGGAGGCCCTGTCCTCCTATTTAGACTCTTGTTCTCTGTCCGGCAGGCAAAGCACAATACCTTTAAAATGTTCAGCTTTTGTAATATTTTATGTTTTGTAGGCATAAGAACAAATACATTTTAAAATTAGTATTCACATGTTAAGAATATAATTACTAAACAGGTTATCATTTGTACAAGAAAAGAATTATCACGTTTTTTTTAGAAGACTTGTGCATGAGCTTTAAAGTTGCCCAACCAAATGCACGCTGCCTTTCAGCCTACATTGAATTTATATGTCATTTTTAACTAATCTGTTTCTTGCTCAGTTTACCAATAGGCCTACACATTTAAACTTAGTGGCAGCTCTTGTAATAAAATTATAGCCTACTTTATGCGGGCTAAGTGCGGAACTATCCAATTGAAGCACAATGTCTTCCTTTTTGTCTCTCGGTGTCCTCCTTTTAACACCAATGTGTCTGGCAACCCTAAGCTAGACAGCGAAGGTGAGGTTTTCTACAATTGGTCGGTCACTTTGCCTTGCTAACAATTGCATTAGTTTCCAGCCATACATAGATCTACAAACTAGCAAGATGGACATAAAAAGGACATATCAAATGTAGTTTCCATAATTGATATATTTGTATTAACGTAAAACTATGTTGTTAATGTTATCTATGTAAGTTTAACAGGACGAATGTAGAATTTAGTACTAAATTTGTATCATTATTTACTTCATAAAAAGTAACATTGTTGACGTCAACTTTTCTTGACCTTCCCCCCTCCCCCATGTCAACAATAGTCAAACTTTTTCAGACCCCTCTCCCCCCTCTTTTGTTGACGTAATTAATGGACGTCCCCCAAGATATATGTCCAGTTTCAATGCAAATCCAATCCAGTGGTCCTTGTAAATGCAAGTTCTACTCATTGAAATGTGTCGCTATGTCATTAAGAAACATCGGCTTCAACAGTCAGTTTTCCTCATCCAGAACCAGAAAATTTTGTTGTTTTTTTTCATCAATTAAAAACAATTCTTGGAGGGCTCTCGCATGCCGTTGAAAATCGCTCTGCGTGCCAAGTTTGGCACGCGCGCCTTATGTTGCTGACCCTGCTCTAGTGTTTTTAGGTTTACTGATTTAACTATTATACCTACTCTTGTCAGTTGTAAATATTCACCAGTAATGTATGCTGTGTAGTCAAAAGTAAGGTTAGATCTGCTGTGGCAATACAGTAGACACAGAATTATGTTTTTTTTTGTACAGACTCCTTTAAAAATACATTTTGTTAAATGACCCGAAAATGTGTTTTAAATTTTCAATACATTTTCAATACATTTGTCTAAAATTATGATACCGTCAATCTCCCCTCTTGGCTACCGCACAGGAAATCATTAAAATGTAAAAGGATCGACTAACTAGCTTTGACTGCCGTACTTGCGTAGGCTAATTGCCAATTTAAATTTATTTTACATTTTTATATTCATGGGCCCCTTAAACTCTTATGGGCCTCCGGTACGGCGTACCGGCTGTACGCCCATCTCGTGGGGCCTGACCACTCCTCATTTCGGGAACCGGTGGTTTACAAACATCGCCAGCTCATGCAACGTTCACCAGAAATCTTTCGGTCTATCTGTGTCTGTCAAACAATAAATCAATCTACATACCAACCTAGCTAGCTACTTACTTACATACATATCTATCTATTTATCTATCCATTTATCTATCTATCTATTTATCTATCCATTTATCTATCTATAATCTATCTATCTATCTATCTATCTATCTATCTATCTATCTATCTATCTGTCTGTCTGTCTGTGTCTGTCTATTTATATATCTTTGCCTGTTTTTCTGTCTACCTACCTGCCATGTCTTTTTGTCTATCCTTGTTTAATTATGTACATGTCTACCTATCTGATACATATCTATTTGTCTGTCTACCTTTCTATCGCACTATCTATCTATCCATCTGACTGTCTATCTAATAATTGTCTATCTATTTATCCGCCCGCCCGTCGGTCTATCTAATATCGGCGTCTGACTCGAATCTCCGTGTCAGTCTATGAAATGTAAGTGTGCGGCTTAGCGTGCCTATCTGCTAATCTATTCTCCGCCTAGCGTGTATTCGGTTACATTCGCACAATAGTCCACTCGGGCTCAATAACAGATCAATATATTCATTAATGCAAAGTTGACACGGAACTCTCCTATTTCCTCTTATGTTCCTGGCCCAGCACAAAGCCCCCTTCCCCTCCCTGCCCCCTCCATTTAAATGTCTTTATATCCGATTTAGTCATTAACACGACAAAACAAAGCCAGCGTGTATGCCCTTAAATATACGCCATTCATTAAAACACTAATGAATTTACGATCGATTGTGGGCTTAGGGTTGCTAGTAAAGGCATGCCATTGTCCAAACTATTATTTATTACTGGATTAAAAACATACATGCTAAGTCAATGTGTGTGTGTTTTCCATTTTCCGCAACATTCTTCGTTACAAACAGAAAAATATGGGTAAAAAACGAATTAATTATTCCCTAAGCAAAAACAAACGCGTATTACTTATATTTATTCCCTACTTGAAAAAAAAAAGGGGGGGGGCATCATCGAGCAATTTATAGCCTACTTTTGTTAAATAAAGCACCAACCTGTTTTCAACCCGATTAGATTATTTATCTTAAATTACTTTCCTAAATGTTTTCAGTAAATAATAATTATATTTTTAATAATTATTAGCTTTCTGTTCATTGTAATTTATGAAATTCTTATACAGGCCTATTTAATTTTTCCCCAGGCAACGCCTGTGAATTTACCTTGTATGACATATAAGATATCACCTGAATCCATTCTCTTGAAAAAAACAAAACAATCCACTGACTTTACGGCCATCATTATATATACCGGGTAGGCTACATTGTTACTCGCACCTATAGACCCAGGAATTGTTTACTTTATCCTACTATCCAATGTACAAGAAGGCACCACACATTGAATCAGCTATCGTTTGTTGTGTATGGCTCAACGCTACATAGGATTGCGCTAAATGTGAAGGCCTGGATGGCATGGAATTTGGTTGTCTCCCAAAGTCTTCAGTGATTCCAGACAGTTCGGACATTCCTGCTTCTGCATGGCCAATTCTTACCTTGTCATTGATTGGTTGATTGAAAAAGAGAGAGTGATAGAAAGAGATTGAGAGAGCGTGAGAGAGACAGAGTAAGAGAAATAGATTGGGGGCTCGTTCACTCGATAGATCCGCTGATTTGCAATTTGTTGCGATTTTAAACATTTGAATTATACACAATTAACCTCCCTTCTCCCATAATGCATCTTCAGGCGCCATCCATAATGCGGCTTTTCCAGCCACGAGCTCTGCCTACAGAATCTGGCCAGCACAAAGGCCCAGAGCTAGACAGTAAGCTGAAACTATTGAAGCAGACGAGCCAACTTGTTAAGGAGAAAGGACAAAGGGTGGCAACTCCAGACAAGGTCAGCTACGTAACTATTTACATAAGCTCGGCGTCTTCTTTACCAAAGGAGAAATACAAATAGCTACATTTTTTAAGCAACAGTCTCCCAAATCGTTTAACCCAATGCATTGTAGCTATAATAATAATAATTACAGATGGATACCCGGTAGTAAGGTATCTCTTGAATAGCATGTCGGCCCTTGGGTTTTGTAGGCTAAAGCAGCGTCCACGAGCATAGGCATACAAGCGGATGTGTGGCCAACACAGTGTTCAGTCGCTTTTTTACTTTTCCACTTCAACTAATGTAATGTACTTATCCGAATTGGTCAGACTAATAGACGCATTGCCTGGAATGAATTCATTACCACCCCTACACCTCAATAAATTGACAGTAAAGTAACTTTATGTAGCCTAAATATAACATATTATAAGATCATAGGCCTACTATATTATCCTACAAATAAAACGAAACTATAATGCGACGAGGGGACACGGTGGACAGTGCGTTCGGTTGGCGTACCGAAGGTTCTGGGTACGAATCCTGGTGAAGGCTAGGGTGGTTTTTTTCCCGTGACTCGAGGGTGTCCCAGCTCTGATGATTACCTGACGTTAGTTGGGTTAAAGTAAAGGCGATTGGGTATTGTGCTGGCCACACAATCCCCTAGCATTCCGTGGCCACAGAAACTGTTGAACGCTGCTTCCCTGGTCCTATGATCAATTTTGTCCGACGGGTACTTCACTACATTGCGACTACCGGATCATCGAGCTGCTTCAATAGTGTCAGTTTGACCTCAGATAACTACTGTATTGTTACATAATTAGCACGAAATCTTTTTTTAAATTATTAAATCTATAATACTAGTATCTGGGGCTGTATGTAAATTATGTCTAGAGTCTATACATGCCCACGCGTAGACTATAACGTAACCTTTGACCTCATTTCTAAAGGTGGCCATCTTGGAACTCGCCAGCAACTTCGAGAAGAGAAAGCTAGGCAAGCAGCAGCAGATCTTGACCGACATCACGAGGCGCTGTCGAGAGCAAGAAGTCAACGACTTGTCCGCCAGGCTGACCTCGAAGTGTGACCTGGCGCCTACGCCACGCGGGACGAGCGACGGCGCCTTCTACATGAGCAAGCACTTCAGCTCAGACGGGCTCTCGGATCTTTACGCTGACTCTATTTTGTATGCAGGTATCACTTGTGGCAATGTCGTAAAATATATATTGGCGCCAACATTTTCAAAATAGTCTCGACATTTTAAACCATTGAAAACAATGGCTACTTTCCCGCGTAAAGTCTTGTTTGACGTCCTATTCAGTGTGTTGGGCAGCATTAGTCATATGTAGGCCCCTATGGAAAGTAGGGTCTGTCAATTGGTAAATAAGTGGAGTCTTCTAGTCCCAAGTAATACTATATATTAATACAACACAAAAATATACTAAAATATCTACTCATTCGCAATGCAATAAATTTCTTATCAATTGGCATTCAGGAATGGAATGGGTTGCTTGAACTTGGAGCCGATATAGGGCAGATTGATGTTATTTTCAGAAGGGGCCATTTCTGAATTCTACGAGAGTATATTATATTGTCTTCCACTTTTGCATTTCCCTCTTGTTTTCCATAAGCACATTATATTTGTCTGATATTAGGCCAGGACTCAAATATTGACAGACTATTGGGCCAATATAGGGTGCTGTTAACTAGAAAGAAGTGTTACCTAAACTCAACAATACGCATACATCACAAAGGCTATAATATATAACGTATATATTTTATTATGTAATTATGCGTTCGTATACCTTCACCCAGGGACAACAGTATCTGAAATCTCGCCACAGGACAAGTCTTACAAGTTCTTCCCGGCCAGAACTAAACTACGTCATCAAAGACTTAGAACCAGTGACGACCTTACTGACTTGCATACTTCAGACTCGACCAAATCGAGCAGCGTCCAAACTCATTTAACGCAGCACCAAT
The DNA here is from genome assembly GCA_949126835.1 of Anisus vortex. Classification (NCBI taxonomy): domain Eukaryota; kingdom Metazoa; phylum Mollusca; class Gastropoda; family Planorbidae; genus Anisus; species Anisus vortex. The sequence goes on from OX421497.1 coordinate 5,117,128, forward strand.
CTTCAGACAAGATTATGCTGCCCGATGACACGTTATTGTCTAAAGCATCTTACGGCCTTCACCGAAGGCGTCGGCATCTTAAAAACACGAAAGGGGCAGTAAAATCTACATCTGCCTCTCCAACTTTGCTACCTGGACTAAACTACGTACATTTAGGTATGAGTGACCGCGGCACTCATGTCACTGCTGTTCAAAAACCAATCAGCTACTCTTCGGATAATGTCGCTATTTCTCACGGGATCGCCAGCGAAAGCGAGATTTCATCACGTAAATTTGAACAGCCAATGGCCAAGAGCTTTATTCCCCGTCACGTTCCCAGCATGCCTCGTGTGCCTAGCATCGAGTCCATTGGACGCGCATTCGCTCAGAGTTATAACGTATGAATAACTACAAAACTGTAAATATTTGTTGTTTCTTTTAAAATGACATTTATAATGCAGAAAGAAGCATTGAAATACCCAGTGTGAGTTGAGTTATATAGACCTAACTATGTATATGATATATGGTCTAATTATCGATTTGAAAATGTAATCTCGTATCTACGTTTACTACTTATACAGTTTATTGCCTAAAATCATATTTTCTGCTCACATTCACAGATGCTGTAGTTGGTCTCCTACCTACGTACACATCCCGTAGTCTGTTGGACTGTTGGTGCGCCACAGATTACATGTGCAGCAGCCCCCCCCCCTCCAGTCTTTCAGCCCTTCTCATTGCGTCGCACAGCTTTACTCCTGTCCACTCAGTGATGTTGTCCTCACATCGTTTCCTTTGTCTCCCTCCTCTGATGGTGCACACGAGTTTTGGCAAGCACTCTTGTTACATACCATTCTAACTTTCTTTTTTTGACTATAGCCAGCAGGTCGTTGTATTGTCCAATTTTCCTGGATAATCATTCTTTGTGGCTGCTCATTGGAGATGTGGTCTTTATAGCAGATGCCGAGAAGGCTTCTAATTCTAAAGCATCTAAATCTCCATGGCATTGATCTTTTCTAGCTGAGCTGTTCATGTCCAGGACTCACAAGCATATATAAGAACATGGAGAGGACCAGTGAGCGAATCAGCCTAATTTTGGTGCCGAGGGCTAAGTTCTTGTCTCTCCATAATATCAGAAATATTAGGCCTCAATAGAAGAAAAAAGAACGTGAAGGTGCGTGATTGGTACTAATGTAGCAAAATGATTTTCCAATAGCCATAAGTACCCTTAATGATTTTTTCTGGGCCAGAGTTTCATATAAAGTATAATAAAGCTCACAATTATTATTATTTTTCTCAAAGCACTTAAAAAAAGTGTTATGAAGTCATCACAATCCACATCCAAACAACGGGATTTTCGAGAAGAACAATTGATATTTTGGCTCATATGGTTTAAGTTTTAAAAACTGTGACCCCAAGAAGCCGCCTTTTACTTTTATTTAAACCAGGGATTCATGGTTGCTCTGTGTTTTTATACTTAAATCTCCAGGACTCACTGGCATATATATATATTACTATTACCACCAAACTTGTTATTGTACATTAAATATTCGTTTTCTAAAAATAATACTTTTACTTGTATTTTGTAAGCATTTGTAATGAGTATGCTTTGAATGTCTAGTAAAAAAAGTAAATTATCGATCCATAGGGCAGGTGAAGAAGCGTTCACCAATTTCTGTGGCCCAAGCAAGCTAGGGGATTGTGTGGCCAGCACAATGCCCAAACTCACTTTACTGCAACCAAAGTCAGGTACCTGTCAGAGCTGGGTAGACTCGGGGAACGAATATCCTATCCTTCACCAGGATTCAAACCTTAGGTACGCCAGTCGAACACACTGCCTGACTGCCTCTCGACCAACAAGCACCATTTTTATCATTTATGTCTATAGCTGTACTATCTTGAGGTTCTCTTAGTAATTCATTTTCTCTAGTAAATTAATATAAAAAAGTACACCTCCATTTACACCATGTAGGCTAGTAAAGCACCATTCACCTGTTACTGTGACCACAACAAAGGGATTGTGTGGCCAGCATGATATCTGGTAAACTACCCCCCCCTCCCAACTAATTTCATTTCAGGTACACATCAGACTCAGAACTGGGTAGACCCAGAAACGTGGTCTTGGTAATACAAAACCAACTTGGCATTGGGTGGTGACTAGATTCGAACCAGACCAGAATGAAAGCCATTCTGAACATACTACGAGAAAACCACTGTGTCCTTTAAAAAGCAGAGTTTGAAAAAAAAAAAGCCTTAACAATTTAGGAACGAGGACCTCTGAAAGTGCAGTTGTTTTGTTTATGTCTGAAAAAAAACTTCCAATGAGAAAATAATAGGGTTGGACAAAGGCGGGGTTCCTGAAATCATCTGAAAAATTCTCTCATTCCCAAAGCTTTGCTGTACAATTCGTAAACCAATTTTCACCGGCATGTGTGTCACATTTTACTATTAAATGGAAGTGTGTATATAGGTAAGACCAAATCAAAAAAATAATTTGTGAATGTTTATTAAGTACTTGTTTAAGAAGAAAAACTTGGAATTTATTCACGACTTCTCAAATTAACTACATGGTTATTCACTTGTTATAAAATTTTACAAAGTATATTTGTATGTGTGTGAAATTTACAATAATTTTCTCCATACTATCCCGAACCGTATGGGAATTGGGAAGCTAAGAGTGATAAATTATCACCTGTAAAAAAAAAGTATAATCAATAATGTAAACAACACATTATGTTAATGTTCAAATAAAAGTATTATTATACAGGTCAGGGAGATCTTTAAAAAAACTTGTTCATTAATACAAACTACATTATAGTGCATAATATAATGTATACTGTTACACTACTAATAAAGTACTAAGGCCAACTTTTGAAAAAACAAACATTGTGTAAATAAAAATAAACAACTATTTTCAAAATAATTGTATGTTTCTCTCAAATTGTTTCGTTTTGATTGCAGATACAAATGATACAATTTTATATTTTTTTTAGCTGAGCAAACTTTTCCTAAGAATTAAGACAGCATTTCACTATTTTAGTTTAAAGCAGAAGTATATATACAGAACTTGTGTTTTCATGTTGATCGCCCTTGACGAATAGTTGCTGAAGGAATAAGGAAGCATGCTCCACTACTGAGATTGAAACCTGTAATGTACAGATATACGAGGCCCGAGCCAGGTCTCATTAATTAAGGACTCGGCACAAAGCCAGGGGTGGAAGGGCCCAAATGTTACAAGTGGTCCCAAGAGGCTGTCTGTCCTCTTGGCGTGGGGAAACCAAGAGTCTCAGTCAGGAAGAAAACCTCCACCCCTTGTACGCTGGCCTAATCTCGCACATGGTTGGGCTCTGGGCCCGGTGCTTTGAACTTCAAGGACTCTTATTTCCACAAAACTGTCATACCTGTCCAATTCAGACACCTAAAAACACAACATAAAATATTTACAGTATGGTCATATAAAAAACAACAACACAAGTCAACAACAAATGAAAAAGCAAACATGACAATTGATAGCAGACAAACCACAAAGTTCTCCTTCAAGTTCAAGCATCTGCTTCATACAACAGGGTTCTTACTCTGTTTTTTAAATATATTTATATTAATAAAAGATGGGTCTTTTATTAACAACTTAACTGGATCTACATAGTTAGTCACTTATACACAAGTAAAAAAAAAAGTTTTATAGTATTTTTCACAGGACTTTGTCCATTTTAATTTTAGTAAAAAACTTTTCGAAAGCATATGAACCCCTGTATATTTTCACACGACTTTGTCCATTTTAGTAAAAAACTTTTTGAAGTTTATGAACCCCTGTATAAACCAAATAAAGAGAAGCTGTTCAAGACGTATATAGGACAGCTGAAACCAGAGAAAAAAGTACAAGTAAAAAAAAGAAGCAATTTGCATTATCAAGTCAACAAATACTAAATTTTTTTACACTATTTGCAGAGGGTAAGAAAAAGTTATTTCTACTTTTCTACAGTTTTCGTACTGATTAAAAATGTATGTTTATGTTCAATATATTTTGTGTCCTGTATTGTCAAATTATAGCAACATCCACACACACTATATAAAAATTATGTCATTTGCCCAAAACATTCCCGACCAGTACAAATCTCTGATATGATACACCCAGTACAGTCACTCAATACATTCGTCCTTAAACAACAAAACAAGAAGAAAAACAAAATGGATAAGTATAAATATAATCCATTAAGAATACAAAACACTGGTCCAACCAGACCTTTTGAGAATCCTTGACAAATTGGCATTTTATAATACGAGTCACAGATATGGGGTTTTGTGGGGGAGGGGGGGGGGCAGCTCAGATCAGTTCCATATAGCAGAGCTTGTCCGCTCCTTGTATCTGCGCTTCTTGGTCCCCGCGAATATTTTCTCCAAATCAGGCAGCTCCAAGCAGCAGTGCCTGAACACGGTGAACAAGTCTGGAGGGTTGGCGTGCTGTCGAATCAGGGCAACATTCAAATCTATACCTGCAATTAGACAATTTCATTTTTTAAAAAGCTATGATAAAAAAAATTGAAAGAGCATGATAATTAGCTAAAACAAAACCTATATACTTTGCTCTCCTGCTAAATTTTTTAAACACTCTTTTCATCCGAATAACTATATATGCCAATTGTTTACAAGGGGGAAAACATTTCATTAACTTAAGTTTCAAGTATGAACAGTTATATATAGATGTACACTTGTACACGCAACAATTTTAAAGTGGCAATGTTATACAAACTAAGAGAAACCAAACAAGATGATTCAAATTTACATAAATTGTTAACAGTAAAGCTTAAATCCATAGGGAAATTTTTAAAAATGTATTGCTGAGTAAAAGCAAATGAATGGGGACAAAGTCAGGTACAGTGTACTACAACCATTATTTGCCTTTGTGTATTTATTTACGTCTTTCTTGGAGTTACATATTAAATAAACTAGAAGGTAGGGTTATTACCTAAAAGTTAAGTTTTGATTTAACATAAGAGACATGGTCAAGAAATCATATCAAAAGCAGGACTTTCGTGGAGATGACTATGAAATGATTAAATCCAAACATTGCAAGCAGGTTGACCTGCCCCATCTAGCGGAGGTCTTGACAAAGGAGAGTCTTAAATCTAGACACATCACTACTTGAGGTATCTACAGAACCAGAATCAACTTTCAAAGAGCTTAACCAAGAGTTGTGATATGCAGAACATTTATTTGCCATTAAACTATCCCCCCCCCCCCCTGGATTAAACTGGTGAATTCCAATATCTTAGTAATTTCTAACAGTGCATGCAGTAGAAATTTCTTTTCTGATTCTAGGCTTCAATGAGTACTCCCCTCATCCAAACTGGTTAACAGTACAAAGGACAATAGGACAAGTGATGTTAATAGTCGAACCTGTGGCCCATTTTGGAATCTGTTTCTTTGGTGCTTCATCGTCGTCTGTTGATTCGTCAGAACCAATGTCTTCAATGTTGTAGTTGTCAGAATCTTTGTTGGGGACATTTGTTTTTTTCTCTTTCACAGGCGTTAAGTCATAACTAGCGAAGGAATAAAAAAACAATATACCGGTACATTTCTATTTCATTTCTATTAGGATACCTTTTTGTATTCGCTGTACAAGTTTGTCTATGTACTGATATTGTTTGGCTTACAAAAATATTGAATTATATTCTAGATTAAGATATTTTGTTTAAATTTTATTACTGAAAGGTACAGTACAACTGTATTCTATAAACTTGCTTACAATGAGTGTATACAGGTAGTCCAAATTAAAAAAAAATCATTTGGGGATGGTTTTTAGGTACCCATAGAATTATTTTTTTAAAAAAGAAATGACGACAAAATAAGACGTGTGGACTCCTTAAAAAAAACTACCTAGTTAGTAACTAACTTTAAAAAAAAAGTAAAAATAATATTTTTCATGCTAATTTGTATAAACTGGCAAAATGTACACATTTTCCAAAAAACTTGCCCAATTTTCCCAATCCGTATGAACCTGTGGCTAAAGTAATTCACATAAAGAACATAACATATAAGCATAGTTTTCAGTTTAACCTCTTAAATACTGTGGACGTCACCAACTCCGCACACTTAAATACAGAGGACGTCACATGGACGTCATAAATAATAAAGAAATGGTAACAATATGCCAAGTCAGCAGATATTTATATTAAAAACCTGTGGTAGTTGAAGTAATGGGTTAACTACCTGTTCAAAGATTTGTCTTGAGTGGCTGACTGATTCACCAAGCAGGCACTACTTGTGTTGGTTTTTAATGTATTATTGTGCTTGTTGATCAACTTTTGCAGCTCCAGCCTCTGTGCCTCAGCCTGCGCACATGTTTTTTTCTCCTCTTCTTGTTGCTTCAAGCGTTCCTTTTCCTAGTAAATAAAAAGTGGGAATGAAAAAATACAAATACTTCTCATGGAACAAATGAAATGAAATAATGTGCATTTCAATGAAAAGCTAAAAACACAACAGGTTTTGTTCAGGTTGGTCCAAAGTCTATCCAGCTCTGATGAGGGAAGACAGTTATGCACTGTGTCAACCTCATAAAGGTTCTGTAGTGGCACGACGACTCTGCAGCAAGCTTGACTCTGCAGCAAGCTTGACTCTGCAGCAAGCTTGACAAGACTACCAATGGTATTGGGTTCAAAGGCTAGGATTTTTGCCTGGGTCTTGAGGGATTTCACTGATGGCTACCTGGCATTAAAGTTGGGCATTGTGCTGGCCATACAGTCCCCCAACACGCCATAGCCCTACACATTAATTTGGTCAAACGGGGGATACTTTACAAGGAATGAAGTTTAGGTTTTAGACACTTTCATAACCAAAATAAACAACAACAAAAAACAAGTGAATTTTGCTTAAATGATCCCAAAGGGGAAATGTCATTTTTTTTTTGGTTTTAGAATAAAGAAAAGTGAAATCTTAACTCATTTGCTACTAACCTACTTTCCAAAGACACCCGGGAAAGTACTAGCCAAAGGGAAGGAACTCCGTTTTAAATTTAGTAAATTATTTTTAAATATTTTTTTTTAATAATTAAATATTCCCCAAAGTGAATAAAAATTACATCTTAAAATAGATAAATATCTTAGCTTTCTGGAAATGTATACTTTTATACATAAAAAATGCCGAATTATCGGTAGAATCATTCGCTGAGTGTTGAGACCCTATGATTTGGCTACATATTTTCTCTAGGCCTAGCGTCAAAGTCCGATAAAGTATAATAAAGCCCAAAAATCGAGTTGAAATGGAAATTTATCTAAGTCTATATCTGCAGCATCCTTATTATCAGAACTGTTGTTAAATGTTATATTCGGATGTATAGAGCTATCGATTAATAAAGTAAAAAATGAAAGACGAAGGCTATAAAAAAAGTTTTACAAGACGAAAGGCAAGTGAAAAATACCCGATTTTTTTACGCGCATAGCAAAAAAACGAAACTAGATAAAAACATCCGGTTTTTATTAACGAAACAGACTATATTCCTACTTTTTAAAAGCCGTGTTTGCAGTAAAATAAAACCCCAGAACGCATGTAGAAAAAAAATCAAGAAACGACAATGTTAGCCACACACGTGGCCGGCGCGTTTGGGCGCATTAGTACGGAGGGGGGTATGTCGCATTCAGTCGCGGTAGTAGCAAATGAGTTAAAACCACTTATACAAAGAAATATTGGATAAATTGAAAAGTTTGAGAATACCTGCTCTGCCAATTTACGCAATCTTTCTTCTTCATCTTGCTTCCTCCTGGCATCAGCTTCCAATTGTTTCTTGAGTCTGGAGGATAATGAAATTTTTTTATGTAGTAATTATACACTGTACTATTTTAAACCTTCTCCCACCGACCTAGTTTCATGCTAGCATACCTTCATTACCGCCAATTATTTGACTAATTACTCCCCACGGTCCAGACTTCATTTTAGAATGGCTGAAACATTGATAGGGTTCCAAATTAAATTTGTACTTCTTTAGTTGAAAAAGTGATGATGACATGTAGAGAGTAATTTGTTTTAAAATTAAACGCCTAACTTATTAGAATAATCAGACTCTTTCACAATTTGGATTTATTCTTAATATTAAAAAAATTTAATCATTGGAAATTCTGAGAAATATTTCACAGAACAATCTGCCTTAGTGGAATAGTCTGTTTAGCCCCCAAACATCCGGAATGGTGAAATCTCTGATTAAAATTGCCATATACACCAGGAATGAAAGTCCCACAAATGATATTTTTTGTACATGTATATTGAACATATTTTACTTTTTAAAAAGTTTTCTTTACAAATTTCATGTTTTTTCAATCTTTTACAAGATTGCAAGCAACATTTTTTCAGTGCTAATTTAGAAGTTTGGCCCTTGCTGATATCTTAGAAAATCTATCCTTCACTCATACCAACCTGAGTTTTTGTCTTTCTTTTTCTTCCTTTAATCTTGCTTCCATCATTTTCTCATTCTGCGCCAGCTGGTCCTCAATTTTCTTGTTCAGCCTCTCTTTCAGTTCCTGTTCTTCCTTGAGCCGCTTCTCTTTAATTTCTGCCACCTTGCGCTCCTTCTCCTCTCTTTGTCTGGATGGAAACAATAGGTTAGAGATTAAAAGTTGAAGACATCAGGGTTCTTACTCTGATATAATTTCCAAAATACGTACTTTACTGGTATAGTATTTTTGTGTGTCTTTAAGTAAACCAGCAGTATATCTTGGTAGTCAGATTGGAACTTTTTACACAGCGATTGTTTTTTTCCAGCACTATTAGAAACTACCCGGTCAAAAGATTCCTTGTGACACAGTTATTAACAATGTTGTAATGTTTGTTTTTTTTAAATAAAAATGTTTCAGGCTGCTTTGTCCATTTGAGAAAAATTCAAAAATATTTACAATACTTTGATTAATTTTCCCAAAACTTGAAAAACAAAAAACGTGAAAAACAAGTCAGTATTCTGGAAAAAATATAAAACTTTCCCAACTCATAGTATGTTGGGTGCACGGCGGCCAAGTGGCAGTGCATTCAACTGGCGTACCAAAGGTCCTGGGTTCAAATCCTGTGAAGGCTAGGATTTTTTTCCCAGGTCTGGAGGGTGTCCTTGAGTCTACCCAGCTCTAATAGGTACCTGACTTTAGTTGGGGTGAAGTCAGGCGGCTGTGCAATGTGCTGGCCACACAATCACCTAGTACGCCATGGCCACGCTGCTTCACCGACCCTATGGTCAATGGTATGAGGGGTACTTTACTTTACTATAGCATGTTACACAATATTCCTAACATAGCATGATACACAATATTTTTAACAGCAAATTGTTTCATTTGTGCAGCACTGAACATTGCCATGGCTTAGTGAACTCAGTTCCACATATCACAATTCATGATGGTCCATGCATTTTGGATTTACTCAAGTTCTAGTGGAATTTAAGCATGCAAAGCATTTCACACACCAATCTTTCAAGAAATAATTTACATTCCCATTGAAAAGAGATGCTCTCAAATCAACTTACTTAAAACAAACAACAACAACAAAGAACTGAACATTGATACTGCTTACTAATAACAAAATGTACTATTCATGTTGAGACTTTGGTTACCCAAAATTTGCTTAGGATAGCAGGTAATATAATGTGTACGTTTTTATTCCAACTTATTGTCCAAGTGAAAACAACTTTTAACTTGTTCACAAAGTTTAACAAAAACAATTCATGAAATCTTCTTTGTGAACGTAAATAAATAGATAAGATAGCTAAATGAATTTATCCATCCATCCCTGTGGCACTACAGCCCATGTAGGGCTTTGGCCTGCTTCACCACCTCCTTCCATTCGGGCCTATCCCGAATTTATCACCATTGCTATTAAGAAGAAAGTTTACACCCATGACAATTGTTTTTTTTAGACTTATTTGAACTATCTACGTTTTATTTCAGACTCATGGACAGCTTGTTTAAAACTCCCAGTGTGGCTGGACACAAAAAGAAGTACCTGGGAGTGCTCTCTCATTTGAATCCTTGGCGTCTTCTTTATGGAACAATTTACCTCAGACACCAAGAGAATCTGAGACTACAGAGTATTTAAAAAAAAAGAGCTTACAGACCTTTCTCATTTGCCAGTGGCTGTGTGCCTTACATACTAATACATCTGACACTACAATTCACACGAGAGCGCTCTGAGCATGCTAAATTTAATAGCACGGAATGAAGTGCGATAAAAATTACCGTTATAATTATTTGATAACTTGAGTTGATCAATGAGGGGGGAAATTCATATAACAAACCAACCTTTTCATCTCCTCAATTTTCCTCTTCTTCATCTCTGCTGCCTTCTTTAACCTCTCCATATCCCGGGACTCTTTCTCTAACATCTTTTGCTTCTTCTGCTCCTGAATAACCTGAAAGCAAACAAAAACTATGAGCAGTGAGACATCATCACCCTATCCTTACAGGAAATATGTGTCAAAAGCTGGGAACTAATTTTTTTTTTTTTTAAATTCAGGTAAGAAAAGTAAAGTTCAGGTAAGAAGTATATGGCTGCAAAAAATTACAGAGTCGGTTTTATATAGGGATTCACAGCTCTAAGTTAATATAAAGGATTAAAAAAAATGATCCAGTATACTGTATACTAAACAGTAAAGCCCCTTACCTGAAGGCTTAACACAGGTGAGGGTGAGCTTTTCTTTAAGAACGAATGAACAGGACCGGCACTCTGCGGGGTATTTTTCACAAACGTAAACAGCCTGCTGGTGTTCATTACAAAACCTGGGGTTCTGTTAGTAAACCCAGAAATCTTTTTTTGGGCACTGTTAAACTTGAAAGCTCTTGGACTCTGAAAAAAAAAAAATTAATTGTGAATTAAGTTTGGTCGTAGATCTAATAATTTTTGGACCAACAAAAGATGAGAATGGATGGAAGATGCGCACCAATAGAGGTCTATGAGTTTATATGAAGACTATGGTGGCAGAGATAAAGAAGGGCAGACTACACTGGACAGGCCCCCTGAACAGGGTTCTCACATTTTTTCCGAAAAAAATTCAAGGCTGTTTCCAGACTATTTCAAGGCTATAAGAGCCAAATTTCAGGCTGCTGGAACACATTATTTGGAAAATGGTCACACGCCTCCTCCCCCTAAGTGACCTAAATATTGCGTGAATGAGGTATTAATCTAAGGCTTGGTCAGTGGGTGTTTATGGCGTATAAAAATGAGATCGGCGTTTTTTGTCTGAGCTTGATTTTTATAATAAATTTAGATATAAATATAGATTTAGATAAATTTCCAGGCTAATAGGCTATTTTTCCAGGCTAAAATGCCAATATTCAAGGCTGTCCAGGCCTTGATTTGTTTTTTTGAAACTCCAGACTTTTCAGACTGCGTGAGAACCCTGCCTGAAACGAATGCCAAACAGCAGAGGAGCGAAAGTAATATATACTCAGAACCCCAGAGTAAAACGGCCTAAAGGCAGACCCAGACTGAGATGGTTGGACGATGTCGAGATAGATCTGCGACAGATCGGGGTCCAGGCCTGGAAAAAGAAGGCAATGGACAGGTCCGAGTGGAAGGAGGTGGTGATGCAGGCCAGAGCCTTCCATGGGCTGTAGCGCCAAGGATACTGATGATAATTGATTACTATCGTCAATAAGTTTATTCTCAATACAGCTCAACCACAAAAATGATTGCTTAATTTTTGCTAACACAAAAAAAAATTACCCTCGAATTATGTAAAGGATTATTGTAATGAAAACACACACTAAATTTATCACATACACTAATTATAAGCAGTTTTTGAATATTAATACATATTTTAAGCAAATTTGACAATAAATAATGTTTTTAATGTAAAAAAACACACAACTTATTTCTTACCCTTCTGGGTGGTGACTTGTAAGTATCTTTAAGTAGTCCTGCATTACCTATAAAAAAAAGAGTACTTTTTAAAAGGAAGAAAAACAATTTTCTTCAATTTCAATACCTTTGTCAAATGTGTAAAAATTAAAATGATATAAATTTAAAAAAACAAACAGTCATTAAGATAGGGCCCTAAACAAGGGTATGAAACAGAGTAGTGACTAAATGGCATAAACAAAGCTTTTCTCGATCATCTTCCCCATCTATACATGTACTAGCATTCACCATGATTCAAACCCTGGACCTATGGTACTCAGGACTATGACAAAATTGATAAATTCCGTATTATGAAAAAAAAAGTTTGAAGTTTATTGAAATATTATTATTTATTTTTTTCAGAGGCAAATACTTAGATGTCCGTTTAGGATCTACATTATGTTTACAGTCCCAATTGAATAAAAGTATGATCTTATTTTAATATTATGTGGATGTGTATATAAAGCTGAACTATGATTGCATTATGATATTACCTCCTGCTCTAAATGGAGAAACAACAACATAAGCTTGATTTTCCTGTCAAATAAAAAAATCATCACATTTTGAGCTGTTAATCTATGCATATTTTATTACTAACAGACACAGATACTAAGAAGATAATTATCATTTCAGCAGCTTGGTTCAAGACTTTAGTCAAAGTCTTATAAAGTTATTATAATTTCAGCTTAGTTTTTTTATGAGCTTGTAATAGTAATATATAAAATAATTTTTCTTTTAAAGGTAACAAGACAAACTTCTGCCATACAATTTTTTATAGCTTTGAATAAAAATAATGTCTTTAAAGAAAGAAAAGACTGTTCTGCTATTAAAACAAAACAATATATAGCACAAAATCAACACACATGAGTAAAGCTTACCAAAGGCTTGTCTAACTGATAAGAACGAGTTCTTTTAGGACATGGGGATAAACCTCTCTCCTCTACACCTCTTTTTATTCCACACCTGTAAGTACATGGAAATGGAACTTTTACATTGAGTGGCAACAAACCAAGCATTAAAATAATGTAAAAAACAAATCACTTACCCAAGATTCCTTATAAAGCATATATAGATAAAAAAAACAGAACACATTTTTTTTAATAAAAAATCTAAAAGTGTCATAAAAAATTTAAATTTCCTTTTACTTTTATGAGTTTAAAAAATTCCTATTTTAGTCAATTGGTGTCCAGGTGTTATTTTTCTAAATTATTTGCTTGCTGATAACCTGCTCTTCAATGTTAACCTGTAACCCATATTGAAAATATATTTGTGAATAGTTTTTAATACTCACAGAACTCTTGCCTATTTTTTTAAAAACAACAACATGCTTTAGGTTAAGGACTCCTTAAGAAATTGATTTCATTTTTCTTTTAAATAAAAAAAATTTTCACATTGCTTTTTCCATTGAGTTGAAATTACTTAAATTTTTCCAAACTCTGTGTCAGTTTTCCTAAATGTTGCCAACTCATATGAATACTGTTAATGGGACTATGATTTTCACTCACCTGTTTTTGTTCACATCTTTTACATTGGCTTTAACAGGTTCCACAGCAGCGGGGGTGGGAGCAGCCGCCACTTTAGCCTTTTTCGTTTTTGTCCTCGACCCCTCGTTCTCCGGCTGAGCCTCGTCGCCCTCCCGCTCTTTCATCAAGCGAGTCTTTGTCCGCGTTGTCCTGCCCGTTGAGCTCTCGCCGTCTTCCTTTGTAAATGTTGCGTCGAGATTTGCCGGTGGTCCCCCGCAATCTTTGGCCTCTTGGGGCGCCGAACTATTTTCCAGCTGCTGTTTTTGTGCCATAGCTCTAGTTCTGGTCCTGGTGGATCTGCTTGGTTCAATGTCCTGCATGGCAACCGGCTTCAAGAAAACACCACCGACCTCGCTGCTCTGAACGGCGTTGGGTTTTGAGAAAGTGTTATCATTTACAGATTTACCACTGGAGCTGCTGAGCTCTACAGCGCTGTCACTCGAGGTCTGGTCAAGTGTTGAATCCAGACAGCCCGCTGCATCGATTAAGGGAGCAGTCTTGATTTTCACCATTTCACGATCTTTAAGCAGGGCTGGCTTATCTTGGCTGTAAATCTCAAACACTTCCGTAACAACCACCTGGGTCACATCCAATTCCGAAACAGTTTTTTTACTCTGCTGATCCTTCTTGTCCCCCTTCAGGCTGCTTGAGCCGTCGTCTGATCCCGAGGGGCCACTCTTGGGCCCGCCGTGGCCCATCCCTGCTATGGGCGTGCTCTTCGACTTCACAATTTCAAACTCTTTGAGCTTCAGGGCTTTTGTGTCGCCCTCGTATTCAAAGACTTCTGTCACCAGTACTTGTGTTTCATCAAGCTGGGGACACTTGGTTTGTTTACTTTCCTTCTCAACCATCCTAGCCTCCTCCTCCTCTTGTTGAAGCTGTTGGAGTTCTGCTTGAGCTGGCAGCATAACTACTTTTTTATTGGTCTGATTGAAAGAAAAAATATATAAAACAAATGGAAAGTAATAAATAATAGGAAGAAAGATGAACATAGTTTATCCTTAAAAAAAAATAGTCAATTTTTGAGAAGGGAAATGTTTCAATACACATCTTACAGCTATACAACTAAAACTTTCTGGTTAGAATTTGAATTTGATATGCTTGATCTATCATGATGATGTAAAGTAAAGTACCCATTGGACCAAATTGATCAACAGGTCCGTGAAACAGGGGATTGTGTGGCCACAAAAGGCCCAGCTGCCTTTTTTTCTTCAACCCAACTCATGACAGGTACCCATTGGGTGGGTAGACTCAGGGACACACTCCAGTCCCGGGAAGAAATCCAAGCCTTCACCAGGATTCAAACCCAGAGCCTTCTTTACGCCAGCGGAACGCGCTTCTGCTTGGCCATCATGCTAGACATCATGATGGTGCACTAACAGGTGATAAAACATGTACAGTGAGGATGAAAATTTAAAAGAAGACCACTAATTTACCTCACTGTGTCCAGGCATTTCCTTGACACTCATCTTCTCCTTATGCTCATCAGGTATGTCGCTCAAGACACCAGCTTTCCCTTTTCCTTCAGTGATATGTGGTTGCGGTCTGGGAGATTTCTTACTAGGGACTGGCTCTTTCGTAGAGGTTGGCGTCATTTTATCCACCCCTTTGTGTGGTTGGTTGTAGACAGGGCTTCTCGTGGCACTTCTCTTAATCAACTCCTCATAGGCTTTTGTCCTGACTCTGACGCTCGGGCTGATCTCGGGCTTCTTGGCAGCCTGGGATTTGCCCACGTGCCTGCGAGACTGCCGCGTTGGCCTTGGGGCGAGCTCATCTTCATTATACACGGGTTTAGTTGACCGGGTGTTTCTCTTAGGACGACCGGCCTTTGTTAAGCTGCTTTCGGATGATGATTCATTCACCACCACCTCCTCCAGTGCAGATTTCTCTGAATTGAAGCTTGAAAAAAAATGAATACACAACATATTAAAAGCTAAATTTATATTTCATCAAGCCAACTTCCAGACATGCCTACCCCTAAGGACTAAAAAGAGGAACAATCTTGATGAAAAAGAGGATTTTTCATCAAAAAAGCGGAACACTCTTTATCTGACAATCTTTTATAACAAAAAAAAAAAAAAAAAAAGCTAAAATCTAGGCCTCTAGGCCTATTATTAGATTTAAAATGTAGGTAGGCTTACGTTTCACAGACAATTCGCAATCCGCAATGGATCTAGATCTAGTAGGCCTACAAAGAACATTAAATTCACATTTGCTGAATAAACTCCTCTGAATATTCCTTCCAATAACACTGAATTAGTTCTTTTACAATTTGAACAAGTCATATTTAAACTTTCTGAGCCAGGACGTTTAGACATTTTAACAATCTTAGCAATACAGTAAAGGAAAAGAATATTAATTGCCAAACACGAGTAATACCGCAAAAAACGTTAGAAAAGCCCACAATATCTCTTTTAATAAACCCAGAAAACCCAAGTAATGATAATTATAGCATTGCGACTTTTTTGTGCCTTTGTTTTATCAACCTAGACACGGACTATATTTCAACCCATGAAAAACCCAAACTTTCCAATTTGGCGTAACAAAACTAGTAAAAAGCGTAACGGCGTAACAAAGTGTGTTTTTTAATCAAAAAGCGGAACAAATACGCCAAAAGCGGAACGGTAGGCATGTCTGCAACTTCCCAGGCGTTGGGCTGGGAAAAATTAAATAGGCCACTATAAGCAACAGATAAACATTCAGAAACTACAATAAACATAAAAATATAGGCTAGATCTAATAATTTTTTTAATATAATTTTTTTTTTACTGAAAACATTTAGGATAGTAATTTAAAATAAATACTGTGATATTGTAAATTAAAAAAAAAGCATGTTTTTTTCTTTAATCAAAAAGTAAGGCCTCTCCCTGTGGATGAGAATCAAAGACGCTAACCATTACGCTAGGGAAACCACACGTCAATAAGGGATCACAAAAGTAAGATATTAGACAGTAAGGCCACATGTCTTTATTTAAAGTTTAAATAAACCAATTCGATTGGTTAAACACACACACAGACCACTTTATATATATATATAGAGAGAGATATCTTAAAGTATGTGCACCGGACTAGTTTATTTGTTACTCTATTATACATAAATAAACAATACCTGCACTCTTCAAATTTTAACTTTGTGGGGACAACTTTTGAGTTACTTATATTTGTTTCATTTTCTTTTTCTTCGTCCAGCTCTGACAATTTCCTCTTGACCTTTCTCTGTTTTTGCTTTTTTTGGCCTGGAGTTTTTGGCATCATTTGTAATTTGTTTCTGTTGGACATGGAAACAAAGATTTTTATTCATCACACATGATTTAAATTTCATTATACATTGTCATGATTTTTATCAGGGTTTTTTTTTTTACTCCTTAAAAAAAATCAGTTTCATTTAAATTCCAAAGCTTTTTCCAAAACTTACAAACAGATTTACAGTGACAGTGGTATATGTATGATTGAAATATATTAATGTCTGCTAGTGCAGGGGTCGGCAAACATTTGATAATAGTGTGCCAAAGTAGGATATCAAACACATTCTTTGTGCCATCAGCTTAATAGCCATCCTTTTCTACTACTCAATTTTTTGTAGAAGAGGCTTACATTGCCTTTTTAAGAGGACTTGTGTTCCATAAAAAAATCGCCCTGCATGCAAAGTGTGGCACGGGTTCCATAGGTTGCCATGCCCCTCTGCAAGTGTATATAGGCTATTTAGTGCAAAGATATAAAAAATGATACTGAATGTTTTTAACGTTTCCATAACATGACAGGAATTTTAAAAGGATTCACGAAAGTTGACCACACACTTAACTTATAAATATTGTTCATGCTGCTTCGCCACTTTTGTGAAATTCACAAACTTTCTGAAACCTTGGTCAATTATTCCCAAAAAGTAAACAAATTCAGTCAATGTTCCCGAAACTTTCCCCACCCCTATAAACCCTTTTTTATCAACAAGAAGCAAAAAAATTTAAATTTGAAAAAGTCATAACGGATACCTACCTTTTAACAGAAAACATAATAAACGCTTCATTTTTCACTTCCTCTAACCATGTTAGCCCTTGTTCAATTACAGACGCCTCTTTCTCTAAAGCTTTCTGGCATTCCTCCAAAGGCAAAAGTAGAGAACTACATGCAAGGGGAAATTTCTTTGTCCAACCGTTTTCCATTTTATAAGGAAGTTGACCAAACCAAGCTTCCTTTTTTTTCCTAGAAGTAAATTGTACATCGAGATTTCACGGCATGTTTATTATAAGGAATAATTTTTGCATTCAAATTTAATTTAGTCAAGAAAAACTAATGTTTTTCTGCTTGCTCTGAGACAAACGCTAACTTATTGGTCTACGCTATGTGTATATTATATTATAGTGTGTGTTTACATTTTATGAACAAAGACACACAAATTAAATTGCAGCTACTATTTACCTAAGTTCACTTGGCCCATTTAGAATTATAATTTTTTACTTTTGCATTAGTGTTTTTATGAAATAAAAAATATTTAGATTCTGGAAGATAAGGTTCTTATGGTATTTTTAAAATTTGTTCATAAATGTATCACTAATTTTGCTTCATGTTTGTCAAGTTAAGATAGCCCTAAGAAAATGTAAATTTGGATAGCCTTTTACCTTTTATTTGTGACGGGACAGTCTTCTTCTTCACCAAGTGGATCTTACCTCCAGCCTGGAATGTGGAACCGTTTCCTGTGACTGTGAGGTGCAATGTAATTACCACTATCCTATAAGAAAAATAATTTATCACATATAGGGCAAAGTAAACAATAGACTTTAGAAAACAAGAACAGTCTTATAGGCCTATATGCAATACTGAATAAGGCCTAAAGATGTGGTAAATATTATATTAATCACCAGCGTTACAAATATTGGTACCTTGACATCGGTCATGGCTTGACCTGGTAACAGCCTGACCAGCTGTTTTGTTTGTATAAACAACAAGAGTTGCAATAGTTTAAGTGTTCTTTTCAGATTTTTGCCTATCATTTAGAATACTTTTATTCAATTTTCTATACAACGGCATTTTTTAAGAGGCTTTTTTTCAGCTTATAATGATAAATTGTCTTCTTGCTGTTGTATAGAGTTTCAAATTTAAAGCTTTGTATTACAATCTAAGGTAGGATTTCCTTCAATCATTAGGCCTATTTAGGGGTGTTTTATGAACTAAGTTTTAATCACAGTTTCAGCTCATTTGAAGATATAATAAAGGAAGTAAAAAGAAAACCGTAAATTGAAGTTTTTATTATACTCCCTTTATTTGCAAACTAAGTTAACCATCATGTAATTAAATAATTGATTGACTAAGTAGTACTGCAAATGTAACGTACAGAAAAAATATCTGTGTCGCAAATCTCAAAAATTTCTCCTTACTCAGTATGAATTGTTCTAAAAATAATCTTAGCGCATAATTTTTTTTTGAAGCTTTACGCCGAAAAACTATAAAAAGTTGCACAGGCATTTTTAACGCAAAATTAAAATATTTCTTATACTTTCCTTTTAAGAAATGAATATTGCCATAAGTGTAGTATCAGGGTTCGTACAGAAAATTTGCCTCAAAATTTCAGGAGTTTTCCAAAAGTGTTCCAGGAGTATTCCAGACGTTTTTCAGGAGTAAATTTTTTGAAAAGCCAAGCTAAGCTCTTTAAAAAAAACTGATACCTCGCTACACAGCTTTTTTTGTGTTTTACAACATTATGGGGACTTATATTGCCTACATCCCAAGTTTGGATAGCAAAAATAAACAAGATCTAGTAAAAAAAAAGAACCATGGAGTGGCATCACTGGTGTCATCAACGTTTGCGGAAATAGAAAGCGGCAAAGAGGGTTAACAGTAGTTAACACCAATAGGGCTTTCTGGAAAAGTGAAAGAACAATCTAAGAGCAGTGATTACGATTTTTTTTATTAATAATTAATATCCCTAAAAAAATAAGGAGTTTTTAGTATTTTCCCAGGACTATATGCAGTTTTTCCAGGAGTTTTAAGGTCCTGGGACACAACTTTTTGTTTTCCAGGAGTTTCAAGGAGTTTCCAGGAGCTGTACGAACCCTGAGTATTATTAAGTTGTTTTAACTGAAAATTTGATAGGATGTATTGTTAGGCGCCACAAATCTGCTGTCCAAATTTCAGCTAGATCGGACCACGGGAAGTGGTCGAAAAATCGAAGCCAATTTTTGCTCCCTCGACGATTGCAGACAGACAGAAAATGCAACTTAAAATAAAGGGAGTAAAAATACAAAGTGTCTGCGCGTCCTGACAAATAATGCACGAGATATACGTCCGGCGACATAAGTCGCATGCCCTACCCAAAAATAATAAAAAGAAGCTACTGGCGCATGCCCATAATCGTTTATTCTTGCCCAATCTGCTTAATTACTATTTTTTGATAATTAATATAAAGGTTTCCTGGCCTAGTGGTCAGAACTGTCTGCTGGCAAACGGCATATCGCAGGTTCTACACCAGCTGTCACCACCTTTTTTTTTTTAATTCAATTATAGTAAAACGAGATATTTTGTGTTGAAAACGCAAATACCTCTCATTTATTAATGTGGGTGGGCATATATTTCATTCAAAGTGTCAAAGAAATAAAAAAACGACTGTTAGGCCTAATGCCTATTTCTTTACCAAACATCTTATAAAGTCATTAGTGAACAACTTGACTTGCTCCACAATTACAATGAGCCATTCATTTAAATGCATGTGGGTGGACATAACAATCTCATTCAATGTATCCATTCAAAGTATTAAACTAATAATAAGACTTTTAGGCCTCATGCCCATTTCTTTATAAATGTGTTAATATCGATACGCTCTTGTCTCTCGTTTGAACTTGTAGTTGGGTGGTCAAATAACAAGCCCGCCGGAATAATATCTTCCGAATAATGTGTCAGGCGGTCACATGACGTGCTCGCTGGAAGAATATAATATCTCCCGCAATATATTGTCCGGTCGCCGGATGTATAGACACTAGACACTGCCATAAAAATATGATTATTTTATATCATTATCATTGTTTCATTTTTTTTAAATAATAAAAATATGATATAAAGAAATTAGGCCTATAGTGTCTATAGTATAGTTCTGAAACTAAGATAGTACTAAATAATAGGCTATGACTAGGCCTATGGAAACTATGGTATGGTTAATATTTTTTAAAGAAAATCTCTTGCCTTGTTACTACTCACTACTAGTTAGCTTTGTATTTTTTTACACTACAGATTACAGTGTCTACAGTCTACAGTGGTGCTACGCTACAGTACTAGTAAACCGACACTAGTCACTGGTATAGTCAGTAGATTTACTAGACATCACCAGTCAGAAAAGTCGTTCTTAAATTAGTCAATTAATATTCGTCCTTGAGTTTGAGTTTTAGATGATAAAATGATAAATGATAATGATAGTCATTGATATTGATAGTGACTCAAGTCCAAGTGACTGATATAGTCGTTTTAGTTTTGTAGTTTTGTAAGATAGGTCTTGGCAATCTTACATGATGATGATTGAAGATACTAGTTAAGATAGTAGGGTGTAAAATGTATAGGCCTAGACTAGATTGGCCTAGATCTAGACACTACTGCGTACTAGACAGTAGGCTATTCATTATGATTAGGCCTATCATGCGAATATGCCCTAGGGCGGCCTAGGGCTAGGGCCTATGCCTATCCTATAGTGAATATTGAATCATAATCATCATAGTGTTCCAAAATATCGTCATATAATATAGTGATATGGGACATTATTATTTTATCAATATTCAGGAGTCGTGAATGTTTCAATTTTCAAAGAATGAACTTTCATGAAATGAATAATGATAATGGAGTTACTAATCTAATATTAATAAAATACTGATTTTTAACACTCCGAACACTCGCACATCATTTACCATGAACGAAATACACGTCATGATAGAGTCCTATAATTGATTTCTATGAAATAATATGTACCATACATTAACAAGAATTTCATAAAATCACAAAACTATTTTCTAAAATAATATTTTTTGTGTAAAAACATAGCTTATTTACCATAAATTTACCATTTACATTGCAGCGTAATCCATTTCCGATTTTTTCAAATTAAATGGCGTAAAAATGCAACCAATCAAAAAAGAGCTGCAAGCCTGTATCCACAAAGGAACCCAGATTTTAAAGAAATAAACCCAGATAAATTTTTTAAAGTCTAAAACGGCAAAACCATTGCTTTTATTTACTCTACATATTTATCCACATATCCCTCTAAATCTATTTTTATTTATTTGTCATCTATCCATAGACTATATCTTTTCCACCCACCCGTATATTTATGCCTCTATTCATATATCTATCATCTATCGCTCGTTCATTGTTCACTGGTTCTGCGGTTAGTTCACCGAGTAAGCATTCGGGCATGGAATCTGGATTGGGTTACCTGAACAAACAAGGAAAACCAGTAACTTCATCATCATTTAAAATATTAATAAAAATGCAAGACTAGACTCGGACCACGGATCAGCATAGGACGCAATAATCTTCTTTATAGAATGAGCATATGCAATGTATAACATAAGATAAGACACGTCGCGGGTTCTATCCATGCCTCCTGCAGGAAGGAGTTTTGGGCCTAGTGGACGTAGCCTAATAATATTCTATCTAGAAGGAACGTCTGTAAAACTTATAATAAATAAGATATAAGATCACTTTCAACAAGAGGGGATTAATATAGGCCTATAAATTCAACCAAAAAATATGTTTTAAAAATGTTTTTGTCTGTTTGCCTGCGTAAGTTTATTCATCTATTATATTAAAATCCATAGGCTACTTCCATTTGTCTGAATGTATTAGTGCTGAGATTTTTAGTCTGTTTTCTTTTTATATCTACTACATAGCCCCACTAATCCCCTTTTTACTAGTAGGATTGTCATATTTCTTAATACGGTAGGCCTATACGATTCAGCACTTATAATATCTCTACTATAACAAATTCTTTGCAGAAACTGCCAGTTGCCAGCCAGTTATCTATTGCACTTTTACGATACATTAAATTGACGAAATGTTTATTTTAAAATTTTAATATATTTAAATATCTACCGGTAGCCTAGATGTCTATATAGCCTACTATTAGATTAGGCCTACGTAGACATTATTGTTAAAACTATCAAAATAGAAGTTGATATAGTTGATAGGCCTAGTCTATGTAAGATAAGTGTATGAAAATCTGGCACTCGGCGACATTGACAGTGTTCAGTCTTATTAAAAGCTGAAAGTAATAAATAACGACCCATATCTTTTTAAAACTAATATTTATGAGCATTTGGCTGGCAAAAGAAAAATACTTTTTATCCAGTAAACGTTGATAGTAAACAAAGCTGTAAAGTCTAGCCTTTACGATTGATATGCTTGTTTAACAACAAAAACGCCGACCTGGCAAATTGTTCATATTTACTTTTTTTTTTGTTTTTTTTTTAAACATTGTAAAAATGTCTCGCAATGCGAATGACAGCAATAATTATAGTCAGAGTTATAAATTAGTTGTTGTTGGGGGCGGAGGTGTTGGAAAAAGTGCCTTAACTATACAGTTTATCCAGGTAATATTGTCAGAAAATGAATATAATGAACAACAAAAATGTATGACAATAACAAAACAACCGATTATCGATAATAGGCGTATCTGAATCTGAAAAATCTAGACATAAATACTAGTCTATATAATTTATATGACTATATTTAAAAAAAAACTATATGAAATGGTAGCATACCCGTTATATGAACTCTTTTATTTTAATCGACGTAATTTGTTTTATCTTTGATTGATTTTAAGAACTATTGACTACCGAAACTTTAAAGCTAGAGACTAGTGACACTAGTTAGTAGTGACTAGAGTCTAGAGACTAGAGAGTAGAGTCCTAGAGAGTAGAGAGATAGAATTTATATTATATAGGATATAGGCCTATATATAAATTTATATAATAAAAAAATAGGCCTACTTTAAATTTATTAGTTAATAATAGCCTAGGCCCTATTCAATGCATTGCCATTGCCTATTTACTATTTAATTAAAATATCAATAATTAATATTAATAGTCTTAAAAAGAGTTGTATAGTTATAGTCAGAATAGTAGTAAAGATTTGCGTATACATATAAAAATATAATATTTACTTTATCGTCTGTTGTTCGTTGTCTGTATTCTGTAACTGTCATTAGCGCATAGAACTGTCATCAACAGGATGTGAGCTATACTGCGGCTATACAAGCACCATTATTATTATTATTATTATTAAAAAATTAAAATAGTAATCGAGTTTGCATATGAATAAATTAATTGTCTATTGTGTAGCACGCATAGTAGGCCTATATAATAGATTTCATACTATATAGGTATATAGGCCTATATACCTACTGTATGAGTAGGTATACTGTATGAGTGTATGTAGGCCAGTATAATAGGCATATGTTATTTGGCATAATATAGTAATATAGGACCTATAATAGTAATAATAGGTAGGCTGATTTGGACAAGTTTTGAAGTCTGTTTTAACATAATCATCCTAGTTCTAATCCTAATCTAATTCCCCTTGTATGCTCATAGTCATAGTCATAGTGTTTAGTACTGAAGGTTGTGAACACTAGTCTGAAAGGGTTACTTACGATTACGAAGTGGCTATTGGGACCCAATAGACTTAGTAACAGATATCGGTTAGTTTATATGTAGGTGGCTTTGTAGTATTTTTTGTAATAGTTAGTATTGGTTAGGTCATGTAGGATAGGGATAGATTTGTTTTTTTTTTTTTGTGCTATTTCTTATAAAATATGGCAAGACTTACTATATATTTTGTGTTTTTTTCCTCTCTTTTTTAATGTTTTTTTATGGGTTTTAAGGAATTCCTGACTGAAGCTGGGTCTGAAAAGCCATTTTATTCTCAAGGAACACGGATCTAGCTGCAGCCATACTATTATAATTAATAGCTACAGAATGAATTTGTCAGTTTTATGATGTAAACAATATATCAGTTGTTTAAACAAACCTTTATTTTACTAAATGTTGGTATATTATAATATATCATTTTCATGATGCTTTAACTTTAAGTCATCTGTGCAAAAATTATCTGTGATAAAAAAAGAAAATTAATAAACACATTTCTTCTGCTTCCTCAGTCATATTTTGTGACAGACTATGATCCTACAATAGAAGATTCCTACACTAAACAATGTGTGATAGATGAACATGTGGCCAGATTAGATAGTAAGTTACTTACATTGATTCTCTGGAACATCCTTATTTAATGAAATTTAGAGCTTTTGTCTTATATAATGCAATTAGGGATGTTAAACAGTAATTGTAAATTTTACCCTTTCTATTATGATTTTATTGGTTCTGAATGAAAGATATAAAAGAAATCCTGTTGTATTTTCATTAAAAAAATTATTTAAAGGGCCTGGCAAACACTAATTAGACCATATTAATATAAAAGCAGCCATTTTGACTTTCCTGGCCTCTATATGGTGTGTTTGCTTTGATCTGCAATTTTTGTGTGAAGGGCAAAATGGGACGTTCATATTGATCAATTTGGTCTGACAGGATTACTTAACTTACTACTACTAAAGAGATTTCTGAATTTAAAAACTAATCTTGACTTGATAATTTTGCATTTTTCTTAATGTTTGATTTTTTCAATTGTAATTAATGAGTCAAAAATTGTTATACTCTTCCTCAGTATTGGACACAGCAGGTCAGGAGGAATTCAGTGCAATGAGAGAACAATACATGCGTTCAGGAGAAGGCTTTCTACTAGTATATTCAGTCATAGATAGAAGCAGGTAGTAACATATTTGAAAGTATATTCAGTCATAGATAGAAGCAGGTAGGAACACATTTGAAAGTATATTCAGTCATAGATAGAAGCAGGTAGTAACACATTTGAAAGTATATTCAGTCATAGATAGAAGCAGGTAGGAACACATTTGAAAGTATATTCAGTCATAGATAGAAGCAGGTAGTAGAAACACATTTGAAAGTATATTCAGTCATAGATAGAAGCAGGTAGGAACACATTTGAAAGTATATTCAGTCATAGATAGAAGCAGGTAGGAGGAACACATTTTAAAGTATTTTCAGTCATAGAGTTGAAAAGTCCTAAAGTCCCTTCAGATGTATTTTTTTTTAAAATTGTTAAACTATATGTGGACTTAAAAACATCCACAAACTAATTTTTTAATTTGGACTACCCATATACACTGCCAGACAGAGTATAAAATATTTCACTCGTACGAGTATAAATTGGTTAATGAATTTCATGCCGACTTTTAGAGCAAGA
Organism: Anisus vortex; assembly: GCA_949126835.1. Taxonomy (NCBI): domain Eukaryota; kingdom Metazoa; phylum Mollusca; class Gastropoda; family Planorbidae; genus Anisus; species Anisus vortex. The sequence goes on from OX421497.1 coordinate 5,142,783, forward strand.
TCCCTCACACGGCTGATGTATTACATTTCCTTTTTTTTATGTCTCGTGTCTGAACAAGATATTTGTTTACATCATTCAGCCTTCTCTTTTTTTTTATAATTGGAATTTTTCTTTGCTTCTTCTCCCCCAGCTTTGAAGAAATCTTCAAATTTCACAGACAGATTTTAAGAGTCAAAGACAGAGATGAATTCCCCATGCTTTTGGTAGCCAATAAATCCGACCTAGACTCACAAAGAGTGGTATGTTATTTAGTCAGTGTTTCTCTGGGTGGTTCATTACAGCTTCTATAATAAATTCACTTCTCATGCGTGATCACGCATGTGCAGGAAAACTCAATTCCTAGGTTGGTTTGAGCATCACTAGCTGTGGTTTTATTAATCTGGGGTGATTATTCAAATACACAATTTAATCCATAGGCAAAGCAGTGAGATTATGTGGCCATCACTATTCCCAGCCACTATACTTCTCCCCAATTAATTAACTTGGGTCAACTCAGGAACTCATTCTAGACCCAGGAAAAAATTCTAGCCTTCGCAAGAATTCAAACCTGGAGCATTTGGTATGCCAGCCCAGCGCGCTGCCACAAGACCACCTTTGCGATAAATTGTAAAAACCAACTTTGAGAGCCATTTACTGTTGAATAAAGCTATGGCCATAACTCACCCATCTATTATTTATATTTTTCCAATGATAAAAAGTGTAGGGGTGTGTATAGTGTTACACTGGGACAGAGTATGTAATATGTTGCCAGGGAAAGGTTTAGAGAATGCCCCCATATTGGATTCTACAACTACTATAATAATTCACTTCAATCTTATTCATGCTTTAAACAGTGCCTCCACATTTGATTCTACAACTACTATAATAATTCACTTCAATCTTACTCATGCTTTAAACAATGCCTCCACATTTGATTCCTCAGGTGTCTACGGCAGAAGGTCAGGAATTAGCAAACAATCTGAAAATTCGCTACATGGAAGCAAGTGCAAAGCACAGGTTGAATGTAGATCAGTCATTCTATGAGCTAGTTAGGATAGTCAGGTACATTGCTTTACTATATCATTCTATGGTTAGTTTAGTCATGTGACGATGATAATAATAATAGCATGAATAAATAACAAAAAAGATCAATTTCATAATGAATGTCTTTTAATGTGAGTACCAGTATTGCATTAAAGTTGAAACCATGTAAAACTTTTGTAGAATAAAACTAATTGTGTTCGTCAAAAACTTAGTGGATCATTACATTGTTTCATTTATTAATGACGCTAACAATAATAATAATAATAATGGTTATTTATATAGCACTATTAAATTTAGCATGCTCTTGGTGTGAATTGCAGTGGCAGTTGTAGTGGTATGTAAGGCACACAGCCACTGGCCAAAGAGAAAGGTCTTTTTTAAAAAGAGCTTAAACTCTCTTTTGTCCCAGATTCTCTCATTCAAGAGTTTACAATTTTTGGATGTATTGTATTATGTGTTAGACAATCTTATGCAAAGGACTCAGTGGGTTACCCTCTACTATTGCCGATGTCGTTACAGCTCTTAATTTTTAGTAGATAGTAGTAGAGTAATACAATCCCACCAAATTGATCCACATGGACAAGTCTTAAATATTATGCATGCATGGTAAACCTAAAGGTTAAAATGTGTTCCAACAATTCCGGTCCGCATGAGTTCAATTGCTAACAAAACATGTCTTGTGTGCAGCGTTACTGGTTGTAAATTGTCAACCGTGACCTATCGTACTAGCAGAATCTTTATTAGAACACATTTAAAATTTGAATAATCACTTGATTAGTTGGCTAGTACAAAATAAGCTTTGTAAGAATCAGCTTTATCATCAAGGCTGGGGGTTCCCCCGTGTGGGGGTCACATGTTTGATCTTTGTTTCTAGATTTTAAAGATAATACTATTTTCCCCAGGACATTTCAAGAAGAAGAGCGCCCGACAGTCAAACCAAACAACCGCAAACGCAAGAAATGTACAATTCTGTGATAAACCGTATTTCATTTTTTTAAAAATAGAATGTCTATTTTTTTATACTTTCACTTGTGTTTCCAAGACGAGAAAAACTATACTTAAACCAATCCTTTACTATTATTTTTTAAATAATCCCTTCTAGATGTACTAAACCAAGACCTCCTCACTAACCTGGTTTGATATTAACATTATTTCTGTGTATTAATGGCAGTGGAGTATGAGTACCATTATTCTTTCTTCATCCCGGCTCCCCTTCCCCGCACCCAACCCATATTTTGTAAAACAAAATATTTAATCTGTTCCTCGCAATGTTTCTTTGTTTTAAATATTATTTTAATAATAATTTCTTTTGGGTAAAAATTATAATCGGCCTAAATCAAAAGTGTTTTTATTGCAACGAAAAGTTTCAGTTAAAAAAAGATAAGATTTTGCCAAGGGACTGAAAAAGTACACATTGTTGTTTTTTTCTCCAGCTTTTTATCATTTCATTTTGGGTTTTATTCATTATATGCCAGGAGTTTTTATAGAAGATATAATTGAAAATCGATTGATTGATTTGATATCATCATTTATTGGCTAGAATTTCATTTGTTATGTTCTGAAAAATGATCATGTGTATGTACATTATGATTTCATAAAAAGATGTTTATTTACTTAGTATAACCAACTCAATTTGCAATAACATTAATGTTTTGTGTGAGTGGGGCTTTAACTGTGTTTGTGACTGAAGGAATTACTTGGCTGATTCGGTGACTGTTTGGGATGGGTTCTATACTATATGTACACTCACAAAAGAAGTATTTTTCTCTGAAAGATGGCCAAGCGTTTTTAGTCCAATTTAAACCAACCACAGTGTAGCACTTCAAAGAGCGCACGGCGCACCATTTTTTTGTTTTCTTGTTTATGTGTTTGGTCGCTGTGTTTTTTTAAAACATCACGAATCGAGTGCAATTTCAAACTGGAGGCGTGTCTATTTTTGTGTTGGATGTAGACCTTTTGCTCAAAACACCAGTGGTTCAGATATTATAGAACTATACAATTTCTTTGTTTGGGTCAATGTCTTGAAATGTACAGATACAGTATTTTGTTTTCAAACAGTTTTCTGTAACCTTTGAGTTTTCTTGTTTTGTTTATCTTGCCATTATTAGCTTGACCCAAACAAGAATGATTCTTGTCTCTAATGTTTGGGATAAAAAAATGTGTATAAATGTGCCCTAATGATTTAATTTATTTTCAATGTCTCATTGACAAGAGACCTGTCCCCTACTCCCCAAACAGTCTTATCGTTAAAAGTACGTCTTAAACAAAACTTTATCTTTACCACTACGGTACTCTTTTCCAAAACTTATCAAAATGTATAAATATTTATCTTTTTTAGCGTTTTTATAAGTATATATATTTAAGTATATATATTTATTTATTTATTGGATAATTATACAGACGCCTTGTAAAATTAATGTGTGTAAATATGAAAAAGGCTCTTTTTTTTTTTTTACATTTTTTTTAATTACTCTAGCTGGTGAAAATTTATTTAAAAAAACAAATGAACTTTGAAACTCTTTTGTTTAAGACTTATGAGCTTCTATTTATGTTGAAATTTCACGTGTGGTCTTTTTTCCATTCCCGTTTTATCCTATTCATGCTGCATAATATATTATACACTCGTCTTGCTGGGTTAGTACAGAGCAGATTTGGCAACGCTCAAAGAAGAAGTTGTGCTGCCTAGTGACAAATTGGTTTTGACCTGTTAATACTAAACATATTGAAAATCTTCCCAGCCAAGGGAGGGTATAAAGAGGACAGGGTAAAAAAAAAAAAAAAACTATCAATAAAATAAGTGAGCTTTATAATAAGGGATAGCTGCCATGCATGCAATGTATGAAATGTTATTGATTCTTTTTTGGTATTTTGTTTTTTTTATTCTTAGGAATGGCGAGAGGGAACAGCGGGGTGTAGATGGTGCCAGCGTAAGTGTGCTGGCTCAGGTGGTTGGGGGGGTCTGAGAGTCGCAGTTTGGGCTCCCGCTCGCCAGCCCCCCTCCCCCTTAATGCCCTACATTTTCGTATAAGAGTGTGACACTGTTTGTCACGTGCTAAGGCCAGCAAGCCACAAAACAATTAAAACTAACATGTCACAGATAATTTTTTTTCATTTAAAATGTACATCTCTGATTTTTTAACGACTGAGAAGTTGCCTACTATGGACTTAAAAATAATATTCCTTTGGAGTTATTGTTCTTGCAATATTTATTGTCTTTTAGCGGTTTAGCTTTAGGACCTGTCTTTTTTTCTTCTTCTTTCGCTGTCACATCTTTGTACATAAAATATAACACAGTATGAATCAAATATTTTTGTATTACCTTGTAATGATGTCACAATGAAATGGGTGGTTAAATCTTGATGAAAAACTTTATCATTCTTTTTTTTTATGGAGCTTCATGTACTTTTTCCTTCTTGTATTTGTTGTTGTTATTTTGTAATACTCAGTAGGAAGGATGCCAATAATGTTGTCTCCTTCCAGTCTAATTATTTTACTGGCAGTCCTTTTTTATATTCTCCGTAATGTCCATGAATTGCAGGTTATCTTGCATTGAGGTCAGTCAAGAACCGTCATCCTTTTGCCAATAGTTCACCTAGTTCTTTTTTTTTTTTTTTGCTTCCCGCACTTCTTTTTCTGTGCTTCAGCACGCAGCTCATGTGCCCAGTTAAGCTTTACGCACATTCTCCCCCCCCCCCTCGCATGTTAGCTATGGAAGGAAGGTCTGTCCCATCTTGTGAAAGCCGACGTTCAAAGTGTTTTTTCAAACCTTTTCGCTCGACCCTTCCATTCTCGGTTGGTTTCATGCTGTCAGAAAGTTCCCTAATAAAAGACCACATTGCGGGGCTCACTTGTTCTGTCTGAGGCTACTATTGGCACCACCCTGCAAACAGTGGGGCTTCCACGCGGTAAGAGTGCGTTCAACTTTAAAATTAATGACGCTGCTAAAGGAATATAGAACATTCGTTTATCTTTTCTTTGTTTATATTTGCATTTTTGTTTCACTTGCTTCTGATTGATATCGTAATTTTAACTTGGCTTCATCGATTTCATCGATGGTGCCCTAAGTGTAACCATGGTGATACTCTGAGGGCGTTTCAAGCTTCTAGTTTTTCTTTGGATGTGTTGTTGTTGTCTCGTTTTAGACCAAAAACCCCACCATGCACCCTTTCTCAAACACATTCACTAGCATTCAATGTTTCTTTATTTTCATTTGTTTCTTTGTATGGTAACGATTCAAATCCAGGGCCATGCTGGCAATTTGTTTTTAATCCCTACGGATTAACTCTCCCCCCTCCCGCCCCACAGTGCTATTCTGATTGGCCATAACACTGGAATGAAAGATGCAATTCAAAATGAGATATAAAAAGAAATTAGTTTTTTTGTTTAAAAAATATGCTGAACTATAAGGCTTACTGTATGGAAAGAGTAGCTGTTCCTGTCCTTAACTTATGTCAGGTACCCACTAGAGCTAGGGCACACCCCTCTTGCGCTCGGTAAAAAAATTCATTAACCAGGATTTAAACCCAGGTACTTCAGTATTGCAATCCTTACTATTATTTACTAATATAATCTACTGAACTTGCAATAACTTTAATTATATTCTTTGAAAAGTATGGTGTTTGGTTCTTTAAAAAAACTTCCCCAAAAAAACTATTTTGTTCCAGGGGTCCCATTTTTTGCCTAAAGCCGGATTTCAGGCTTTTTGAAAATTTCCATTAAAGGGCAACCCTCTCAAGAAATAGACAAACAATTAGCTGTTTATCCCCTTCTTTTACACATGCTGCTTATGTAAAGTTTGTAAGTACACCACTATTTGCATCACATAATTAGTTAGGCTAAATTAAAAATAATGTTTATGATTTGTGACTATACGTATTGTCGCGCGTTCAAGCTTGCATATTAGTTTTTGGAGAGAAAAATTTTTTCAGGCTTTTTTGTCTGGGCCTGCTGGCATCCCTGTTGTTCTTTAGTCAATGTTCATTCCTTTCGTTTGCTATTTTGGTTCTTATAAAAAACTTTGTTGTGTTCCGTAATTTTTTTTTCTATATTGGTGCCAACTGATTAGCCCAAAATTGTAAAAAAAAATTTTTAAATGTGTACGTTCTAATATTCTGTAAACAGTGCTTGCAAGATTATCCAATAGAATTCCCACATATGTCATATGATTTCCTGTTTCTACGTTCTAAGCGCTTTTGTTCACCTTTTGAAAAATTTGCTTGCCTTGGCCATGGCTCAACTTGGTCGGCTGAAACCATTCCTATGCCTTTAAGGTCCTTGATAAAATTATTAGTTCTTTACTATAGGAAGTTTATCTTATGTTCTCTATGAGTGAGTTATGATTATTATTTCTTCTAAAAAAAAACAACAACCTGGTTACTGATGCTTTGTGAAGGGGGAAGGGGCAGTCTGAAGAGGTGTGACTTAGCTTATCTGTGATAGTGTCCCATCAGAACATTGTATGTTTAGTTTGAGAACTTGCACTGTTCAATTTGAGAACTTGCAATGAAAAAAGAAGAAATAAACCACTGAGTCCGCAGGCTGATGAAAAGTATTAGTGAGGTTTTAACTAGACTTTTTAGGAATGAATTTTATCAGAATACTAGCTAAATTGCCCGGCATTGCAAGGGGGTAACAATCATCCTACATTGTTATTGCATAAACATGAGAAAAAAAAGCTACCCTAAGGAGAATTGAACCCAAGTCACACTGGTGCCAGGCGGGGATTCGAACCACTATACTATATAAGACAGTAAGGTCACGTGACTTTGTGTTGACCAATGGGCATTGAAATTGACACACACACTGTTTCTTTTATCAGAATATTTTCCACTTCTTGTTGTTGCTGCTTAGTTGATTCCACATTATCCCACATTTTGTATATGTATGTTTTTTGTGTTTGTGTAGTTTTTCACTGCTTGCTCTTTTGATTCCAGGTATCAACTGCCTCACAGTTTGCTTTCCACCAAATATATATATATAGATATATATGTATATCCATTTTCTTTTATATCTGTGCATATACATATATATTTATGAGTATATTACGCTGTTCATAGTTTTTGCTTCAAATTATTTATTGATTTTATTTTCCTATGTATTGATTGAATAATAATTCTTTTTTTTTTTTTTAATGTATAGATTTGTAAATGTGTATATGTCAGTAGATGTGTCTATAGATGCCCATACAATTCATATCTATGTTTTTGATAGCTCATGGCTTCCAGATAGATTTTAAAAAGTCCTTAATAACAGCCTGCATTTTTTTGTAGTTTTTTTAAAAAGTATTTAATGATTGCTACTCATTCAAGTACCATAATAATTTAAAATATTTGAGTTTTTTTAAAGTTTAAGTTTAAGGTGGTGTACAACGCCATTATTTTATTATGTAGTGCTGGGTGTTTATATGATTTTGTTTGTTGATTGTGCACACTTCCAGGGCATGTGTCTATTTTCACCATTGACACTGTATACTGTCTTGTATTCACAGTTTAACATTGTACTTTCGGTTCTTCACTGACAGAAGTAAATATTATTTGTCTGTTTTCTGAAACTCACAGTGACAGTTGTATTTTTTCCTAAAGACTGAGCACATTATTGAGGCTTTCTGTACCCATGTGCAGGTCACCTGGGATGAGCTCTCCCCGTGCTCTTTTGACAGGTTTCTTCATGCTGCACTTGGGTAGACTGAGGCTGTCGTCACAGCTGCTTTATTGACAAGGGCATATTTTATCTGTATCACCATTCTCCCTGCAGATTTCTGGATGCTGCATGGGCAGACAATTGGCATTTCCTCTCGGTTGATAGAGCGTATTATCTGTATCACCGTTCTCACTGCAGATTTCTGTATGCTGCATGGGCAGACAATTGGCATTTCCTCTGGGTTGACAGAGCATATTATCTGTATCACCGTTCTCACTGCAGATTTCTGTATGCTGCATGGGCAGACAATTGGCATTTCCTCTCGGTTGATAGAGCGTATTATCTGTATCACCGTTCTCACTGCAGATTTCTGTATGCTGCATGGGCAGACAATTGGCATTTCCTCTGGGTTGACAGAGCATATTATCTGCATCACCATTCTCACTGCAGAGATGGGCAGACAATCGTCACAGCTTTCCCAGTGATGGTGCACATTACTTCTGTACCCACCCCCCTGTGCACATTTCCAGCTCCATTGTCAGTGCACATTTAAGATCCTTTCAATGGCGTTCGCTTTCACATCTTTTGTTAAACTTTTGGGGGTTTGCTTGTATGAAAGAGTATGCTTGTTAAACTTAAAAGCTAGCTGTTGGTGTTTGTAGGCTTATACAAAAAAATGAAGGACAAACAGCACACTTTTCATTGCAGTGTGTTTAAATTACTTACAGAAAACAAACAAAATGAAGATATTATATTGATAAACTCTATGACTAGATAAAATAGCTAAAGTAAATGTTTCTTTTTTTATATATTTTTTTCTTAAACTTACTAAACTTCAAAAATTTGGAAAAAAAACACCATATTAACTTAATAAATGCTGTCTTAATGTCTAATTTATCTGCACTAGATTGCTGACATGGTCAAATTCTCTGCTGATGTGATAAACTAATTAATTAATGAATATAATTCCTTTTTTGTTTGTTTTGTTTTCTGTTCACACTAGGATTTTATTAAGCTTCACTAACACAGAAAAAAATATATACAAAAATAGTATAAAAATTTAATTTTCACCTGGTCACAGCTAAGAGTTGCCTGATTGTGTTTTTGAAATTGTACACTCTGTGTGTGTGTGCGTCAAATGATCGTGTCATATTTTTGTTTGTTTTTGTAACATTCATATTTATATTTTTTAAAGAAAACTTCAAGTGCTTTCTGTTTTTTTTTTTTATTTATATGCTAACCACAGGACATGCATTTAGGCTTACCTTTTTTTTTTTTTTTTTTGGAAATTGACAATAAAATGTTCTAAACAAAATTCTTTAGTTTTTGGAGATAATATTTAATTACTTTGTTGGTGTCACTGTATTAGTCCTTATGTTTATCTGAGTATTTTTATAAAACTTGTATAGTTTACAGCACTGAGCTCTAATATATGGAGTGCTCAAAGGAAGTAAATTGTAGGAGAAAATGCGGACTTTTTAATATAGATAGGTGCACCGTAGACTGAACTATATATAAATTAGCGTCTAAATAATACATGTATAGCCTACTATTATGTATATTAAAATTACTTTCTCAGTTAACATATTATTATATAAGCCTATGTGGTATTCAAAGAATTATTCAGACAAATGATCAACCATTTCATCTTTTGACTTGACAAAGAAATGAATCCGGTACTTATTAAAGTTAACACAACTCTCTAGTATAAGAGAGTAGGCCTATATAGAGTCTATTTAAAATAGTTCATTTTTATCAAATTACAATGACGCAATTACAAAAAGGTTTTAAATTTTAAGTAATTTTATGTATATATATGTCAGGACAGGGTGCACCTATCTATATTAACAAGTCCGCATTTTCTCCCATTTTTTCTTCTCTATTTTAATTGCTTGAGCACTCCATGTATATATAGCTCAGTGGTTTACAGCACCGAGGTATATATTTATTATTAATATACAGGGAGTGCTCTTATATATAGATAAGTGAACCTCCTCAGTAAGATTCCTGATTCTCTGGCTATATATAATCTCTCTCGCACCCGTTTTTTCCCCCTTCTCTCTATTCTGCTCTCTCTGTAATTTTTTTTAAAGCTTATTCTTACTGGCTCAAAAACGTATTTTAAGACCGCTGACCCTATTGTATTCCGTACCGTACATGTACACCACATTAGAAAGGGAGTAGAGTCGACGATATTATTATTTATTATTCTAATAAATAGAAAAAGTGACCTAAAAAAAAGAAATAGTCGGGACGTGAAATTATGTGGGAATTACCGTATCCGACCGTGAAAATGTAGACTTCTTGGAAAATTTTACTTTTTTTTTTATCACTAAGACATTTCTGTGACCGTAATTTTAATGACAGACAATATCGGACCAGAAAGCGTGACAAAGGAATATTTTTAAAACACTGTAATTTGGTTATTGAAACAAGCAATATTACGACCGAAAATCCAGAAGGGACTCAACACTTTTACCTTCTTATCTTATATAATACAGAGGCTTTTTTTTTTTGGTCCAACTTTCTTTTTTAATGTCTCTGCAACAAAAATTATAAAAAAATTGGACACATTTTTCGTTGCCCCTTTTTTTTTAAAAAATTGTTCGTAACACCGTATGAAAATATATATACTGAAGGGCTCAAAGGCGTACAAATACGGCGAAATACGGTCAGGTAGTAGGCCTACCCATGTATGTTCTATCAGAGGTCGGCAACCAACGGAACGCGTGCCAGACTTGGCATGCACAGCGATTTTCAATGGCACGCGGAAGACCTCAAAAAAGGCTATCCAAGTCTTTTCTAAAAAAAAAAAAAAAAATGCTAATGAAGCTGTTGGCACGCTGAATGAATAAGCAATCCCACTTGGCACGTCGTTATCAAAAGGTTGCCGATCCCTGTGTCATATCCTTTACACCATTCAATGAATGGAAGACTTAAACTACCCTTGTAAGTAAGCAATCGTCATTTATGGGGAGTCCAACCAATCGTTTCAAACTAAATCTTCTGCAATGTTAAGCCACGTGACCCACCACCACTCATAAAAAAAGAGAACAACAAACAAACTTTTAAGTGACTCATTCAAAGCAGTTGATGGCAGAAAGGACAACAACAAAAATACAAGGCCAAAGTCTTTTGAACTGGCTGAAAGGGCTATTAGCGCAGTTCGGCGCATTTCATAGGTGCATATTTTAATTAGCGCAGTTCAGCGCATTTCATTGGTGCATATATTTTAATTATTAATGCTCCTGATTTTTTTTAAAAGGCATACAAGAACTAATTTGGTTATTATTATATCTAGCCAGAATTAAAAACAACAACCAACCGTTGAAAAGAATGTTTATCTAATATTTGGTCTAAAATAGGGCTCATAGTCAAAAATTTACTCAATATTTTAAACAGATTACAGGTCGATTCAGGGCTAATATTTGTCCCCCTTAAAATAAAGCTAAGTGTTCGCCAAGATGGACATCTTTCCTACCAAATTGATCCAATTGTAGGGTTAAAATAAAAACAACAAGATGAATGAGGTAGTCTGGCATATTTGCAAAATGAAATATTTTAAATACCTTACAGAAAATGTTAACTGTAGTTTAATTACAGGCTTTCTAACTTTTCAATGGTTTACTGTATTGGTGGAGATAATAAAGAAGACAGGTACACAACAGAGTCACGATCACCAAAATCACATCCATCAACGTTTCCACGAAAGGCTTCTTCCTCACTTCTTGTGGTCGCCCGCTGGGAGGGTACGGATTCGGCGCGCGATTAGGCCGGTATTTGAAACCGCCTGGGCGCCTGACGGATTGTGTCGCCGCGGGTCTGCTGGGCTTCTGAGGCGCCACGGTCGCCGCCCGCTCCCCACCGGACGCCTCCGCGGGCGTGGCGCTGCTGGTCTCGACCGGCTCCAAAGAGCGGGAGTCGGTCGCCGTTGTGGCGTCCACGTGGACGCTCCTGTTTCTGAGCCCCTGGGAGACTGTTTGCGCGAAGACGTACTTGTTGTACTGGGTGATTCTGGGTGGGTTCACTTCCGCCGGATCGAGCCGGTACATTTCTGAAGGCGTTTTCGACCTCGCTGTTATGGGCTTGAAACCATGGTACTCTATTTTGTCCTCCTGCATCCATTGATACTCCAACGTCTGCTCGTGGGTTTCTTCCTTGATCAGCCGCACACTCTGGGCAATGGCAATGTTTTTGTCAATGATGCTGGGAGAGATGGACCTTTCCAACGCGACCTTAGGGGACATTGGCGGCTTAACAGCCTCTGAAGATTTTACTTCTATCGCCTTTTTCTTGGGCGATTTCGGCGAATCTTTGTATTTACAGCGCCAGATATGGCCTTTTCCTGGCTTGTCCACACATTTTATCGGCTCTTGTTGCGCGGCTAAGGATCTGGGGTTTTGTATCGTTTTGGCCAGGACGCTCGTGTCGTCGCTCAAACTACCCACGCCATTCCAAGGGCTCATCTCTTCGTCGGTGTGGAAGGCCCTGTAGTCGGAATCGTGGCTCTGGCTTCGGCATTTAGCCTTGGCGTGATGCTCTTGACGCTGCCCCGACCTCGACTTGCGTTTCTTTTTCGCTTCGCAGGACGAGACTTTCCCTTTGGTGCTGTGCTTCCTGTCCAGAGAGCGCGGAGGTTTCATTTCCGCGTTGAATTCGTTTCGACTGTGGGATGATCTCCTGGCTTTGGGCGACGGAGACGTCAGGCGCTTGTGCATCTTGACGGTCGACTTCCCCGGGGACCGCTTCGTCTTCCAACTGCTGGTGGTGGTCAGCGCCTCCGGGCTGGTGATGAAATGTTTGCCCGCCTCCAGTTCCAGCCCGCACGGACTCAAGTCCTCCTCCAAAGCGACATCGCACTTCCTGTGCTGGCTGCTGCGTTTGGTGGCGACGTCGGGGCTCCAGTAGGACTTGTCCAGCTTCTTGTGCGCGCTCTCCCGCTCTCCGACGCTGAGCTTGAGCTGCGGCGTCACAAGACCATCGCCTTGATTCATCTTCTCCATGGAGGAATGGTGCTGGATCTGGCTCGGAATGCTCGAAGTTGGCACTACTGGGGCTGCAAGAAATATTGGAATCATTTAAAATTAACTACATTAGAAACGAATCAATTTGTGTTTTATTTCATAATTTCAGATACAAGCAAGACCTAGATCTATAGCATATATAATATACACATTTCATAAAGACGCCAATATAAAAAAAAATGAATTTTTCTTAAGTAATCTATTAAAAAATGGTTGAAATGCTAATTTTATTAAATGATTGAACGTAAATAAAGTTGACATTGCAGGCCTTAATAGGTATACATGGTAGGAGGCCGAAGCACTGATATATAAAAAGAATGGAGTAAGCCTGGAAACCATGTTATTGATGCCAAAATCAAATAGCTTTCACTTATCTATAAAATTAGATTTCCTAAACACTGACCTGTAAATACAATTCAAGTGACGAAGACATCCTTCTTATCGTATAGATATGTTCTAATTATAGGTGGTTTATTCCTATAACTCTATAACTCCCTTATATGGATAAGTGAATAGTGCAGATAGTGTAGTGTATTCTAGCCTCAATTTGTACCTCCACATCCATTCTTTTTATAGATCAGTGGGTTTTTAAAGACATAGTTTATACAACAGAATAAATATATACCTATTATGTTGTCTATACCCCTCCTGCCCCTGTTGCACCCCGTACATATTTGAACCCCTCACACCTTTCAATTGTGTACGTGCATACTTTTAATTTCCCTAGTCCCCCCAAAAAATAATTTTTTTTTAAGCCATTGTCTTAAGCCATTTTAAAAAAAACAATTTTGGCCGACCGTTTTCGTTTGCCACATTTGAAATTTATTCAAGAAATAAAATAGAATTTCGACTTCAACTAGGCATCAAAACAATTGATAAAATAGAACAAGGGTGCAATTAGCGAAAGAGAAACTAATGATAGGGGCCATCCATAAATTACGTCACACGATTAGGGGGGGGGGAGGGGGTCACGCATTTGTGACGATGTGTGACGAGGGGGGAGGGGGGGGGGGTCTAAGATATCCGACGTCACATAAAAATGGACATTTACTCGCAACTTTCAGGAATATACAATTTTAGTTTATCATTTATGCTGCTGACTTTGTTGATTTTATATAAATAGAAGTATGACATTTATGCACACATAAAAACTGTAATTAAATAAAAAAAGAAAAAGCTCCTCGACGTAAAAGAGAGTAGAATTGAATTGAATTGTTGAATTTCCGGCTCATCAACATCGAAGGTTATATATGGCCTTTTGATAATGTTGTTGTCATTTGTCTCTTGTATCCATTTTATTGTTCTTATATCTTTAGATTTTGTTGTACAGTTGTATGTCTTTAATATAGTTTATTATATGTTTTGGTTTAATTTTGCTGAAAAGTTCATGAAGAGTTCTACAGTAATAGAATTTACGTCGAATGTCATCAAATGTGTTACATTCCAACAAAATGTGAGACACTGTTAAGTTGGCATTGCAGAAAGCACACATTGGGGCCATTTCTCGTTTTAAGATAAACGAATGTGTTAGTTTCGTATGTCCTGTATGTAGTCTGCAGAGAATAACTGCGTCCTTTCGAACAAGTTGGCCTGTATCATGCCAGGTTTTTGAATTTTCCAAATACTGCAGTTTATTGCATTCGGTTTTCAAGAAGTTATTCCATGTTTGTCTTTCATGTTTAATTATTAAAGGTTTCAAGTCTCGATATGGTATTGGGATAATACTCTCTGATAACAACAGGGCGGCCTTAGCCTCTCTGTCAGCTTTTTCATTTCCATCTATCCCTGCATGACCAGGAACCCAACAGAAAACGACACGTTTGCCTCTTTCATATATTGATTGGTATTTTGTCAAAATGTCCAAGGCAGATATATTCCTGGTATTACAGTTTCCCATAGCAGTAAGACAAGATAACGAATCGGATAAAATAACAAAATTTTGGTTTTCTGATTCCTCTGCAATGTCTAATGCCAGGCATATTGCTAAAGCCTCTGCAGTATTTATTGAGATACTGGAATTATATTTTCTTTTTTTACTTGTATTTGAGGTAAGAGCAACCGAAGATGTCGCTGTATCATTTTTCGATCCGTCTGTGTATATTTGTACATCATTTGGGTATTTTTGTAGCACTTCTTGGAACATATCCATGCAAGGATCCTTTTTATTTCTATGGTTTAATTCTAAGTTTAAAGGCGGGATTTCAAAAAGCCATGGTGGAGTTTTTGGTATATAATATCTTTTTATAAATCTAAATTCAATTTTAGTTTCGATCATTTCTTTTTCAATTCTAAGTCCAAAAGTTGGTATATATTTTGAGTTTTCAGTAAAGCTGTTTTTTTCTTGTGGGTGAAAAACACATAAATACGCTGGATTATTCGGTAAGGATTTTAGTTTTAGTGCATATTGTAATGATAGCTTGAGTCTTCTATTTTGTAGTGGTGATTCATTTGCTTCTATTTGCAAACTGGTACATGGAGTAGTTCTAAATGCTCCTAGACATAGACGTAGACATTGATTTTGTACAGGATCAAGCATTTTTAGATATGATGTTCTTGCTGATCCGTATACTAAACATCCATAATCTAATTTTGATCGAATGTGTGATCTATATATTTTCAGTAGACTTTTTTTCTCTCCTCCCCAATCTGTATTTGCTAAAGTTTTCAGTAGATTTGTGGATTTTTGACACTTGGATTTTAGTTCCTTTATATGTAGCAGGAAATTTAATTTACTATCAAATGTTACTCCGAGAAATTTGACGTTAGTAGTTACAGGAATCTGTTTTTTATAAAGGTATAGTTCAGGGTCGGGGTGTTTTTTGTGCATCTGACAGAAATGCACTACTTTTGTTTTTTGAGCGGAAAATTTAAATCCATTCTTTTCGGTCCATTCTTGAATTTTATTGATTTGAAGTTGTAGATGATTCTGTATTTCTATCATACAATTAGCTCTATAATAGATCACAAAGTCATCGACGTATAGAGAACATTTTGTATTCTGTAATAAGCATTCAGTGATATTGTTTATTTTTATATTAAATAGTGTAGGCGACAATACGCTTCCTTGAGGGACACCTTCTTCTTGAATAAATGTATCTGATAAATAATTTCCAATATTTACTTGGAATGTTCGGTTGCTTAGAAAGTTTGATATAAATTTGGGTAAATTTCCTCTTAAACCTAAGGAATATAGATCTTTTAAAATTCCATATTTCCATGTAGTGTCAAACGCCTTTTCTAAATCGAAAAAAACAGCTATCACATGTTCTTTCCTAACAAAAGCTTCTCTAATAAATGTTTCTAATCTAATGAGATGATCTGTTGTTGAATGATTTATTCTAAATCCACATTGAGTCTTTGATATTAAGTTATTACTTTCCAGAAAATATATAGCTTCCCTTTCATTTTGCTTTCACTGAGAGTGTTGAACAGCCAACTTTGGGTTTTCCCGACTTTTTGTGTGTGTATTACTGCGCACTCTGTTGTTTTACTTTATTTGCATTGTTGGTTTATACTGTACTATTTTGTTCTCTATTGTTGATCTCGCTATTATTCTTTTAATTTCTATATGTTTTGTATGGACACAATGTGTCCACGGGTCAACTAGTTACTATTAATAAGCATTGTAAATTAAAATTATGATCGCATTGTTTCTTGGCTATTTTCAAATGATGATGACATCGCGAACGCGTCTGAATGCTAAAAATAAATTTAATGCTCTGATTGAAAGTAATACAGAACCATTCGCATCTCTGAACGTCAGAGCCAAGCATGGTAGGCCAAGACTTGAGGAAGATCACACATCGTTACTGGAAACTATTGGGGATATTGCTATGCACGGATCAGCATCACACGAAAGAAGGACTCTACCTTCGTTTTTTACCAAAGTGGTCATCTCTTAAAGGCCAGCGTTATGTCCCAACAGTCCAAGTAAAGCTCATTAGAGCACAGAATGATCTAAACATGCTAAACATAGAGACGGTTTGTTTTGTACGGCAACAATAAGAGTATTGGAAGAGTTGGCATCCATTATAGGGTCAAACGAAGTGTGCTTTGTGAGTCAAGACGATAAAGCTCGAGTGCCAATCGGGTTGACTACTGCTAACAAGCAAAGTCCTTGCTGATGCACATCGAATACAGAGTCAGCTTGGCTGACCATGACTGGGTTTTGGCTGCAGTATACAAGCTGATTCCGGCGGTGTATGCTGGAATCCAAATTCAGTGCAATGGTTTAGGAAACCGAGAAGCTATTGGTTATTCAGGACCGACTTACATTGCAATCCGATCTGGAAAACAATCTTCATCAACAGCATTCAGTCATGGACTCGATTTCAAGAAATTATCTCAAGAAATTTAATGTCATTACACGGAGTGGTATTGATCGCATGTTGAAACCAATTTTAGTGGCGACAGTTGATGGTGGCTCAGACGAAAACCCACGATACTGAAAAGTTATTAAGGTTGCAGTCCACCACTTTCTTCAGTACGATTTTGATGCTGTATTCATCGCTACCAATGCTACAGGGAGAAGTTCGTTTAATAGGGTCGAAAGGAAAATGGCGTCATTAAGTAAGTAACTTACTGGGTTGATATTAGGCCTACCACATGGCCACTATAGTAGTCACTTGAACGATAGAGGTGTTACCATAGATGCTGATTTAGAAAAAAAGAATTTTCAGTTTGCAGGCAACACTCTAGCTGAACTTTGGTCACAGTTGGTAGTCGATAATTTTCCAACAGTGGCAGAATTCATTGACCCAACAGTCTCAGAAATCGATGGAGAACTCAGTTGTCTAAAGATCAAATATGGTTTGACGTTCATGTACGAACAAGCCAATACTTAACTCAAATTGTAAAATGCACCGACAAAAAGTACTGTTCTAAACCAAGAAGCTCATATTTCAGTGTAGAGATATTTTTTCCACCTCCTTTACCAGTTGTTCAATCAGGCGAAGCTCTGAACATTCCAGAACAGACAACAGATGGGGCGTCGCATAAGTTTCCATCTCTGTTTGCAGCTCAAAGTCTGAAAGTGGATGATATCCTTCCTCGGTCATCAAATCATCACCGTTCGATTCCATACGATTTTTTACTGTCCGTCAATACAATCTGTGATTAGCGATGGGATTAGCAAAAAATGTCATATGTACTTCGCTTCGTTAGACATGCTGCGCAGCCATTAAATAAACACACAAGCAGGAATCAATTATTCCTCCTAAACCTATCAGGCCACAAAGAGATATTATCGCAAATGAAGAAAATGAACAGAGTGCTGAATGGATCTTCTTATACATTACAGACGCTCTTTCTATAAAGAAGATTATTGATAGATGAAGAAGAGCTTGATTTGAATGGAATATCCATTTCAGCTGATGAAGAGACCAATAGGCCCTACTTTCCCTATTTATTCCATGAAGGAGCATTTTTCATCAACATGGGAGAATACATGATAAACATACATTTTGTGTTGTTGTTTTAATATAAACTTATTTTTTTTATTTGTTCTGATTCTACTAAAGCATTTTTTTTTTGCACATGATATTGTAATAATTACACTTTTGATTTTTCTTTTGTGTAATACAAAATTCATTAATTACAAAACGATGACAAAAAAATTATAATTTGGAACCGGTAAATCTGCATTTTAGAAAAATAACTTTTAGGAGGGGGGGGGTGCAGATTTTGTGATGTCATATTTAAGGGGGGGGGGGGTCTGACTTTTTGTGACGATGTGTGATAAGGGGGGGAGGGGGGGGGGTAAAAAATCAGCGAAAATCGTGTGACGTAATTTATGGACGGCCCCATAGGCTGATTTCAATGAAATGTAAATAGCCTTCAAACAATTGGGCGTACATATAATATGGTAATGTATGAAGATTACGTCTGAATCAAATGCTATTACTTCAAATAAATTAAGATTCAACATTTTGTTTTCATTTAAATCTATATCCTATTAGTTGAGCCTAATGTACATCGGACTAGAATCAATCATTCTCTTTTGCCGTTTTGAATTATTGTTAAGTCACTTCAAATCTAATGAATTTTCTCGTGTGGGTACTTTTAACGTTTGCAAGAGCGTGAACATTTTAGGTGACAATTATTGCCTGCCTGTAAGAAAAAAATCTGTTCGAATCAAATGTGTGTTATTTCAAGCAATCTTTCTGCTTGAGTGTTGTTGTTTTTTTAAATTTTATTGCTACGTTGGCAGTGATCTAACACTAGACTAGACGTTGACAGCGATCTAACACTAGACTAGACGTTGACAGCGATCTAACACTAGACTAGATCACTCCACTTTCTCTTTTTGTTTTTTAAAGAAGATATTTCGAGTTAATTAAAAGCTACAGACTCACTGCAGATGTTACTTCGACTCTTTCGTAGGGGCGTTGATAGGACCTTAATGCTGGAGGCTCCTACATTATGGACACATAAAAACAGTTACACATTACATAGGGCATCATACGTTTAAAAATTAGATAGACCATTACACATGTACACATTAACTAGGACATTACACGCGTAAACGTTACAATTACATAGAACATTACACGTGTACACATTAGATAGGACATTACACGTGTACACATTATCTTATCTTATTCATTAGATAGGATATTACAGGTGTAGGCCCTACACAATTAGATCGGACATTACACCTTACACGTGTACACATTATCTTATCTTAAGCATTAGTATGATATTACACGTGTACACATTAAATAGGACATTACACGTGCACACATTAAATAGGACATTACACGTGTACACATTAGATAGGACATTACACGTGTACACATTAGATCGGACATTACACGTATACACATTAAATTGGACATTTTACGCGTACACATTAGATAGGAAATTACACGTATACACATTAAATAGGACATTTTACGCGTACACATTAGATAGGACATTGCACAAATACCCATTAGATAGAAATTACACGTATACACATTAAATTGGACATTATACGCGTACACATTAGATAGGACATTGCACGCGTACACATTAGATAAGACACTACAAGTGTACACATTAGATAGGAAATGTCCTAAGAAAAGTTATTTAAATGCTGATTAGTCCATTAGATAATGCTCTGATTCTGTAATAAAACCTAGTTCCCCACCCCCCACAATTCCCCCCCCCCTCCCAGCCACCCACGTGAAAATGTCGAGAATACGACGTGTTACCTCCGACGGGGGACACTGGTCCTTTCATCTGGCAGATGGTGTTGAATATATGCACGTTGTTGATCATGTACTCGATCACCATGATGATGTAAGGCAGGCGCTGCATGCGTTCTACGAGATAACTGCCCTGCAACAAACATACGTCAAAGTAGGTCAATATCATGGGTTTCCAACTGGCGGCCCGGGCGCCACATGTGGACGAGGAGACTACATTTTCTTTTGCGGCCACCAAAAGTTTTTTGATTTAAAAAAATGAATAAGCTTGTTCGGCGCAGATTAGTTTTTGTTTATTAATAATCTAAAAAATATTAAACATTTATATTAAACCGTAATTTAGTGTTCTCGGCTATGTAAATGATTAGCCTAAACTAGGGATCGGCAACCTACGGCACGCGTGCGAAACTTGGCACGCCTGCAAAACTTGGCACGCGGAGAAATTTTCAATGGCACGCGGAAGACTACAAAAAAAGGCATTTCAGGTACTTCTACAAGAAGTTGACTGCTAAAGCAGAACGACCTTCGGCCTTTTGGCACGCTTAATTAATTAGAAATCCTACTTTGGCACACTGTCACACTGATAACAAAGGTTGCCGACCAATGGCCTAAACCTTTGTATAAATGGAACTATGCATACTTTTTCATAGGCCTATTATTCCCCACTGGTAGCTTACCCCGTTCTATATTAGCTTAATTTTGTATGAAAATAAGCCTTCAGTTTGAAAAGCGGCCTTAGGTTTCAAATGTACAAGTCCGTCGATACCTTATACGTTAAAAACACCTTGTCTAATGAAACAGACTGTTTGCTCACATATTATTTTACGATTAGGCTTATATTACGATTTTATTTTAAAAACACCTTGAGGATAGGCCTAGAGTAGCAGCACTGACATATTTTGCAATGTTTATGTTTAAATAAAAAACAACAACTTTATTTTACTAGATAGTCTATTATTATAAGGCCATTTATAATATATAACAGTATAATATAGTCTATGACAAAGTATTCTTCAATATAACGCATTGGGATTTCAATTCTTTTTGCCTAATGAAAATACGCTTTTTATATAGGCCAGTGATAAAATTACCAATTATTGGCTTTTATATGTTAGGTTTTCGGAGTAAGCTTATATAGGTCTAACTCCGTCTAACCATTGCGATTTATACACTTACACGCTTTTATGTGTAAACACAAGCATTGCACAAAATGCCTTTGAAGAAAATAAATAAAGAGTGCTCATTCTGCATACGCTTTATATATTCCACATTTAGGTATAAATAATAAGAGACTATATATAAAAAACGTTTCGACGCAATCAACTTACATGAGTTGGATCGTCAATTTTGAGTGGATTGACAACGTCCAAGACAAAGATAGTCGCCAGCTTCCTGACGTCCATTGCATTATATGCCGCGTAACTTGCGACCTATCAATGTGATACACAAAACCATTTTCAATTTTAAAATGTAGGCATACATGTAGCGACTGATTCATGCCAGTCACGAGGCCGTCTTTTTTTTTTGTTTATAGGCCTAGGCCTAATATAGGAACAATATTGAATACTACTAGATCTACAAAAAAATATAATCAACTCGAAAGTATGAGATTTAAAACATTTCAAATTTAACAAAGATTTTATAATTTTATAAAGATCTAGTCTCTTAAACAAAAAAGAAAGAAGAAAAAGAGAAAAAAAGAAAAAGAGAAGAAAGGGAAGATAGTGGTAGTCCCTATTTAGGTCTATTTATTTCACGATCTCAGAAATTTTGATAACTAGTGAGGCGTTTTGACATTTGATAAGTAGAGTCTATAAAGCTTATTGATATGTAACGTCTCTGACAATTTGTGCGTCCGAGGTCTCATGGCACTGCCGAGAGGTTCCCATCCTCTGTGGAGAGGAAGTGAGCGCAACAGTACGTCTCAAACACGCTCTGGTGTCTGGATGTCCAGACCTATAGTCGGGAACTTGTTCTACCGGGCGACAGTGCGGTATACGAGCAAGCCACCACGATAATGATCCGAGTGGGAATTCCGCAAGTGGAAAGAAGTAGAGTAGTGCGTGTGACTGCGGGAAACGTATTGGCAGTGACACTTTTAACCAACATCGGCCTGCAAGCACTTTGTTTGGAATAAAACTAAAACAACTTATTTTTAAACTGTCAAGCTCACACAAATATTTCTTTTAACTCAAATATTTCAAGTTTTATTGATTTTTATTCAATTCGAATCGAACGTAGAAGCTTAAAAAAAAAAAATCATTTTCAAGTTTTCCGCGATAAAACGAAATTATGTATGGGACAAAGAGAGAGAAAGAGAGAGAGAGAGAGAGAGAGAGAGAGAGAGAGAGAAAGAGAGAGAGAGAGAGAGAGAGAGAGAGAGAGAGAGAGAGAGAGAGAGAGAGAGAGAGAGAGAGAGAGAGGGATTGAGAGCGAGTAATGGCTGTAAAATGTGAGGGGAAAAAAGGAAAGCTGAGTGAAAGAAAAAGAAAGTTAGAGACGATGAAAATTAAAAGTTAAAACAAAAATAAAGTTAAAGGAAAATCATGCAGAGCTCTAAGGAATTATAAACAAATTGCGAAATAAACAGATATGAATGGGCAACAGAATATATATCACACAAAGTGAGAGGCTCGTTTTGAAATGGTTACCGAAGTATGTAGACTACATAAGGGAAGATTAAGAATTTAGCCAAAAAACGTTCATAAAATAATAAAAGGAGAGCTTTTATCTTATATATATATATATATATATATATATATATATATAAAGATTAAAAGACGCTCATTCTATAAAGAAGGTTAGGCTCCTATTGCGTCCTACGCTCATTCGTGGTCCGAGATTAGTCTTGCATTTTCATTAGAGTTTTAAATGATGCTAAGTTACTGGTTTTCGTGGTTTGTTCCGGCAACCCATTCTTTGCCTGGATGCCATTCTGGAAGAAAGAATACTTATATGCATTTGTTCTCACATAAGGGATAAGGAGGCTAACTGATCACAAGACACACAAAGAGAGGCTAACTTATCACAAGACACAACGACCTTTTGCAATAGAAGCATCATGAAGTGGAGAATTGCGAAGCTGTGCGGCTGAGACTGGCGGAAGTCCGAGAGGATGTTCCTATAGCTCTTGCTGTACTCTACCGGTGACGCCTTGATCAGCGCGTTGCAGACGACTTCCGGGAGCAGCGGCTCCGGCAGACGGACGAGGTACGATTTCATGGCCTCGATGACGTCATGGACGGAAACGTTCTTGACTCGTGTTGCCTTGGAAACACCAAGCTGTGTCTGTGGCGAGATTAAAACAAGGTTAAGGTAACATGCACATACCTTACTATAATGTAGTTAAACGAACACAGTAGTCTGTATCAACTGTATGTAGAGGAACACACACATTACATGCAAGTAGACACACATAGAGAGCATGAGGTAAGAAGCCCATACTTATTTTGAATCCCCATTTCTAAAAAAAAATGTTTCACAGGGTCTATACCCGGTATAGTCATACATTTTCTACAAAGACTCAGCTACCATTAGTGTGACATTTGATATTGTTTGGGTCTACATTGAGGACACAGAAGAAGAGTAAATATATTTTTTTTTTAATTCTGAAACGTGGGCCTTTTACCCATCTACTGGGGTAAAGAGCCCACTGGCTCGGGGTAAGAAGCCCATGCAAGGTCGTCTTAGCCAAACTTCTATTATTAAATGATTATAACTGATAAAAAAAAATATAATGAATGAAAGAAATCAGACTTTGTTTACATGTTATATTTAAAACTAAAAAGTGAATAAAACTAGTGAGTTTCTTTTCTATGTTCCTACGGATTAGAACACAAATTTACAATCCCACAATCCAAGGTTTTATATAAATTTTGAAAACTCTATACAAAATTGAGTTGATCACTTACTAAAATGTAGTTAATTTTTGTCGATGATCCTTGAATCTGAAACAAATCTTTTGTTTTCAAATTTTTCTCCACTATTGATGCCCCATTAGTCAGTACTCTGAAAAATACATTGACTTTGTTATTACTTGTAAAAAAATAGTTTTATAATGAACACCGTTGTTCAGCAAATGTAAATACAAGTAAGGGAATACATTTAATTACTTTAAATCTATCAAGTAGTAATATGTTGGCTATATCTTCTGCAAATCCTTTCTGACCATGCAATCCAGAATATTGTCAATTGTAGACTCTTATTAGGCAGCGCGTTCGACTGGCGATCCTAAGGTTCTGGGTTCGAACCCTGGTGCAGGCTAGGATTTTTTCCCCGTGAATTGAGGGTGTCTACCCAGCTCTGATGGGTACCAGACCCTAGTTGGGGTAAAGTAAAGGCGGCTGGGCATTGTGCTGGCCACACACCCCCTCGTATGCCGTGGTTACCATAACTGGTGAACGCTTCTTCAGTTTGGTCCGAAGGGTACTTTACTTTTTTTTTTTATTGGGAGCCAAGTCGAAACATACGATTAGCATTTTTCCTATATTAGTTATCTTATAAGGCACACACGCACCTTTAATGATACAATTTTATTTACCCAAACGCTCCCGCAGGGCGTTTGGGGACGGGTAGAGGGTAAGTTTTTAGCCCTTAACGTATTGCTTTCCAAATTCTTCTATCCAACATACCATCTGAATATTCTTCGTTCGTACATTCATTCAAGCGTTCCCATTTTCATCAACTAATCTTTCCAATCATTTAACCATCCATTTATCCACCCAGCTAATCATTACACCCTATAATATTATAATATGCTTCCAGTCTGTACGTACTTCGATGTCTACAAGTTAATCTAAAACAAACTAATGTAAAAGTAAAGTTCCCGTTGGACCAAACTGACCATACGGCCGATAAAGCATCCGTCACCAGTCTCTCAGGCCACGGCATAGTAAGGGACTGTGTGGCCAGCACAATGTCCAGCCGCCTTTACTTTACCCTTACAAATTTCAGGTACCCATCAGAGATGCTACACCCTCCAGTCCCGGGAACAAATCCTAGTCCCAGCCTTCACCAAGATTCGAACCCAGCACCTTCGGTACGCCAACCGAACGCGCTGCCGCTGACATGCTAATTTTATACAGAAGTATATATATACATTTACTCTCAGTCATCAACCACTTATGTAACCAAGTATTGTGTGGTATAATGAAGCTAATTAGTTAGGCTACTAAGATGCCGCCCATAATTGACGTCAGGCTATTTCGACCAATTTTTACCACCACCACTTTCCACCCCATCGTCACAAAAAGTCAATATGACGTCACAAAACCTTTGTCACAAATCCCCATCCTGAATTTAAAAAAAAAATACGCACCCATTTTCAATTTCAATATCAGCTTTTTTTTTTTTTTAAACCCCCTTTAATCTAAGTAAGTATAAAGGCTATAGATAGTTAAATGATTATTAGTAAGGTATGTAAATAGCTTAGAATTAAATTAGGCACGAGTACACCGTTGGCCACGCTTTGCATTTTTCCTTTCCCCACCTTAGCCAACAAACTTAATTTACTCTGTTTGACCCCCCCCCCCCACCACCACTTTGCCATATGGGTGTTAACGCAACCTTTAAATCATACAATAAATAATTAGATATGTCTAGGTTTGTGAAGTAAGGGAAACGTGTTTTAAGTAAAATGTCATTCCAAGATGCAATTTTCATTAGTGACACACCTTGTGTCACATATTGTCAAAACTGTTTGACGACCCAGACACCCCTTGGAGCTTGTTGCACGGACTGCCCCTAATATCCCATGTGGTGTTGTGAAAGAAAGGAAGCAATATGCCAACTCTTACGCTGGTATGTATCCGCAGTCCTTGACAAACTTGGTGCTCATCTGTTTGGCAGTCATGGCAGAACTTGTTCTTTTACCACCAAATCTAGTTTCCCACAAGGAACAAATCTTATTGTACAGTTTTCTGTTGGCTCTCGCTTTATTACCGACCTTTAAGTTAGAAAAAAATATCTTTATTATAGATTACGCTATGCTTAAATTGATCTGCAAGTCAATCTGGGTCTTAAAAATGGGGAATGTGGGATAATGCTTTTAAACAAAAATGCCTCCGGTACCGGGAATCTCAGATCTCCAACAATACAATTGGAAATAGAACAGAAAAAACCACCATGGATACACTAAGGAGAAAACGTGGAGATGGCTGGGCCACGTTTTTCACATGGACAGAAAATGGCTTCCATGTATAGCCACCCAGCGAGCACACCACGCTTTTTCTTTCAGTACCAGACAGTCTGCTGAAATGACGAACTGTCCGGTACAAGACCTAAAGAGAGACCTTTTTTTTTTTTTTATAGAACAATTGATTAATTGATATTTTATCACATAACTTGGTTAAAAAAACATTTCGATCAAATGCATCAGAACATTCGTTTCTCATATTGTTTTTGTGTGAACTGCTAAAATTTGAAAGGGTCGAGTTAGCATTTTCGATGTTAGACTATCAATAACAAACTATAGAAGACTACAGTCAACCATAGGCTTTAATAGATAATGCCCTAATGAATATTTCGATGTTTAGACTAGGGATGTTAAACGAAAACCGGAATACCGGATTCCGGTTTTGAAACCCAAAACCGGTTTTGATTTTCAAAACCGGATTTCGGTTTTTTGGTTTGAAGGTAATCACTACTTCAAGAAGCACACCTTTTTTTTTTGGTTCTGATGGAAATAATTTTCAAAAATAATGTTGGATTCGAACAAAACAATTCTTGAAATGCCTTGCTAGTCTTAGATATTGTTTCTTTTTTTTCCAAATACGAACTTTGGCTTGCGATAAAAACAACATCAAACCAAATGTTAAGTTACAGTTACAAAAGTTACAGCTACAAAAGTTACAACAGCTACAATTAACATGATTTTTTTTACTTGTCGGCTCATCTTTAAGATGTGCGCTCCCCTTTGATGTGCACAATAGAGAGGCGCAAACTAGCCTATCCCAGTATTTCTGTGACCCTGAACATTTCGGCTAGACACCACGTCCGTGCTTTAATATTAACGGCACTATAACATTCTTTTGATTCGTGTTGCGCGAAACCTTTCAATACATTATTTTACAAGTTACCATAGATCTATAGGCCTATGCCTCTTCAAATGCTTCTTCTTCTTGTTCAAATGCAACACTAATCGGTAATTTGATTATCATTATTGAAACATTGAAAGCTTTTATCGGTTTTAATCAATTAGCCCAGATTTTTTTAGTTTTAAGGAATTTTATGGTAAAGAGTACAAAATAATATTGAATTCACACAAATCAACCCCTTGAATGCCCTGCAAACACAAATTAAGTTTAAAGTACCGGTAAGCTTATTTTTCAAATATACCTACAAAACTACGCCCATAATTTGTTTTTTTTCCGCCTATGACTTGTGACATTGCGCGGGAGGGGGGGGGGGGTGGAAACCGAAATCCGGTTTTAAACCGGTTTTATAGAATCGAAAACCGGTTTTAGAAAAAAACCGGTTTTAACATTCCTAGTTTAGACGGTAACATCGTAACCAATACCTGCGTATGCTGTTTATTAGATGCTTTCTTTCGTTTTCTCTTCTGAGCTATGAACCATTTTCTTAGTCGTGTATAAAGCATGATGCTGTGAAGTGGTACATTGATGGTAGTGATGGGACGCGACCACTTTGCAGCTAACTAACACTTCACATCCTCCCCACTGACGGTATGGAGTGGGCCAACTCATACAGTGCATTTCTCTTACTTCATGTCTAGCCTAAGTTGTAATTCATGGTCTAATAACCTGGGGTATTATTTTCCTAGTGGGGTGTTGTTTCTGCTTCCGGTACGGTTTCTGAACGCGTGCGCACACACACTTTTGCGCACCATTTTGTTAAAAAAAAATCGCGCTTTTATAAAATATTATTTTATCTTATGCATTACAGACACTCCTTCTATAAAGGAGATAGCGTCCTACGCTCATCCGTGGTTTGAGTTCTGCATTTCTATCAAATGATGTTTAGTTACTGGTTTTCCTGGTTTGTTCAGACAACCCATTCCATCCCTGGATGCCACGAGTGAAGAAATAGTACTTATATGCATTTGTTCTCGCATCTTATCTTATCCATTACAGACGCTCTTTCTATAAAGAAGATTCTTGCGTCCTACGCTCGTCCGTGGTCCGAGTCTAGTCTTGCATTTTTATTAATGTTTTAATTGATGTTAAGTTACTGGTTTTCCTGGTTTGTTCAGGCAACCCATTCCATTCCCGAATGCCACTCGGGAAGAAAGAGTACCGGTACTTATAGGGCTATATAATGCAATACTGATAAGGAAAGTTTATTTTTATCCTTATGTTTATCTGAGCATTGTAACATATTGTTATTGTGTTGTATTTCTAAGTTACAATTTAATGCCTTCTATGTAGCCTATTATTAGTCTACTACTTTGCCCTTCTGCCTTCTAGTGAACGGTTCGGCAACCTTTTCACAATAGCGTGCCAGGGTAGATTTCTAAGTCATTCAGAGTTCCAACAGGTTAAAAGTCATCCTGCTCTATCACTCAATTTGTGGTAGAAGAGACTGGAGTTGACTTTGGGTGGGGAGTCTTCCGCGTGCCATTGAAAATTGCTCTGCGAGCCAAGTCCGGCCGACAGAAGAAAAAGTAAAAATATAAAACAATGGACCAGGCTGTCCTTCAATGGCGCCAAAACAGCAGCACAAAATCGTGACCAGTGGCGAGTGATGACACATGAGTTAACAATGGTCCTCTCAGTGACCAACACACAGGTTAAGGATGAACAGACCATTTGAATCCAGAAAAAAAAACTACACGGACATTTAAAGTGATTATCTATGAAGCTAATAGAATTATTTTAAAAAAATCATTTTTAGTAAAACTCTTATCCAAAAACTATGATCTAGTAAAATTTAGTTCTTAAATTTAAGCGTAGCTTCAATATTTAACTCTCTAAACATCAAAGTTAAACAAAAATGCATTTTATTTAAAAAAAAAAAGACTTTATTTTAAAACAAGAAAACCAGAAAAACGAAGTTTTTATTATACTCCCTTTATTTGCAAACTAAGTTTACCATCATGTAATTAAATAATTGATTGACTACAGCAAATGAAACGTACAGAAAAAATATCTGTGTTGCAAATCTCAAAAATATCTCCTTACTCCGTATGAATTGTTCTAAAAATAATCGTAGCGCATAGTTATTTTTTTTTCTAGCTTTGCGCCGAAAAAAGTATAAAAAGTTACACAGGCATTTTTAACGCGAAATCAAAATATTTCTTATACTTTCCTTTTAAGAAATGAATATTGTCATAAGTGTAGTATTATTAAGTCGTTTTAACTGAAAATTTGATAGGATGTATTGTTAGGCGCCCCAAATCTGCTGTCCCAATTTCAGCTCGATCGGACCACGGGAAGTGGTCGAAAAATCGAAGCCAATTTTTGCACCATTGACGATTGCAGACATTGCAACTTAAAATAAAGGGAGTAAAAAACAACTAACTGAGCATGCTACTAGTTACTGTCCCATAAATGGGACGCTTTACACGGGGGCATTCGTTGCTACTGTCCTACTTGTGGGATGCTTGTTTGACACTTTATAAAACGAAGTAAATTTTTTTTTTAGGATTTCAATTGTTAGAGTTGATAGATAAATAATGAAATTACATATTTCATGTTGTTTTATATCAAAATTTAATAATATTTGATAAATGTGTACTTACTTTTGAGAATGTTTATTTTTGTCATAAATTTTTAAAGGTTGATCGGTAAAGATCATGTAAATCTTATTAAAAATACAATTTTGTTCGAAAGGCAAAGTTATAATTAAAGTACAATGCAAACAACAAATTTTGTATTTTTAAGGCATATACGTATTTAAAAGGATTTTTTTTTTACGAAGTGTCCCATAAGTGGGACGCTCGCAGAAAATGGGTCAAAACATTACTAACAATATTTGCCCCCCCCCCCCCCCCCCCGCCCATGCCCACATAGCTGGGTAGACTCGGGGATACCATCCAGTACCGTGAAAAAAAAACCTGGCATTAACTCGGCACCTGAACAAACCAGGAGAACCAGCATCTTAACATCAGTTTGGAGTTCAACAAGGAACTGTCCTGCATCTTAACATCAGTTTGGAGTTCAACAAGGAACTGTCCTGCATCTTAACATCAGTTTGGAGTTCAACAAGGAACTGTCCTGCATCTTAACATCAGTTTGGAGTTCAACAAGGAACTGTCCTGCATCTTAACATCAGTTTGGAGTTCAACAAGGAACTGTCCTGCATCTTAACATCAGTTTGGAGTTCAACAAGGAACTGTCCTGCATCTTAACATCAGTTTGGAGTTCAACAAGGAACTGTCCTGCATCTTAACATCAGTTTGGAGTTCAACAAGGAACTGTCCTGATAAAACTATCTACTTCTTCATTCTCAATATTGTCAATGGAGAGGTTCAATCAACAAGGCCCATTGTGAATTGCACATTGGTTCCCAGGTCTGTCTCTTTTTCGTACTGTTTGGTGTTGGTGAAGCTCATAATATGCGACCAGAACCTGTTGCGATCTGTTTGATAAAGAAGGGGCAGGCTTGAATCATATGTTCTGGGTTCTCAGGAGACATCCCACATGGGCAATCTTCACTGGTTCCAATACCTAGCCTCAAGAACATAATATGTTGTCTGTTGTGCCGCTGTGCCCGGTCGTGAGTCTGAAAATAATTTTTTGTCGAGAAATTCTTATGAAGGATTGAAATGCAAAGTGATCCATAGAGGCCACCCAACAGAGGCATTCCAAGTACGGACAGGAGTGAGACAAGGTTGTTTACTGTCGCCATTTCTGTTTCTGCTAGCGATAGACTGGGTCATGAGGACATCCACATCAGATAAGCGTAATGGCATCCAGTGGACGCTATGGTCACAACTAGACGATCTAGATTTTGCGGATGACCTGGCATTACTCGCACATACTCAGCAGCAGATGCAGGAAAAGACCAACATCGTGACAGAAAACTCCACTCGCCTTGGCCTCAACGGCCACAAAGGGAAGACCAAGTTCCTTAAGGTCAACGCAGAAAACACATCGCCTATCACTCTCAATGGTGAAGCGCTGGAAGAAATAGAAGAATTCACCTATCTAGGCAGCACCGTCAATAAGAAGGCTGGAACCGACGCCGATGTAAGGGCAAGAATTGGCAAGGCCAGGACAGCCTTCCTCCAACTTAAGAATATCTAGAGCTCAAGAGAAATATCCCTGAAAACAAAGATCAAGATCTTCAACTCAAATGTGAAGTCTGTCTTACTCTATGGTGCTGAAACGTGAAGGACCACAGCTACCAACACCAAGAAGATCCAGACTTTCATAAACTCATGTCTCAGGACATGTCCGCTGGTCGGACATGATCAGTAGCGATGAGCTCTGGAGTCGCACGGGTCAACAGGCAGCCGATCTGGAGATCATGCAAAAAAGATGGAGATGTTTGGGGCACACACTCCGAAAACCAGCTTCCAACATTACCAGACAGTCACTATCATGGAACCCCCAAGGGAAGAGGAAGAGGGGCCGACCTTGTAACAGTTGGCGACGTGACCTGGATGCCGACGTCAAGAGATCAGGTCATTCTTGGGGACAGTTAGAAAGACTCGCTCGGGACCGGGATGGCTGGAGAGCCCTTGTTGGTGGCCTATGCCGCGAGAGGGGGTAGTAGGCGTAAGTAAGTCGAGAAATGTTATGACAAGAGTCATTTTTGGTGTGTTCTCGGTGTATTTTTTTGGTGTATTTGATTTTTGATGCAATTTTTCATTTCCTCTGCATTTAGGGAGACATCTTGAGATTCCTTGCTTCCAGATTTTGCTTGTTGGTGAACAATCTCATTTCCTATAATTTTCGTATGTTCTGGTATCCACTGCAGTAGTTTCATTTGTGTTTTGATTTGTGAAGGGCTGTTCGCTGTCCTGTTTGGAAATTATGTGTGTGTTTTGGGGTCCTGGAGAGACTGTACACCGTAAGTTTTGTATCTGAGAGTATGACGACTATATTGCTGTTTGGCTTGAAGTATGAGAGTAGCCAATGTTGACTGCCATTTATAGTGCTTCTCTTTCGGCTTTAAAGGGAATCTGATATTTTCCCAATGTGTGTGCTTCACCTATCCCATGACCCTTGGGTTTGTTGTTGGGACATCATTCTTGAATGTTGCCTTGTCCTTCGCACTTGTGCCGCCCTTTTGGAGTTAATAAAGGACAGACTGGTCCACTCTTTTGCATCATCCTCTCCCTCGTCTACCTTTTTCTCCCCCCCCCCCCTTTTCCAACACTGTGCCCTGCAGGAAAGTCTTTGCAATGTCTTCAGATCTTACCACGTCCCCAAACCTTCCCAGCTTCCTTCTCTTCATGGTGGTGATTGGTGAGCAAGTCTTCACATAACGTTGGCAAAAGACAAAAACACTTGTCTTGGTCCATAAGGTCCTTATACTCCTACCACAGGTGAGCATAGGACGCAATTTGTAACCCTCAAAGGTCTGCATAGAGAACTTTTTTAAACCTAACATTACAGCAAAATACTACAATTAAGGCAAAGCTACCAGTAATCCTATAATAAAATTTAATTGCCTTTTGAATGATGGCATACCAGGGCGACTGTAAATTTGTCCTAGTCATATTCTTACTGGCTCAAAAACGTAATTTAAGACCGTTGACCGTATTTTGACGAATAGTGTACATTAAGACAAGATAAGTTGAATTGATGTGAATATATATATTGGCCTAACAAAAAAATTAGGCATGATCCCAATTACAGTGTCTGACCATAAAAACCTAAGCTTCTTGGAGATTTACTTTGTTCTCAGAAATTTTCTGTAATTTCAAAAGTGAAAATATTCAACCAAAAAACGGGTGAACAATTTTTCACATGGTAATTTGGGTACCGGTATTCAAATTGTAATATTACCGCCCAAATTACAGAAGGGACAAAGTTATTTATTGACATGACAAATTTTCATCTGTAATATAATCTACTATATAAGCAAAGCCTACGAAAGGGGCACAATTTTGTGGCTTAAGGAGTGAGTGGTCTTAAAATAGCAACCGATTTAAAAGGCACTGCAATGTGTTGGCAGTGGATAAAATCCTGGGTCATTATCTATAAAATATTTAACACAGAAATAAGTAAACAAACTCAATAAATCATACAATGAAATATTCTTTTTACTAATTCACCCATTGGACCAGCCTTCACACGTGTGTGAGTGTGTGTGTGTGTGTGCTGTACGTGTGTGTGCATGTGTAAGTGTGTATCATGATACAAACAAAATTCAACTGGCCCATGTGCTGCTCAAAGGGAGTTAACAATGGGAAACATAATAATATGCATTTATTTATATTCTGAGCTCTGAAGTAACAACTCAACTTGTAGAAACTGTACATCGAAACCATCACACAAAGAATAATCACATATCACATGGGCTCAATAATATCAACTTTATAAGTTTTACAGACGTTAATTCTAGAAGATTATTACATCCACTAGTTAAGGCCCATAACTCCTGCAGGGATCAGTCGGAGCCAGGGATAGAACCCGTGACGTGTTGGTTGACAGTCCGGTGAACTAACCACAGGACCAGCCATCCTGTACCAAGCCCCACAGAGGACAGTGTCTTTCCCCACCTAATTTTTTAAAAGTTTACTATAATATACAGGGTAGAGTCTTTGAACAAATTTTCCCAGAAACTTTTACAACAAAATTCACAAACTAATTTATATCAGTCTGTGTGAAATATCTTAATGTCTGGTAGTGTATATAAGGTAGTCCAAATAAAAAAAAACACATTTTAATCTGATGTTTTTCAAGTAGATCTATATCGATCTATTTATAGTATCATTTTTGAAACAAACAAAAACCATCATGTACGTTAAAAATTCCTTAACTACTTAGTTAAATATCTACAGTTTAAAAAAACAACATATTTCATGCTGCTTTATCCATTTTAGGGAAAACATTTTCCCAATCTTAAAAAATCAAGTTAATTTTCTCAAAATTTACCAAAACTTCGTCAAATGATACGAACCCTGTATAAAATATATTAGTGAAAAAAATAAATACATTGAATTGGGCTTGCACCTCCCATTCCCCTATACAGAAAAATTTCTGCTTCTGAAGGAAAGTGCCTAAAGAAGACTCTGTGGGTATTAGTTGCTCAGATCACATCAAATTTAAAGGAGGTTCTCAAACGGTGTGACCTACCCACAAAGGCAGCCCTGATGATCAAAAAGGTAAAGAGTGAGATGGACAGGGTCATGTGCTGATGGTGTAAGAAAACAGTTTGGTGGACTGAGGAATGGGAGACATAGACACAGACACTCAGTGAGAGCAGCCTGCTAGACGAGAGACTTGCAGTCCATCGGCCTAGACACAGACACTCAGTGAGAGCAGCCTGCTAGACGAGAGACTTGCAGTCCATCGGCCTAGACACAGACACTCAGTGAGAGCAGCCTGCTAGACGAGAGACTTGCAGTCCATCGGCCTAGACACAGACTCTCAGTGAGAGCAGCCTGCTAGACGAGAGACTTGCAGTCCATCGGCCTAGACACAGACTCTCAGTGAGAGCAGCCTGCTAGACGAGAGACTTGCAGTCCATCGGCCTAGACACAGACTCTCAGTGAGAGCAGCCTGCTAGACGAGAGACTTGCAGTCCATCGGCCTAGACACAGACTCTCAGTGAGAGCAGCCTGCTAGACGAGAGACTTGCAGTCCATTGGCCTAGACACAGACTCTCAGTGAGAGCAGCCTGCTAGACGAGAGACTTGCAGTCCATCGGTACAGACTGTGATGGCGCTGGAGATGGTTGAATCAGACAGAGAATTTGTGAAAATGGTGCAGAATGGACTGATTACTACAACAGAAGAGGGGGCATTGTGGCCGATGGGCAGCTCGTTTGGCTGGCGTACTGAAGGTCCTGGTGCAGGCTAGGAGTTTTTGTTCTCGGGTCTGGAGGGTGTCCCTGAGTCTACCCAGCTCTGATGGGTACCTGACCTTAGTTGGGGTAAAGTAAAGGCGGCTGTGCATAGTGCTGGCCACACAACCAGCCAGTATGCCGTAGCCACAAAAACTGGTGTACGCTGCTTCATCGGCTCTATGGATCTATTTGGTCCGACAGTATTATACTATACTACAATAGAAGAAAAGTGCCTCAATATTTTGTCAATAAAAAATTATAAAAAATTAAAAATATAAATAGACACAATTTTCTGAGGAAAGACAATGGCGAGCTATTGCATTCAGGAATGGCTGGAATCTATACTTAAGCTCTATTTTTGAAAAACCTCAAACCTTTTTTCATATCTACTTCTGGCTAACCATACATTGGATTTGATGAGAAGACAAGGTGGGTAAAAGGTGCCAAGGTCTCAGTTAAAATTTTATTTTGAACGCTCAGGAGCTTATTCAGTGGGGAGGTGTGAAAAAAAATAATAAAAAATCTTATTTTTCTTGGTTCCTTACATAAACCATCGTACAGTGGTTAAAACAAAATGAAAGAGTTTAAAAGAAGGATCAAAAATTGTGTGCCACTCTGTAAGAGAAATGTTGCATTCTCATACAGAATAAAACTGAATAAAACCTTTTATAAAAAAATAAAGGAAAAAAAAACCCATAAAGATTTGTTAACAATGAAATAAATACAACATTTTACAATGTCAATAGATATAGATTACAATGTGCCAATATGTAAAAGTGAACAAATCACAACATTTTTTAAAAAACAAGACACCATCTTGCAATGAGCAACTAATAATGTGCCAATATTTAACAGTAAAGTTTGCTTTGGCCATTTGCATGGTCACAAACTGGGGGGGGGAGGGGCTGTGGGTGGTGAGGATCTTGGTAACCATTAGTAAACAAACGTTCCCAAGACCATGCACCAGCATTGCCTCCCACACCGCACCAGCTGCAGCGGGGATCATTAGCACTCACCCCCCCCAAAAACTTTTTTTTTCAGACCAGCTGCGAAAAGCCGAGAGTGGATTTCAAATTTGCCAAATTCTCAAGGGCAGCTGTAGACATAGTAAAACAGATCATGTGGTGCGAATAGGATAAAAAAAAATTGTTTTACTACACATGAAAATTGATGTAAATGAGTTCTGAACTACAAAATTCAAAAGCTATCTTAAGATCATTAAAATATGAACTAGAGTATCTAAGAGCATAATTCTAAAAAAACATAACAGTAACATTTAACTCTGGACCCAATAACATAATGATTTATAGAAGGAAATTATAAGAGTCAGCCACAAGTCTGTAAATAAACATTAAATTTGCATGCTTCACTACTGTGGCCAGTAGCAATGCAGCATGTTCGGCTGGAGTACCAAAGGTCCTCGAGTAAAGTCCTGGTGAAGGCTAGGATTTGTTCCCGAGTCTGGAGGGTGTCCCTGAGGCTACCCAGCTCTGATGGGTATTACTTGACTTTAGTTGGGGGTAAAGTAAAGTTGGCTGGGAATTGTGCTGACCACACAATCCCACTTGTATGCCGTGGCCACAGAAACTGGTGAACGCTGCTTCACCAGCCTCATGGATCAATTTGGTCTGACGGGATATTTTACTTACTTTTTACGTACTACTTGGTATAAACAGAAGCTAAAAATAGACCATGATGGATTCAACCTAAGTTGGCAGGGAACTGTGTTGGCAACACAATCCCTATGTACTGAAACTGGTGGACTTCTCACCAGCCTTTTTAACCCTCAAAGGTCTGCATAGAGAACTTTTTTAAACCTAACATTACAGCAAAATACTACAATTAAGTTAATTAAGACAAAGCTCCCAGTAATCCTATAATATAATTTAATTGCCTTTTGAACAATGGCATACCTGGGCGACTGTAAATTTGTCCTAGTCATATTCTTACTGGCTCAAAAACGTAATTTAAGACCGTTGACCGTATTTTGACAAATAGCGTACATTGACCGTATTTTGACGAATGGCGTACATTTAGACAAGATAAGTTGAATTGATGTGAATATATATATTGGCCTAAAAAAAATGAGGCATGATCCCAATTACAGTGTCTGACCATAAAAACCTAAGCTTCTTGGAGATTTACTTTGTTCTCAGAAATTTTCTGTAATTTCAAAAGTGAAAATATTCAACCAAAAAACTTATGAACAATTTTTTACATGGTAATTTGGGTATTCAAATTGTAATATTACCGCCCAAATTACAGAAGGGACAAAATTATTTATTGACTTGACCAATTTTCATTTTCAATTTTTCTTATAAAAAAAAAATAAAAAAATGTGACACATTTTCTGTTGCCCATATTATTTCATTTATTGTGCTCAGCACAGCACTGAGGCTCTCAAAAGCGTAAGAATATGGCGAAATAAGTGCAGGTACCCTGGTTTGCAATAGGCCTAATTATTGGTCTCTGGCGTCAAAAATATGGCATCAAGCAGATCCGCTTTATAGGCCAGACACTTGGGTCTAGTTCTAAATGACCGTTTTCCCCCCTGCAAAAAAGATGCTAATGTCATCCTGATCCAGCTAAAATGCAAACATTTGTTTAAAAAGTTGAAAAAAATATACATTTATACATTGGATAGTTATCCTCTATGTATAATAACTTTGTTCCCTTGCCCCTTTCTTTTAAACAATATATTAAAGACTAGCATTATATATATATATATATTGGTGAGATCATTAATTGACAAGTCTTAACAATTATGCATGCATACAGGGTCAAAGAGAAAAACATTTCCGGTCCCATTCGATCATTTGCTATGAAACATGTCTGTGTGTGCTGGTTGTACAAAAAGTTGCAGGGGATTAAATTTTATTTCCAAAAGATATCGCCAAAAAGAACATGATGGATTGTGAATGTCAGATTTGAAGAATCACCTAATTATAATCCCAAACTAATTGCTGGATGAAAAAGAATTTTCGTTTTTTTTTTTAATGAATCTACCTACGCATTGTGTTTTTTTAATTACCAAGGACGCAACTCTTGACTAATTTATTTTATAAAAAAATCTAAATTTAACCTAACTGGACTAACACTTTGAATGTTAATTATCGCCTACTCACTTTTGATGTTAAAAACGGAGTCCTCATAACTAATCTTGTATCCTTTGTATATTTCCAAAAGGTCAGAACTGGCCGTCGAGGTTGAAATCGATTGTCAAACACCACAGAAAGCATGTTTTTTTGTTTCTGAAAATGGCGGGAAATGTCACCGGAAGCTCATGATCTATTCACTTTGAAAAGGTCACAGCTCACTAAGACTTGTCAATGGTCATTGTAGAATAGGTTAATTGCATAAAAACAGATACATCATGTACAGTGAACAATAGGTGGGTCATTTTCAATAGTTTACTAATGGAATGTTTTCTGTGAAGTCATCTTCGGATGGAGGCAAGTATTTGTCTATACCTCTTCACAGTCAGCCTTCATTGAGATGAGGGGTTGGGGTGGGAGAACAACAGTTCTCAATAGTTTCTGCATCAGATC
This sequence comes from Anisus vortex, assembly GCA_949126835.1. NCBI lineage: Eukaryota > Metazoa > Mollusca > Gastropoda > Planorbidae > Anisus > Anisus vortex. The sequence goes on from OX421497.1 coordinate 5,181,123, forward strand.
GTAGTCAGTCTCTCCACGCTAGTGAATATCGACCCCCGTTGTGCTGGGCAGGAGCAGGCTGGAGAGACCCCCGAAGGCCAGAAGCCCAGCCACCAGCAGCATGGGCACAGCGCAGTAGGTGTCCACCAGGAGCCCAAACACTATGTTGCCCAGGATGGCGCCGACGCGCAGGGCTGCCGTCTGGACACCAAATGACGTTGACCTAAACCACAAGAAGACAAAAATACAAAACAAGGACATAAAAAATTTATTCAATAAAAGGTTTGGCAAGAAATGTATGTATAATAGAACGTCTTCAACTATTTATGAAACCGTGAACTATAAAGCACTATTTCTATGACTATGGAGTGCAAATGGGAGAAGGTGAAATGCAAAGACTCAAACTACGGATAAGCGCAGGACGCAATATTCTTCTTTATAGAAGGAGCATCTGTGACGTGTAAGAAGAAGTAATGTAGTTAGCAGAATGTCTTCTTCAGTCAAAATGTTTTTTTTCTTCCTAGTTTGACCATAATTTGAATTAATTTGACCCTGGCCTGGCTTATGGGCCAAAAAGCACAGTCTAAAAAAAGATACTTGACACTATTACATAATGATAACATTGAACACTGATGAATGGCATCATCATAACACGACACCAACTAATAGGAGCGAGCGCTAAAAGAGGACTTTACTTTAGCGCATGGGTCTCAAACAACTTGCCCCGTGGGCTGCATTTGAATCACATAGGCATATTATGAAACCTAAAATGCATTTGAGATTCTAAGAAAATTTATTTTTTTCTTGGTCATTGTTTCAAAGTTAATGATAGTACCATTTTAACCAAGAGAAAAAAAACAAAAACACATAAACAGGTGCATAAGACATATACAAAATACCCAAATGTTGGATAAAAATATAAAACCACTAGTTGCGGCTGATTTGTAACCAAAAAACAACAGACGGCCTAATTGTTGAGAGAAAGTGGAGATGGACAGGCCGCACCATCAGAAAAAAAACCTAGAATGAAACCTCATAAGTCAAATGGCACAGAGGACGCCAAATCAGGCATGGAGGCACAGAATTACAGTGGAAGACAAGGGTACAGGCAAAACCTAAAGACCCTTAAGGGGCGGCCTGCACAGAGAGTGGCCCTACATTCCTTAAATAATCAAAAGAGACACAAGATATTGATGAAACAGAAACTTCAACCATTTATAGTAATTACATTCATAATACACATCATTTTAAATTAATGGTTTAAAATCGCTCATTAAAATTTTGACTTTTATTATTTATAAAATATACATGTGGCCTTCTGGTTAGTGCACAAGTCCATTATCTGACCCTAAAAGTATCGGAGCAATTCACATTAGCATTACACCGGATGATTAACCCTTACAGTCCCGGGCGCGTATATAGCGGGACTGAAGGTATGCATGGGAAAGTAGGTCGGTACGGGAAGGGTTAAAACAAGCACTGTAAGACCTGTGAGCAGTGCCCTCACATAGGGGAGGGGGGCGAGGGGGAGTGGCAAATGTAGTCTTTATATATAGCAAATATAGCACTAAACAAGCAGTTACAGTATGCAAGGGGGCAACGCTGAAACTTTTGCCCTGGGGCGCCACATAAGCTTGTAAAGGCACTGCCAGTGAGAAAGGGACTTGTAGCAGTGCCGCAGCGTGTTCGACTGGCACACCTACCAAAGGTACTGGGTTTGAATCCTGGAGAAGGCTAGGATTTTTTCCTGGGTCCGGGGGGGGGGGGGTTGGTGACCTTGAGCCTACCCAGCTCTGATGGGTGCCTGATATTAGTTGGGGCAGAGAAAAGGTGGCTGGGCATTGTGCTGGCCACACAATCCCCCTATTTTGCAGTGGCCACAGAAAACTGGTGAACACTTCTTCACATGTTCTTTGGATCATTTTGTTCTGATACTTTACTGTAAGACCACTTTACTGTAAGACCACTTTACTGTAAGACCACTTTACTGTAAGACCCCATCTTACTTCAGCACACTACACCAGCTGCTAGGTGCTGAGCACCATAAAAAAACAACCAACTCACCTGACATCCGTTGGGTAAAGCTCCGTGAGTAGGATGTCCAGCATGTTGAAACCCACCACAGAGATGGCGCCGAACAAGCAGGACATCAGCACGTTCTGCCAGTGCTCTCTCACAAACCACAAGAAGAAAACCGACAGAGCAGACAGCACCATACTGGAGGCTTATGGGATGGAGTTGGAGAGGGGGGGGGGTGGAAACGAAAAGGGACACACAGAGCATGAGATTCACAGTGATAATTAATTTACTCTCTCACTGATCTAAAGCTGTTATGTGTATAGAATGTAATAATAGTTTCTATATTGTATTTGAGATTGTCTTGCTAGTTCATGTAGAGTTGTTTATTTACATTTGATCTATTTATGACATAATACAATTATGATTTCTCGTAGTTTCTTCAATTTTCTAGCACAAATTTTCTATTGCATTCAAAAAGTTTTGGGAAAATCTACTTTCTGCACCAAAATCTATATAAGCATGTATTAGCCAGGTTTGGGTAGTTGATTTTCTGCTTAGCTACCAGTGAAATTGTTTACATCTTGTACGCAAGTTCAAGCATTAAATTCTTCTTTCAAACATACATCGAGTGGCTTGAGTTATTATTATAGTGAACAAGAACTTAGACAACAAAGGACCTGTGAAGGCGCAACAAAACAAAGTTCATAAACATGCCTTTAGGACTCATACGCCTCAGGACATAACAATGTAAAGGTGTGTGTGGGGGGGGGGACACACCAAGATCCTGTCCCAGACTAGTCCCCCCGGGGTGCTGTGTAAACAAACCATATGGTCTCCACAGTCATTTGCACTATTCTGCTTCTCCCCGCCTGCAGATTTCTCCCGGATTATTAACGCGAAGGCTCACTTGTATTCCTGCACTGTCAGCCGCTAACACAAATTCCAGACTATAGCCCCTGGACATCAAGGCACCAGGGCTCACAGGGCTGCTGCGCACATTGCTTCCTCCCCACCAAGTCTCAAGCCTCTCGGCAGTGTAATGATTCTCGGCAGTGCAATGATTCTAGGACGCGCAACAGAGATTGTCCCCCATGCATTAGCCCACTAGTGTACTCTTAATGGGAGCGTATCAGTGGTTTACATACTTCCCCAGCTTTGAAGTACATATGTTCAGCCGTGAGTACTAGAACCTGATCCCGTTACTTTCTGCCCCTCTATACAAGCCTAGTACTAGGCACTGACCTCAGTATTTACAACACTTTCTCAGCCTGTCATTCTAAAGTAATGTGTAAAACTTCAATATTTCAAGAAAAAATTTGAATGAATTTACAGTTACCTAGTAATGGCTTTCGGCCTAATTTCTCCACAAAGAGTATGGAAACAATGTTCCCGGGTATATTTGAAATGGAGGTCAAGAAACTTTCCAGATAGACGTCACTTGGTGCATCGCACAACGTCTCATTGCGTGTTATGTTTACACCCTGACAAGACATAAACAAAAAGGAGACATAACAAAATTTATTAAAAGCATAAAGTACTTGTTGGCTCAAGTTCATCCAAAGGGCCGGTGAAGCAGCCTTTACCAGTTTATGTGGCCACGGCATACTAGGAGATTGTGTGGCCAGCACAATGCCCAGCCACCTTTACTTTACCCAACTAATGTCAGGTACCCCATCTGAGCTGGGTAGACTGAGGTTAACCTCCAGTCCTGGGAACAAATTCTAGCCTTCACCAGGGTTCAAACCCAGAACCTTCGGTACGCCAGCCGAATGCACTGCCGCTTGGCCACTTTTCTCCATTAATTAAAAGCATACTGAAATAATTTTTTCCAAACTCCCCATTTTAATATCAAAACATTTTCATATCAAAAACTCATCTTAAAAAAAAAAATGTTAAAATAAACATTATTCAACCAACCGCGGATTCACAAACGCTCCCTCCATATTTGTCAATTCTACTGAAGAGTTCGGGAAACCACATGAACAATCCGTAGTAGCTGGAGGAAAAACAAAGCATTACGTTGAAGGAACATTGTAATAGCATTGAGAATAATAATAATTCTATTTGTATAGCCCTGCCAACAAAAACATAATGTAAGATCAGAGCGCATTTAACATTGAGTGCAACAAACCTACTAAGAACAGGGATATAATTCTCTAGGCTAAAAAATATATAGCGAAATTAATAATCTTAAAACTTTACAAACATAGGACGCAGCAAATAAATGTAGCATTAACCGACCTATATACAAGTAAAACAGTACAATACCAAAAGCCAAACGCTTGAGTTTTTAAAAGTTTTAACATATTATTGAAGAAACTGTATTTGCTTAGGCAATGCTCAGTAAGTTTTCAATCAGCTTAAAATGAAGATGTGGTAAAAAAAATGAGAGTGGTATCTGGGAATGGAAGACTTGAATTAAAAATGAAATCGCTTGATAAAACTGAAAGCCTCCAGTTATGGCTGATGTGAACTGCATGTGACTATTTAACAATGAGACACCAAAAAGTAAACATTTCCTGTCAGGCCGAATCGATCCATAGGGCTGGTGAGTGAAACAGAGTTCACATTTTTTTGTGGTTACAGCATACTAGGAGGTTGTGTGCACGGCACAAACTTAACTTTACCCCAACTAAAATGTCAGGCACCCCATCAGGGCAGGTTAGACTAAGGGACACCCTCCAGATCCTCACCAGGATTTGAATCCAGGACCTTTGGGTATGCCCTGCTGCTCGGTAGCAGAGTCGCACACTGCCCATTGTGATAAAATAAAAAGACCAGGCGATGCAGGAAAAAATGGGCCCCAAAAAGGTTGACCCAGCCAGGCAATAGATAAATAGGATAAAGATCTGCGTTTCCTTACCCAAAAGCCAGAGTGAAGTTGATGACAAGAAGAATGATTGTAGTCCTTCTGAGCCTTGGCCCAAACAATCGAAGTGTCGAGTTAAGAAGCTAATGCAAAAAAAAAACTAGAATTTACTTTTTCTTCATGTTTTTTTAAAATGGTAAATACAAGAAAAGACAAATGTTAAAGTTCAAATTTGAATTTTCATTTGCAGTTTTTTTTAAAATATTTTGTTTATTCCTTTTTTTTATTATTCTTTTTTAGGGTGTTGCATTTTAGGGGTGAAAAAACAACTGTAGAAGAGTAAATAACTTATAGATTATATTAATGTGGGTAAGGAAAACAATTGGCCAATTTCTTATAGGCGATGTAGGCAAATTGTTATGGTGGACAAGTCAAATTCTTATTGGTGGACTAGGCATTTTGTTATAGGTGGGCTAGGCAATTTGTTATCGGTGGACTAGGCATTTTGTTATGGGTGAACTAGGCAATTTTTTATTGGTGGGTTAGGCAATTTTTTATTGGTGGACTAAGCAATTTGTTATTGGTGGACTACGCAATTTGTTATTGGAGAACTATGTTATTTGTTAATGGTGGACAAGGCAGTTTGTTAATGGAGGACTAAGCAATTTGTCATTGGTGGACTAAGCCATATGTTTCTGGTAACTAGGCAATTTGTTATTGGAAAACTAGACCTACTGTTGTTGGTCAATGAGGCCATTTGTTTTTGTCCAAATGAGCAATTATTTATTGGCTGAATAAGCAATTTCTTATTCAGCTCTTAAAAAATATATAAAATACAAAAATAGAAGTTGAACTTTTCTGACCTCTTTAGATGTTTTCTTGAGCCTCTGGCCACAACTGGATTTACTTGTTCTGTTAAAAGATACACTATTGGCTGGAGCAGCATTGAGATCTTCTTCCCTTAGAACAAGATTATCTAGCTGGAAGAGTAAAATTATCTCCCTTTCATTATCTTCATCACACAAAATGGTGGGGAAAAAACAACATTATTCATAAATACTACAATAGATCAAACTGATCATAGAACCAGGGTAAACAGTTTCTCAAGGGCCGCTTACGCCGGTGTCAAAGCTTACCTCGAATGGCTCTTTCACTTTGTTAATGGAATGAATCTGTTTTAACACAGCCACAGCTTCTTCTTCTTTGCCTATCTGTAAAAATGCACAAACGTACAAACAGACAGAACAGAACATCAGACAGTTAGAGTTTTTTAAAGATATTTTTGTCTTAAAGAAACGTATACTCTAAAATTGTTGTTAATAGAATACTTTTTTTAAGTAAAGTAAATTATCCCGTCGGACCATGATGCCTTGACCAGTTTCTGTGGACATGGCATACTAGGGGATTGCATGGCCAGCACAATGCCCAGTTGCCTTTACTTTAAAGTCAGGTACCTATCAGAGCTGGTTTGACTCAGGGACACCCTCCAGACCCGGGAGAAAAAACCTAGCCTTCACCAGGATTCGTACCCAGGACCTTCGGTACGCCAGACGATCGTGCTGCCGCTGTGTCCCATACAATGATAACATCACGCTAACATTCTTTCATTTTTTTTTACCTGCAGCAAAAATTTAGGGCTCTCTGGCATCAGAACAAACATGAGCCCCGCGGTCGTGCTTGGGAGCGTGCACAGGGCAACAAACATTCTCCAGCTGTGGAATTTGAAGTCGCCGGAGGTAAAACTCAGGTACTCTCTCGGTATCACTATCCAGGCCAGGCCTGAAAAAAAAGACGGGGAGTAACTATCAGGTAAACATAAGCCCAGCAGGTAAATAGGTCACACCCACCCTTCTATCGTAACAACCTTCCCCCCCCCCCCCCCCCCCCGAGATATACTATACTTGAGTCTGCTATCTTTTCCTATCTGCACAAATACTCAAATGTACACACACACAGACAAAGCGTAAGTCAGAGAAACAGCTTTTACCTGCCGCTACAATATTCCCAAACATCCAAAACGTGGCCAGCAGGCTGATCATGGCGCCCCTCCTGGACTTGTGTTGGAACTCTGTGAAGTAGGTGAAGACAACTGGCATGCTCCCGCCAACTCTGTTGAGCAAAGCAACACGATGAGGTTGGAAATATATCATCAGAGACGCAGGGATAGTAAAAAATGTATCCCTTTCGCATGGATAGAAAGAGGTTTCAAAGCCTATAGTTGCATTACTTTGAAATGGACACCATCAGGAAAAAAGGAGAAGGGGAAGACCAATGGAAACTCAGAGAAGAACGATGGAAGATGAAGCAAAGGCCACCAACAAAACATGGCATGAAATCAGATGGCTCGCCCAGGATAAGGAGGCATGGCAGCACTTTGTTGCTGCCTTATGCTCCATGGGGAGAGATAAAGAATAAGCGTAATGTTTGAACACTGACCACAGAATTTATATTCAAGGGTTCTAAGGTAGGCGAAACCCAGTCAATTTTAGCCAATAGGAGTGCTAAGCATGGTATGCACATTTTTATTACATTTTCATGTTTTAGTCTTTACAATTTAAAAATGATGAACACAAAAAAAAAAAAAGAAACCTAAAAATCAAACAAAAAAAAACAACAAACCCTATTCCACTAATACATCGACAGACCGTAAAAAGCCAGTAGGCTTGTGAAAGGCTCGATGCCAAGTTGCCGATCCCATTAACCAGAAGCGACCAGATCAAAACACTTCTTCTGCCTCGCTTGTCTGCCAAGGATCCCCACAAATAACCACCAATCATCATTCCTAGGATGAAAATGAAAAGCAAAAAATTAAACAAAATTATATGGGGAACAATTTTGTTGTAGTTTTCATGTAAAAAGACACTTCTTTACCAATCTATATCGCTAAAGATAATTTTTATGAGGCAAGGTGGCCGAGCCAACAGCGCGTATGACTGGCATTCTGAAGGTTCTGGGTTCAAATCCTGGTGAAGGCTAGTTTTTTTTTAACACTTTGTCTATACTGAAATCCAGAAAATATATATCCAAAACAATTTCTTTTCTTTTTTTTTGCTTTTCGACACAAAATAACTTTATTTTTTAATTTAGCCAGTTAAAATTCATTAAAAAAAAATATCTAAGTCTAAGGTATAAATTTGCAGAAAACCAACAACATTAAAACTAAAGTGAAATCTATAAAATTTTATAGTTTTACTATTCTTACATTCAGTAATTTCCTTGACAAAAGAACATTCTCTACTTGTGTAATTAAAATATTATATAGAATTACAGTTTTCAATTGGGGCACGGTAGCCGAGCGGCGTGTTTGACTTGCGATCCAAAGGTCCTGGGTTCGAATCCTGGTGGAGGCTAGGATTTATTCATAGGACTTGAGGGTGTCGCTGAGTCTACCCAGCTCTGATGGGAACCTGACATTAGGGTAAAGTACTTGTGCTGGCCACACATCCCCTAGTATGCCGTGGCCACAGAAACGGGTGAACGCTGCTTCACCAGCCCAGTTTGTTCCGAAGGGTACTTTACTTTTACAGCTATCAAACTTAATTGAAAGGTCCTAAAGTTTCCAGACCTATGTAGTTAAAATTATTTTGTCAATAACTTGTCCACCAATCTAAACAATTTTATATTTTTACCAAAGACTTTCCCAAACCATGTAATTAAACTACTGCCATTGCATTTTTAATAATTAAATAACCCACAATGCTAACATGACACTTGACCTACTGACCTAGGAAAACTGTAGAATTCAGCAGCCCTTTGTCACTTGACGTCATAGAAAGGTCACAGGTGGCGGCAGGGAGCAGAAAGCTGATACTCAGCACCTCCACGGCATCGCTGGACACCGCCCATCCGCACATTACCAACAGAACAATTTGAAATGCCCCACATCCTGAAATACAGCACATTGAAGTAGTGCACTTTCAAAAGGTGCTAAGCGACTACTATTTTTAAAAAAGGGTTATCCCCACTGTCTTCAATGGGGCACCATGGCACAATCAGCTGGTGTACCGAAGGTCCTGAGTTTATATTTGTTCCTGGGTCTCGGGTCTGAAGGGAGGGTATACCTGAGTTTACCTGGCTCTGATGGGTATCTCACACATTAGGAAGAAGTAAAGGCGGCTGGGCATTGTGGTGGCCACAAAATCTCCTAGTATACTGCGGCTACAGAAACTTGTGAATGCTAATTCACATTCACAGGCTCTATGGATCAAATTGGTCCAATGTGATTACTTCACTTTTTTACCCACTGTTTCTTTCTATAGTGTTCTTTATCTCAGCCTTCAAAATGTAGGCCTATTATGTAATGTAAATTATGTACCAGTAATAAGAAAACATGACTTGCTTATCAAAACTTTCTACATTTCGATAAAAAAAGTTAATTTCTTAAAAATTATGTTTTTGCTGACTTAAAACCTTTTGCGGTGGATGACACATTTAATTTTAAAAGCACACTGTACCCCTTGTACGCTCATCCTATGAAATGTTTATTTCATTACAATGGTTTTTTAAAAGAAACTAAAACTGAACCAAAAAAAAAAATTTTTATTGTAAAAGAATACAATTAAGAATCTGGCACAAGAAATACAGATTAACTACTCTTATCTTACTTCTATGCAAGCCAGAATTGAACCTTACTTCACCAGAGTGAGAATACGAACCAAGATTACTCTCTTAGGGCTCGGAGAAAGAAAAAAACACACTTGTGTTTGAGTACAAATGGTTCTTTAATATTGTTTTAGGTATGCTGAAAGACGGAATTTATGTAATCAAGTCAAATTTACATTTATTTGGATCAATAAAGCAATCTTATCTTATCTTATCTTATATAGGTTCGGTACTAACGTTTGACAGTTTGACAGTTCCCTTCCACTCTATGCTCCTGCAGGGCAGTCTAAAAGTACATGCCCGACAGTCTCTTCTTCATATGCGAGCCAGAAATGGGAACAAATTAATTTGTCTCTGCATTATTTTACACTTTACCAGCTTCATAGGAATCTGCCCAGGAGTTAAGCCTTCATGAATAGTTAATTAAAGCTGAACATTAAACCAGAAAATGCTAAGGTAGAATACGGTCATTTCACAATCACCTAAGTAATTTTTTAGTTGAAATGTTTACACTGTTTTCTACTATATGGCACATCGCCTAAATCTTAAACCAATCAGAAAATTGTTGATGTATTCTTTTTACAAAACATACCGAAGTGACATAACAGAAATAATACCGATGCTATTCAGTTGTTTTTTAGTCTTCTCAAAACATGAAAAAATGACTTAGAACAATTGTGAAATGACCATGACAAAATATTTACATTGAAAAGAAAAAAAGAGAGACCTACCGCACATTTGAACAGCATCTTCATAACTGACTGTTGTCCCAGTTTCCCCTGAAAGCAAAGATTTTGATGGTAACACAACAGATGGAGATTTTTCCACCGATGGTATCACATCCGGTGGAGATTTCAGTAGCGAAGGTAAATCAACAGAGGTAGATTTTTTCGGTGACAGTAATGCATCAGGCAACTCTGTCTCTGATGCCATCACGTTATTCATTAACAACCCACACTCCAGCCAATGGTTCAGATTATATTAAATACGCTTTGCTAAAGCTCCCATGAAAGATAGGTCACTTTCCCTGGCACCTTGTGCAGTCCAAGGCCAAGGGTTAGAATAAGAAAAAAGTATAACTACAGCATACAAGGCTATCTGAATTGTTATATTTATATTATTATAACAAATAGTTCCACCAGGAGTTGATAACAACACCGTGAACACCACTGGATAAATATTATCATAGTTAAATAACAGACCAACCCAAAACAGCTTCTTTGAACAAAGGTAATATGTCTGCTGTGGCCTTTAATTAAGACAGTCTCAATTAAAAAAACAACTAATGGATACAACCCTCCATCATAACACAAAAACAACAACAAGTTTGTTGTTTGTTTTGTTATCATAATAAAACCCATGTAGAATGTGAATCCTTAATTGCATAAGTGCTAGGCAGTACTTCCTCTCAAAGACTGCATGCACAAAAAAGCACACCAAGATTGTACAGTGCGCAAAAGTGGTCCTTTTTTATGAACATATGACATTTTATTAGTGCCAATAAAAGAATTCATTATAAGCCTGTCTTTACAAAATTGGATAACTTGAAAATATATAGCTGCCATGTTTTGAGTTTATAAATATATTTAACCTCAATTTGCTACTTGGCAGTTATCTTATACATTACAGACACTCCTTCTATAAAAAAAAAGAATTATTGCTAACTTAATAAAAAATATTTCTTTTTATAGTTTTTCTATTGTGTACTTTTGCCAGAAAACATTAGTAATGCCCTTGGGCTTTGCTTATGTTTTGGTATATTTCCAATAAATGATAATTAACATTCCATTTAAGTAATGCTGTGAATTCCAGTCAATAAATGATGGACTTTAGATGATGTTTTATAGACCATTCAACTACTCTAACTCCAACAGTGAAACTAGAAACAGAAGAACAATTAATACAAAAAAAGAAGATGGAGATTGCTGGGCAACAAACTTTGCACGGGCAAAAAAAGGCTACCTAGCATAGGCCCAAAATGGACACAAACAGGAAAAAAAGATGACAGATCGACCACAGGGCACATGGAGCAGAAAGACGGAAGAAGAGGTAAGAGATATAAACAAAATCATTTAGCTTTCCCAGGATAGGGAGATGTGGTAGGGTTTTGATACTGCCTTATGCACCACAAAGGCGGGAGTATGAAAAGGATAGAAAATGTTGTACAGTTTCAATAACTAATGTTTTACAGTTTCAATAACTAATGTTTTACAGTTTTAATAACTAATGTTGTACAGTTTAAATAACTAATGTTGTACAGTTTCAATAACTAATGTTTTACAGTTTCAATAACTAATGTTTTACAGTTTCAATAACTAATGTTGTACAGTTTCAATAACTAATGTTGTACAGTTTCAATAACTAATGTTGTACAGTTTCAATAACTAATGTTGTGCAGTTTCAATAACTAATGTTTTACAGTTTCAATAACTAATGTTGTACAAATTTCATAACTAATGTTATACATACAGTTTCAATAACTAATGTGGTACAAATTCCATAACTAATGTTATACAGCTTCAATAACTAATGTTGTACAAATTCCAAAACTAATATTTTACAGTTTCAGTTTCAATAACTAATGCTGTACAGTTTCACTCATTCATGTGTTAAACCTGCGTATTTGGTTCTCCCAATCGAGTAGTTTGTTTTGTTGGTGTAATCTGTGCAATATGCTCTTCTTCTTCTATTATTGATCTCATTATTTTCCTTTAAAAAAAAAAACTCATCTTCTTGTGACCACTGGTCAACCAGTAAACATGTAAAATAAATAAAAGAGTTTACCGACCTCTTCTCTGCCCGGCCTCCTCCGAATGGCTATAGCCATCGAGCAGTTTGCTTTTCTCGTCTACGTCCGTCTCCATCATAGTGGCATCGTCCTCGTCACTGAGGTATTCTGAGGGAGACAAATGGCACAGAGTTGGGTCAGATATAAGTTGTAAATGAGGTCTAGATGTCAGTGCTTGGGGAGTGAGGCGTTGTATACCAACATTTTTTTTCTCTATTATTAATTCAGGTCTTATATCTTACTTTCCAGGAGGTCCACCCACCCCGACCCTTATACCATTATCAAAGCATCCCACTTGATGGAGGGGGTGTGTGTTGGTGGTGAAGGTTGATTGCAACCTTTATTCCCACGTGGCATCTGGGCATGGGATGGGTTGCCTGAACAAACTAGGAAAACCAGTAACGTAACATAATTTAAAACACTAATACAAATGTAAGACTAGACTTAGACCATGGATAAGCGTAGGATGCAATTATCTTCTTTATAGAATAATTTGTTTTGCACCAGACACACTGTTCTTTTAAAGACAGGCTCTAATCCCTTGTGAGAAAATGTCTGCCGTTGCCCAAAATGTAGCATATGTTATAGATTATATTATGAGTATGGGGCACGGTAGCTGAGCCGAAGGTCCCGGGTTCAAATCTTGGTGCAGGCTAGGTTTTTTTCCCTGGGTCTGGAGGGTGTCCCTGAGTTTACCCAGCTCTGATGGGTACCTGACCTTAGTTGGGGTAAAGTAAAGGCGGCTGTGCATTGTGCTGGTCACACAATCACCTAGTATGCCGTGGCCACAGAAACTGGTGAACGCTGCTTCATCTGACCTATGGATCCATTCGGTCCGACTGGTACTTTACTTATATTATGAGCAGTCCACAAGTCAACACAAACTGATTTTGACAGGAAATCAACTTTTTATGTCACAATTTAGCATCTTGTCATATGTGATTCCTATTTTCAATCAAACACATTAGAGTACTTGGAACTTTTTGAAGGTTGAGCTATGGATCAGCATAACGTAACAGTCTCTTCACAATCATCTAAGTCAATTATTCATACTTTGAAAAAAAAACAACAACAACTGAATAACATCTATATTACTTCTGTTATGTTACTTTAGTACATTTTGTAAAAAAACAAACAAACTGTTTTCTGATTGGTTTAAATGACCGCAAAAAATGTAATATCGATAACACAAAGTCTAGAAGACAAGGGGGGATAACTCTTCTTTTTTTATTTCTAAAAAGTGACTCAGCACTTTTTGAATGTGGACTAATCACAAATATCTATGATTCTAACATTTCATTCTGTAATATATAGGTCTATATATATTATATAATTATAATCTATGTGTATCACAAGTCTACACAATACACCAGACTTCATACATTATTACACATTTAAATATAGTGTAAGCCTAGCTAACTATCTGCATTGATGCATATACAAAAAGAAATAACATTTTCATTCCTCTCTAAAATCTACACCATTCCGGAGATTTTCCCAAAAAACAAACTTAGGGGTAATCATTTGCCTCAATAAAATTCACAAAAAAATATCAGTTTACATATGAATTTGAACTATATGTGGTACAATCCATAAACAGAACAACACAATATAAACGAAACTTCATAAATACTTGACAACTAATACCAAAAAAAAAAGTAGTAGGCCTATAGTATAAAGTAAATTAAATGAAAATAGACAATAGTGTTACAGGGAGTGTTGTTTTTTTTGCTGAGTCACATTAGAACTAATCAAGTCTGTTTGTATCCTGTGGCTTATCTACTCAGCTTATAACAAAAATGACATAGGCCCTATAATAATAATATAATAGTGTAATGATAGTTATAGTGTGAATATGACTTAACAAAGAGGACATAGGCCTTCGACAATAAGAATACAATAGTGTAATGATTGTTATAGTGTGAATTTGACTTAAAGTGGACATAGGCCTTCGACAATAAGAATACAATAGTGTAATGATTGTTATAGTGTGAATTTGACTTAAAGTGGACATAGGCCTATGACAATAAGAATACAATAGTGTAATGATTGTTATAGTGTGAATTTGACTTAAAGTGGACATAGGCCTATGACAATAAGAATACAATAGTGTAATGATTGTTATAGTGTGAATTTGACTTAAAGTGGACATAGGCCTATGACAATAAGAATACAAAAGTGTAATGATTGTTATAGTGTGAATATGACTTAAAGTGGACATAGGCCTATGACAATAAGAATACAAAAGTGTAATGATTGTTATAGTGTGAATATGACTTAACAAAGAGGACATAGGTCTATGACAATAAAAATACACTAATATAATGATTGTTATAGTGTGAATATGACTTAACAAAGAGGACATAGGTCTATGACAATAAAAATACACTAGTATAATGATTGTTATAGTGTGAATATGACTTAACAAAGAGGACTATAATATACACATCTTATAAGTTTACGAGGCTATAGGCCTATGACAATAAAAATACACTAGTATAATGTCGATTGTTTTAGTGTGAATATGACTTATCAAAGAGGTATGTGCGAAAAAAAGGGGCTTCTTTAAAAACATTAGGTCTTAGCACATTCATTAAATATCCATGTCTATGACTATGTGACATCTAGTTAGAGTGTTAAACAGTAAATATACTAGACATTAGCCCCCCCCCCCCCCTACTATACTAATATATTCCAACTGCTATGGGTTTAGCATGGAACCAGTGTAACTTTTACAGTAAATGAATACTAATCTACCTAAGCTTATATTTATCAATAAAAACACCTTTTTTTTTGGTGTTTCGTTTACCTTAAAAACTAAAGGAAGTCCGACTACAGCCTTATAAACACAGTTAGTGGCCTACAGATTGTCCATACACACAAGCTGTAGTGTAGGACTACAGTTGAAAATAAGAACCGTATATCGCGTATATCCCACCATGTTGTAATTATATAGGCCCAGAGTTCGTTTTCAATTAAACGGACCCATTCAAAGCAGTTGCATAATTAAAGGCAAATGTCAAGTGTATTTGCATTCAATTCATTAAAATTAAAGTTAAGGTATTAGGCCTAGCCCTACTGACAACGAGACTAACTTATTTCATTAAGTAAGTCAGTAAGTCGAACAGACGACATGTTTCGGCCTTTATTTGTAACTGTGGTTTCTTTTTTTTTGCAATATTCTTTTGTTACTATTTACAGTATGTCGATGTAGACTATGACTTTTCGAAAAAAAAAAGTGGGTCAATGATTATACAACCGAAGAGTTTTAACCAGGTCACCACGTGACCCGTGCTAACGTCATGTCAACAAAGCGCAGCGCGTGATGTGAGGGCGCGCTGAAATATTTCCGCTCTTAATTTAAAGAGCGCGTGCGATACCGTGTCGTGTTTTTTTCAGATACCACCGAGGAACGAACGGTATTGGGAAAAAAAAAGATGATAAAATGTAGCTGCTTTTAAGATCTACATAGCAGATAACTAATCAGATAAAGATAAAGTATTCATTAACGGATGCTGAAGAAGAAAAAAACAACATTTTGTCATTTAATTACACAGTACTTTCTCGGTTTGCGTTGGGTGGGCCACAGTCATGTCATAGGCGTCAGCTCATGACAACGTCTGCTAGCTCCAAAAAAAAAATGGACGGGCTCTGCGATGTCATAAATAGCCCAGGATTTTTACCGGAAGAAAACAACAAGAATTAGATCTAGGCCTATTCTCGTAAGAAATAAAAAAAATCTTAATGTGAAGACTCGCAAAAGAGGAGAACAGCCGAGCATAAATGTGATGCTTTCCCAAAAAGGCAGTGCCACAGAAGGTCACCAGAAGGCGCACAGTATCTCATAAAATCAAAAACTAAAATAAGATGGACCGCTTGCTTTATTTTTAGAGCTAATATGTTCTTTTTTTTTGTGCGCGACCATTAGCGCTATTTTTAAACGACTTCTACGCTGCTACGTTTGCCTAAATGTTTCCGCTGTATACAACTTTCGATTTTAATTTCAATTTTTCATTGAGAAAATCATAGCGATTAAATAAAACGGAAGTGTACAGTACAAAAGTAAAGAGAATCGGGAATTCCGAAAAGAAGTCATTCGAGTCATCAAATAGAAGAAATATTAAAGCGAGCGGTCCATTGTATTATAGTCTTTGATGAATATTGGGGTGGGAGCGCAAAATTAGTGTTTCCGCCGGCGGCGAAACAGGGTGCCTTATTGAAGCTTTGACATATGTTCGGGACATCAACAACATGGACTAAATGGTCACAGTTGCCCGGGGAAAATAGTTGTATGCGTTTGATCAAGGTAGCTGCCATCTGGTGCTAGAGCCTTGGCGTGGCTTGGCAGCTTGCGTACCCTGACGACCCCCAGAGCTATACCAGCGGGAGTTTAAACTCCTGGCAGGTTCAACCAAGCTGGGAAGATCTGCGTGGGTAGGGGTCAGACAAAAGCTAGTGCCCTGGTCCTCCAGGTTGGGGGTTAAACATAAGGCTAGCAACCTTATTTTGTAAAAAATAAAACCCGCTACAAAAACGCCAAGGAAGAGAACTAAAGATAATTCGGCTCTGCGAATAGAAGGATCTCCCACTGGAGAGTTCATGAAGCCAGTTGGTGAAAGTCATGGAAACCGACGTTAAAAAGCTAGGGCTAAACTGGGGTCAGATAGAGAAACTGGCCCAGGATCGGGATACCTGGAGGACTCTTTTTGGCGGCCTATGTCCCAGGTAAGGCATAGGTAAGTAAGTTTGATCAAGGTAGAGATCGTAGGGCAATATGGCGATATATTACTCAAGTTGAAAATAAAATGTAGAGGGATTGATTGCAAGGGTATGCTGCTGAAAAAGACATCTAAAAATCCTCAGATCGTTTCCCGCGTCACGGCAGACGATAGTGGACAGGCAGGGCTACCGTGGCAGACGACAGTGGACAGGCAGGGCTACCATTAGTACCATGGCAGACGATAGTGGACAGACAGGGCTACCACGGCAGACGATAGTGGACAGGCAGGGCTACCACGGCAGACGATAGTGGACAGGCAGGGCTACCGTGGCAGACGATAGTGGACAGGCAGAGCTACCGTGGCAGACGATAGTGGACAGGCAGGGCTACCATGGCAGACGATAGTGGACAGGCAGGGCTACCGTGGCAGACGACAGTGGACAGGCAGGGCTACCACGGCAGACGATAGTGGACCGGCAGGGCTACCGTGGCAGACGATAGTGGACAGGCAGGGCTACCATTAGTACCATGGCAGAAGATAGTGGACAGACAGGACTGCCATGGCAGACGATAGTGGACAGGCAGGGCTACCACGGCAGACGATAGTGGACAGGCAGGGCTACCGTGGCAGACGACAGTGGACAGGCAGGGCTACCATTAGTACCATGGCAGAAGATAGTAGGACAGGCAGGGCTACCATGGCAGACGATAGTGGACAGGCAGGGCTAGCATGGCAGACGATAGTGGACAGGCAGAGCTACCATGGCAGACGATAGTGGACAGGCAGGGCTAGCATGGCAGACGATAGTGGACAGGCAGAGCTACCATGGCAGACGATAGTGGACAGTCAGGTCTACCAACACCTCTAGAGTCAAACAGATCGCCTGGGTTTTTTATTGCTAGACAACTTGATGCGATGGTTGATGTCTATTACATAAGTTTCATATCATGGGGCCCAATAAAGAAATAAAAGCAAAGAAATAGTGATAGCTAAATCAGCGATTCTCCTAAATGTGTGCCGACGAGCCCTAGTGGGAGCCGAAGTTTCTTTATAGGGGTACCGATGAATATACGTTAAATACTAAGCTTTCATAATATTTTTTTTCCGTCTTCAATATAGTATGGTATAAATTAACTGCGACATCGCGGACTTATACTTAGGAAGGGCGACCTGCGTTCGAATCCTGGTGAAGGCTAGGATTTGTTCCCTGGACTGGAGGGTGTCCCTGAGTCTATCCAGCTCTGATGGATTCCTGCCACCAGTAGGCCTACTATACTGTACAAATGGGGTACTGTAGACCTGCTACACTGTACGAATGGGGCACCTTAGAGTAACAAATAGGTAGGCCTTCTATACTGTCTACTATACTGAATGAATGGGGCACTAAGGTCTGGTGGCAGCCCATCATCACTTCTGTACCCATGGGCCTCAAAGTTGGCGAAGTGTTTAAACCGCCGATACAATCCCATTAAGATTACACCGGCGGGCGAACGCATGGGGGACAGCTCCCGTAGCGTCTCCGGGTAATCCGCTATCCATTGCACACAAGATAGGTCTGCGGCCCCGGTGGGGAGGCAGGAAGGATGTTACAAACCCGTCTCGAAGGCCCTCCCGGTGCCTGGATGCCTGTACCCATAGTATAGGATTTGCGCTACCGGGGGAAATCACAGGTATACGGGCGAGCCACCACGATAATGATCCTTAGGGGAACCGCAGCAAACGATAGCTGGCTTGCGGAAACCTTCCCTGTTAAACGGCACGCCACGCCACGCCTTGGGCGTGTCGTTGGGTGGCTGGAGCCCGGACAGAGCTTTCGTGTGCCTCCCCCAGAGCTTACTCCTAACACGTTACGCCCGGGACACAAGTGCCATTCGGGCTCGTCCGGGCTTCTTAAGGAGAACATTATATTTTCGGCGGCAGCCCATCAGATTAACATTCTGTAGGTCTCTGTAGGTCTCTGGCTCGAATGCCCACTTCTGTACCCATGTGCATCAAAGCTGACGACGTGTGTAATCCACTGATAGTCTCCCATTAAGTGTACACCGGTGCGATAACGCCCCCTGTTGAGCGTCTGAAATTTTTCAGAAATTTCACTGCACATGCGCGTGCGAAATGAGACTCGGTGGGGAGGAGGCAATGTGCGCAACAGACCGTCTCGCTAAGCCCCGTGACTGGATGTCCAGGGCTATAGCCTGGAATTAGTGCTATCGGGCGACAGTGCATGAATACGAGCGAGCCACCAGAGCCACCAGTGGTCACCACGTTAACGAATTCCGCAGGTTGGGAGGAGTAGAGTAGTGCATCTGACTTGGCAGACGGTACACAGGATCACACACACACCTTTGATCCACCCCTTTTCACATTACACCCTAGACTAATGAGCCAGAAGTCTCGTTTTTAATTTTTAGAGACATAAGATCGGTTCGAATGCTAGAATTTCAACCTGGTTCTGAAGGGTGTCCCCGAGACTACCCATTATGGCATTAGATTGGGAAGAGGTAAAAGCGGTTTGTCATTGTTTTGCCACCCAATAACCATGTGTGCACTGGTGAACTCTGCTTCACTACATCTATGAACCAACATGGACATGGTTTAAAAAAGTAATCATTATTTCTTTTTCTTCTACAGGTTTACATATAAATCTGATTTAGATTTTCCATTTGATTTATCACCAACCATTTGAGAAGCCCTGAACAAATGACTCCAATAACAGACTGCGTCAAACGTAGAAAAACAACATAAAAAACAACAAAACAAAACCACATTACTATTACATTATACATAGAAATGTTTACATTTGTTTTGGCAAACACAGATATTCAAGTAAGCTTAATGAGTCCAAAGGCAAGAAGTTTAATTAGCAAGAAAAACAAATCCTGATTACAGAAAGATGTACACTCTACATGTTTTATGTAGCATTTCTAAATTATTTTTTGTTTGTTTAATAGTACATAAGTGAAGACTTACCCAAATTTCCATTTTCTTCTTCTCCACTTGAAGAGTTATAAATAGCATCTCTGGACATTGGCCAGTTTGGCTTTTGTTCAAACTTTGACTGATAAACTGTGTAGCTTCATTCTAATTTTAATTGATTTTCTCTCCCTGAAATTTATTTCAGTAATTTAATAAAAAATTTTATAAAATGTGATGGAAAATAAGCAAATGAAAATAAAACAACCACCTTTAAGAAATATTAATATTAAAATGTACTTTGAAAACAAAAGAAAGTTCAAATTATTTTTAACCAAAATTGATGTATTTGAAATCAATAATATTTATTTAAAAAAAATGAGTAAGTAATGAACATTTTTATTAACTTCAACAAAGTGAACTACTCATTGGGACTAATGGGACTGAAATGTCTTCTCTTATAACTAAAATATGATGTATTGCTAAAGGTTATAAATTTCATACCAATATTTTGCATGCATATTTTCAATACATTTATATAAACGTAAACAGACGTATGGGTGAGTCGGCATCATATTGGTCCAATGACAACATACTCAGAAACACAGATATGCAAAGTCAAAAAATGTATCAATACATGCAATGGTAACACCTTTTAAATCAAAAGCCAACCTCACTTAATCCCAAAAAAGCACAGGCCTTCAGGCTAGGCCTAGAAGATGGGTTTAGTTTGTCCGAGGACCTTTGCCCACTCTGTAGTAGGGGGGCCATAAAGCCTAATGTGTTTATGGTGAACCTCTAAACCATGGTAAAGAAACAAGAAACTTTCATTCCACTTTATTACCTAGAGGCATCGTTTGGTTGTGTCCACTCTTTCTACTTTCTATTTCAATTGTAATAATTATTGACCTGAGCTCTGAAATCATTTAATCTTAGCCGTTGTCCAAAACTGCTTTTGTGGCCACTATTGACTTTGGTAGAGTGTGCAAGTTGATTAATGATCATATAGTGTATAAGTTGCATAAAGTTTTGATTCACACAGCTAAGATCCTTTTTACTGAAATATAAAAAAAGGCTCGCTAATAATTCTCTCATTATATCTAAAAAAAAGTCTTGCTAATATTTCTCTCCATTTATCTAAAATTAAAAGTCTTGCTAATAGTTCTCTTCCTTTATCTAAAATAAAAAGTCTTACTAATAGTTCTCTTCCTTTATCTCAAAAAAAAGTTTTGCTAATAGTTCTCTCCTTTTATCTAAAAAAAAATTATTGCTAATAGTTCTCTCCCTTCATCTAAAGAAAAGGCTTGCTAATAGTTCTCTCCCTCATCTAAAAAAAAAGTATTGCTAATAGTCCTCTTTTTATATCTAAAAAAAGTATTGCTAATAGTCCTCTTCTTTCATATATAAAAAAGTCTTGCTATTAGTTTTCTCTCTTTTTCTAAAATCAAGTTTTGCTATAGTTCTCTCCCTTTATCTCAATTTTTACTGTGATTGTATGTATGGGGGGAGAAGTGTGTTGGTAGCTGGACTTTGGTTGATGAATATCAATTAAATCAAGGGCTTTGTTGTATTGATAATTGAAATTGATAGGAATACAAATCTCACCCTAACCTAGACCTTTAACTGCGGCCCACAACCATGTGATGTCAAAAATATAGATTAAATACTTTGGGGGGGGGGGGGGGGGATTCCTGTGCACCAAGAAAGAAGTACAACAATAGGAACACAAAAAAAATAAAGTGTTAAGGAAGTTTTAAAGATTCGAATAAGATTCAAGGAACTGTAAAATGCACTATTGACAATTTTTATTAGAAACCTGACTGACCTTGGTTAAAAACCATAGTCATCATTAAGCAGCCCATGCACAATATTTCCTTTTTATGTTAAACTAGAAAAGAAAATGAAAGGTATCAGCAGTGAATTGAACCCATGTCGTCCGCATGGCAGTCAAAGACGCTATCCACTAAGCTAGGGAAGACACATGTCAGAAGCGAGATCAAAAAGTAAGATATGAGATAATAAAGTCATGTGTCTTTAAATTAGCCAATGGGGACCAGATACGACACACACGAGTAACTATAAATAAATAAATTTTAAATATGGAATACTCCAGTAAATGTTATAATGCAATTTAAACTTATAACACTACATTCAACAGTGTGTAGGCTTATTAAAAAGATCTACTAATAATGAACAATACTGGACCGAATTTGTATAATATATTGTCCAATGAAATTAAAAAAAAATTCTACTAACTAATAAAAATAGGCACATTTACTTAATAGTTTGAAGCTGTTAGCTACTTAAAAACATGGCTAAGTTGTCATTAGACCTAAATTGACAAAAAAACAACAAATTATTTTATTAAGAGACTAATAAATATTACGCTTTATTATTAAGTTATGAGCTGCAGAGCTAACACTGCCTCTTATTATACATCATATAACATTTTTTTGTGTGTGCAAAAATCTGACATTTATTCTTCCCTTTTGACCCTCATTGCTGTTAGACCTACATTGAAAAAAAGAGTTTCATTTAGGCTTAAATTCAAAGCAAACACATATAAATTAAAGGTTGTAATAAATAAACGGGAATAAATTTTTGTCTTCAAGATAAACTTAAAAAAAATTAAAATAATAGGCTTAATTACATATTGAAGAGAATATATAATATAATTACTTTGCTATGATCAATTGTCATTATCAGACAAATACATTTTCATAGTTTTATGTCACTGCCACGGCTATGTTATGGATGGTTCCTAAAACTTGATTCAGTATTAAAACATAATTCTGTTATTTCATTATTTATTTCATATATTATATTAAAAGCTCTAAAAAAACTTTTGATTTGATATGGCTCACTCGCATCTCCAATGACGTCTACAGTAACCATTTGACATGGCTGTCGGACAAATTTCTTGTGCTACAAATTGTCTAGGGGGCACGGTTCGAATCCTGGTGAAGGCTAGGATTTTATCTCTGGACTCTAAGCTGTCCCTGCGTCTACCCAGCTCTGATGGGTATTAAAATTGTTACAATATTATAAATTGGCTATGGCGCTATGGACCATGAAATGGCTGGTTGCATATGTCTTATAAGTTTTACAGACTTTCCTTCTAGATAGAAGATTATTACGTCCACTAGGCCCAAAACTCCTGCAGGGTGGCAGGGATCGGTCGGCGGCCGGGATAGAACCCACGACGTTTCGGTTGACAGTCCGGTGAACTAACCGCAGGACCAGTCGGCCTCACTTTCGTAGTGAGTTGATGCTTTTTCTTTATTAAATGACAAAGACAGTCAACAATCACACTTTTGCATATTTTTACTTAATTCGAATGGCTAGCCTAGCCATTGAATATTTACTGACTCTTAAAACAATTACCCAAAGTTATAGTAGGTCTATTTTAATCAAGGCTTAAATTAAAGTTTAATGATAAAGAAAAGACAAAGATAATCATTTCAAAGATTGATTAGAATTAAATTGATAATGGACAAAAGGTGTAGGCCTAGCCACTGGCTGTAGAACTGTATGATGGTGTTTTATTTTTTTTTTTAAAACTAAATGACTTTTTAAGTTAAAATCGATCAGGACCTATGATGACTATTGACTATGTAAAGCTTGAAGCATTAAATTTAAAGCTCCACATAGACGACATAGACGTATAAAAATAATTGAGTCTATATATTGTGAGTAAGTATGACTAAGTCTAAGTTACTAAGTAGTAAGTAGCCTAGCCTATTCTAAAATTCTACGGCTAAGTAGGATGTAGGCCTAGATCTAGACTAGACTAGACTAGTCGTAAACTAAATACTAAATATATATTATAAATAGGCCTATATATTAAAATATCATCATCATTAAATATGGAATCGTTTAGCCTAATCCTAGTTATTATTTATTAGGCTAATACATGTCATTTAGTCTTTAATTTAAGCCTACATTTTATTTTCAAAATTTGTGAAATATCATTAAATATGATTAAAAATTGTTACGATTATGTTAATATTTGTCAAATAGGCCTAGACCTAGATCTAGATCTAGACTAGGCCTACTGACTACTGCACTGCCTACTGAAATAGTCTAGTGACGGAGTCTAGTCCGACCTAAAATAATCGGCTAATTGTACATTTTGGTACTATTAGTTTTATTAAAATCTAAATAAGACTCTTTCTTTACCTGCATTAATGTCTTTCTCTTATTCACCACATAAATTAGGCTAGATATAGACTATAGACATTTATAATTTATATAACCGAGTGACTTCGTGTTTATTTATTTAAATTTTGAATTGTCTCGGCTAAAATATCTGTATTACTTTTTAACTCTTATTTATATGCCTGTTAAATTCAACTAATCGATAAAATTGTTTTTTCTAATCCTTTTGGTATAAAAACTTGATTTCAGTTCACACAAAATGTTTTTTTAATATTCATTATTATCATTAGATATTTAGAAATGTAAAAGAGTATTATAAATTATGATTATTTGATTTTCACTTATATGTTCCCCTTTACCTTTATTTATTTTCTGTTTTAAGACAGATAAGATTTATGAATTACCTGGTAATATCGACACATCAAACGTAAACAAACATGGCCGACGGTGGAGACAAAGATAGCACAACAGAGGTAAACAATGCTAAGTTACACATTTTTGCAGGTTTAATTACTATTGTTTAGTTAATCTATCTTACCTCTTTAAAATGTAGAATTATAGGCCTCTAGAATAATAGTAACTCTATATATTTTATTGTATGAAATGGACTGAGAACTTAAACTTAAAGTTCGGAAATCCGAAAAATTGAACAAGTTTCAAAAAGCATGAGCGGAGCATTATAATCATAATCATGACATTGAGTCACATTGTTGAAATGATGATAAATGATTGATGATTCAATTTCGTTGTTGATAATAGTTGATTATTGTATCACTCATGCAGAATACTCTAGATCTAGTGACATTATAAATTTTATTAAGTAGAAGACAGTAGGTGAGTAGGGCTGAGTAGGTGAGTAGGCCTAAAATGCCTACCTAAATGAAAATGAAATGATTAGGCCTAGCTAGAGTCCCTAGAGTTGGTAGTAAAAATAGGCTAAATTTAAATTAGGCAACTAAATCATACTAAATGACTAAATGATTAGTAAATAATGTAAAATTTTGATACAAAGTTTACAAAGCTAATGTGACTATATCAGTATATCATATTTGAATATAATAATAATGTTTTTATATAGCGCTTCTATCATGCTATTACTATTAGTAGTATTGGCATGCTCAGTGCACTCTTATAGATTATTACGTCCACTAGGCCCAAAACTCCTGCATGGAGGACAGGATCGGTTTCGGTTGGTTTTTGGTTAACAGTCTGGTGAACTAATCGCAGGACCAGCCGGCTTCAATGTAAAATTTATGGCTGACTCATCGGCATTGTTTAACTATAATTTATAAAAATGGTGAACAAGAGAATCGGTGTGTGAAGTTAATCAATTGCCGCAATCCAATGACCCAAAAGAAGATATTTTAAAAGCAGCATTAACCAGTTTGTGGGTACACATCACGCAGTGGGATTGTGCAGCCTTAACAAGCCACTGCCGTTCACTGCTGCCATTTCTTTCTCGAACTGATTTTAGGTATCCATTAAAGCTGGGTAGAACTTTGGAACACACCCCTAGACCCATGTTAAAAATATAATGTGGCCATTAATTTAAACTTACTGTTAAATTCTATAAATATAAATGGGAAATTTTTATTTATTTTTTGAATTGAGTTTTTCTTTCTTGCTGCACAGTTTGATGATGATGATATTGAAGAAGATACTCCACTTGAAAAACGAAAGAAAATATTTTCTAAAGAATGTGAGTATATTTATCATCCGAATATGAAATACAAAATAAATATTATTATCCATTTCAGTTTCAGGCATTATAAAATTTGCAAAAAATAAATAAATATTTATTATTGTGTCATATGATCATCAAAGTTACATAATTTTAATGGGTACATGACAAAAGATCATGTGTGATTGTTTTATTTAGTTTGCCAAATGGTTATGAAAAATAAATGTACTAATGACTGTTTAAATTAAATGAGTAGATCTAACTATTTCCAATGAACAGCCAACATTTTCTGATGTTGTTAATTCAATTCTTCCCTTTTGCTGGATTTCTTATTGTTACTACAGTACTTGTCAGGTCATTACTATTTTAACTATAACTACAGTGCGCTGCATGATGTATGGCTTTGGAGATGATCAGAATCCTTATACAGAATCCGTTGATTTGCTGGAAGACCTTGTTGTTGACTATATTACTGAGATGGTAAGAATATGTTGTTATTCATTTTAACTCAGTCTTGTATAGAATATGAAATATTTACTAAATAATGCAGCGCGTTCAGCAGGCGTACCGAAAGTTCCGGTTTCAAAACCTGGTGAAGACTAGGATTTGATCACGGGACTGGAGGGTGTCCCTGAGTCTACCCTGCTCTGATGGGTACTTGACATTAGTTGGGATAAAGTAAAGGCAACTGGGCATTGTGGTGGCCAAACAATCCCCTAGTATGCCATGGCTATAGAAACTAGTCAACGCTGCTTCACCAGCCCTATGATCAGTTTGGTAAGAAGGATACTTTACTTATACTAATGCTACATAAGCATTTGGCTCGTGCAAGAACCTATTTATATACATGTGTAGGAATCATCTGTAAAAAAAAGAGTGCAATTTTGAGATAAAATATTGTTTTCCATTTATCATATTATATTTATATGGGTAGAAAACTTAAATTTCTTTTCCCTTCTGTCGGAGGAGACAGTGGAGCACATCCTGCAGGAGTGCGTCTCATCATCTTTCAAAAGGATTAGTTGGGTGACCCACTTTCCGCTGTTCTCTAAGGAGACATAGGCGTACTGAAATGTACAGCAGATTTAATATCCAGGCCTCTAAGGGATTAGTATTTCCAGCTCTCAAACCAAATGGAGTCAAGTCTGGTCTTCCCTTCTGTTAGTGCATCCATTCAAATGGATTTATCAATCTGCTTTGTATATCAGGATTGTAACTTTTTTTTTTCGCTGTTTGAAATATTCTAGGGGATATTGAATAATACAAAAAAGAAAACAAAAATATAGAAAATAATGCAGATTTATAAAAACAAAATTCAACAGATATAATTAAAACAACATCTCATCTTAAGGCAATTTAAAAATTCATCCACTATAGTGTTTAGTTGTCAACATGCCTATTATGGCCTGCATATGTTTTATATTTTATCTGGGCATTGGCCAGAAATTAAAGTATTTTCTTTTATATATTTTCTTCCATACAGAAGATTATTGAGTCTTAAGCTTATCTGTGGTCTGACTTTACTCTTGCATTTTTATTTGTTTGATGTAGAGTTTTGGGTTTTCTTGGTTTGTTCTGGCAACTTATTTCGTGTCTTTTCTACCCATTTTCCCCTTGATAATATTATTCAGAATCAGTCCGTATGTATATGAATAGATAATATTTGATACAATAAATGCTTTTCATTTTGTTTGAATGAGATATTATTTGTTTCACTTAACAGACCAAAAAAGCAATGGAAATTGGAAAATCTGGAAGGATAATTGTCGAGGACATTATTTTCCTAATCCGCAAGGATCCCAAAAAATACTCCAGGGTCAAAGAGCTCCTGTTGATGAGCGAAGAGCTGCGGAAAGCCAGAAAAGCTTTTGATGAAATCAAATATGCCACAACTAAATGAATGTATTGTCAAGTGAAATGTATATATAAAATAAAAGCAGTTTCTTATAACAGTATTTATGAATGGAACTCAATTGAAATCAAATAGCAAAGCGCTACCTGAAAATAACTTAACTTAAAGTACACATTGTGACTGAATAAAAATTGTACAGTGTGTTAGTGTTAGATATTTCTTTAAAAGCATTTTTATTAATCTACTATAGGTTTAAATAGTTTTCATAAACGTAGCAATGAGCAATTTAATTTGATGATGTCGAGACTTTTTCAAATTATATATCAGTGAAGTTTATAGTTACAAAACTGAATGCTTGGAAAAGTCCTATCTGCATTAATATTCATCTCTCTTCATTTCATGTATCATTTGTAAATTTTGAATCACATGACTTTAATTTTAATCATATTTCTACTACCATTTCACAAATTTATTTGAAACAAATAATTTCAAAAAAAAAATCTTATTATTAAAGTCTCTTGTGTTCTTCTTTTTTTTGATGTTTTGTTTTTTAAATATTATTTTTATGTTTAATGGAAATGAAAGTAAATAAAATATTATTAATAGTAATTTGCATGGAAATAGGAATTTAAAAATGTAATTCAATTAAAAAACTAAAAATACAATAAAAATAATTACGATATAGGAAAAAGCATCAGTTAATGAAATAAATAAAGCTGTTTTAAAATAAAAAAATAACTTAATTTTTTTTATATCTTTTAGCTATAGAATATAGTGCACAATCAGTTTACACGCCAATGCAGGCAAAAAGTAAATGTGAAATATTATTACCTGGTAGAAGATTGAGATGATAAAAAGCTTGCTGATACTGATAAAAAAAAATGTACAACCAATTCTTGCTGCAAATTTATCATCTAAATATGGAAAATTTACATGTACAAGTACAATGAGATAACTTAGAAAAGCGAATTATAGATCATTTAATTTGAGTAATTGCCCTTTTTTTAGGGTACATTTTG
Organism: Anisus vortex; assembly: GCA_949126835.1. Lineage (NCBI taxonomy): Eukaryota > Metazoa > Mollusca > Gastropoda > Planorbidae > Anisus > Anisus vortex. The sequence continues at coordinate 5,209,661 of OX421497.1, forward strand.
ATAGGATTTATTTACATTTCTGGGGAAATCTCTTTTTAGAATTTTCAGACCCCTCTTTTGAAATTTATAAGAATAGTGTAACGATAGGCCTAATGGGAAGCTACCCTACCCTGTAAAGAAATACACATTTTATGACACAATTTGTAATAAACTAAACAAAGGTATGCAGCTGAACCATTTCAATTCTTTCTTAGTATTAGAAAAAGCAACTAATTCTTTATTAATATTAGAAAAAGTCATTAATTCTTTATTAGTATTAGAAAAAGCCATTAATTCTTTATTAGTATTAGAAAAAGCCACTAATTCTTATTAGTATTAGAAAAAGCAAATAATTCTTTATTAGTATTAGAAAAAGCCACTAATTCTTATTAGTATTAGAAAAAGCAAATAATTCTTTATTAGTATTAGAAAAAGCCATTGATTCTTTATTAGTATTAGAAAAAGCCATTAATTCTTTATTAGTATTAGAAAAAGTAATTAATTCTTTATTGGTATTAGAAAAATCGATTAATTCTTTATTAGTATTAGAAAAAGTAATTAGTTCCTTATTAGTATTAGAAAAAGCCATTAATTCTTTATTAGTATTAGAAAAAGCAATTAATTCTTTATTAGTATTAGAAAAAGCCATTAATTCTTTATTAGTATTAGAAAAAGCCACTAATTATTTATTAGTATTAGAAAAAGTAATTAATTCTTTATTAGTATTAGAAAAAGCCATTAATTCTTTATTAGTATTAGAAAAAGCCATTAATTCTTTATTAATATTAGAAAAAGCCATTAATTCTTTATTAGTATTAGAAAAAGCCACTATTCTTTATTAGTATTAGAAAAAGCCACTAATTCTTTATTAGTATTAGAAAAAGCCACTAATTCTTTATTAATATTAGAAAAAGCCATTAATTCTTTATTAGTATTAGAAAAAGCCAATATTCTTTATTAGTATTAGAAAAAGCCACTTTTCTTTATTAGTATTAGAAAAAGCCACTAATTCTTTATTAATATTAGAAAAAGCCATTAATTCTTTGTTAGTATTAGAAAAAGCCACTATTCTTTATTAGTATTAGAAAAAGCCACTATTCTTTATTAGTATTAGAAAAAGCCACTAATTCTTTATTAATATTAGAAAAAGCCATTAATTCTTTATTAGTATTAGAAAAAGCCACTATTCTTGTCCTGATCTAATGACATCCATTGGAGGAACTAAAACTTTTGTCTTGCCTTGGCCTAGGAATTAGTATTAGGCCGAGTGGTAGTGTGTTCATCAAGCATACTGAACGTCCTGGGTTTGATTCTGGCGAAGGCTATGAATTGTTCCCGGTTCTGCCTCGCATATTATGGTCCCAAGAGGCTACCTTCAATGAGAAACTAAATGGTGGACTGGGGGCAACTGACAGCCACGGCGCAGTTCATCACAAGTATTGGACTTTTCATCTAAATCCTCCAATCATAATCACTTGAGAACGAAGAAGAAGTTGGGGTAAAGTAAAGGCGGCTGGACATTGTGCTGGCTAAACAATTCCCTAGTAGGCCTATGCCATGGCCGCAAAAGTTGATGAACGCTGCTTCACCGGCACTATGGATCAATTTGGTCGGACGGGATACTTTTTACAGGCATTGGTAAACTTTCATTGGCCAGAAGTTCAATGGGAACATCTCTTACTTACTTATCATATGATACAATGATAGTTCCATCTCAGTTCCATAGTTCAGATACTCCAATTGCATTCCAGAATCGTCGGCACATTTACAATTATTGGAAGAAAGAAATATAAATAGTACACTTTTTTTTTTCAAACAGATAGGCAACACAAGTTGCTATACATTTTCAGATTTCTTTTTTGAAGAACTTAGAATAAAAATGAGTTGAATCGCGAAAAGAATAGTATGTTTACAATTAAAATGCGCAGCCACCTTGTTCCAGACTAGAGAGGTGCCCCGGGAGCATTCTGTTCATGGAGTAAGAGCTCAAATTTTATCCTACGAGCCCAGTCAACCATCGCATTTTGCAAATTCGTTCTCAAGAATTTGGGGTGTGTTTAGTACGACTCTTTGTCCCTGCCATCGGTCTATAGTCTATACCATAGGTTCTCAACGGGGGCGATATCGCCCCCCCCTAGGGGGGCGGTGAGAAGCTTTAGGGGGGCGCTGACATTCCCGGGGGCGATTGGGGGGCGGTGAAGGGCAAGTGGGCGGTACAAACGTACCTGATATATTTTAACACCTCAGCTATTTGAATCGATTAGTTTTTGGAGGATGAAATGTGATGTTAATGTAAGTGCTGCTAAATATCTTATATTCCCCAACAGTATGCCTACATATTATTATATTAATAAGAAATAGGAATCGCAGTGACTTTTCGATGAAGCAGGGTCTGTATTTGGCAAATATACTTGTGCGGCCGGCTGGTCCTGTGGTTTGTTCACCGGATTGTCGCCCTAACATCTGCCAATATTAATGATATTTTGATCTCAGTTTAACCGAGATGTCCTTAATGTATTTTAAATTACTTATATCGATCGGAAACTATTGTTAAGCGGTATAGATATGTAGTAATCACACAAACCGTGTAGTTATTGTAATGTTTGCAAAATATACATATAAATTCTTTAGCCATCTAATATTTATATAATTTTCAAATACTTTTTACAGTTTGATCATTTCAAAGTTATAAATTGTAAACCATTTATTTTTTATAAAAGACAAAAAAACAAATATTAGCTCAAATAAAACGGGCTAATTATCACACTTTAACAAAAAAAATGTTTCCACATTTGATTCAATAATAATGTCGAACAAGTTGTGTTTTGTAATATAACAAATAATATTACTGATTATTAGACCTAAGGCTTTTGCAACCAAAATTAAAACAAAAATAGACAAATTGCTAGCAACACACCAGGCAAACGATTCGCATTGATTTATTTAAACCTTTTGTTAAGGCAATATTTTGATCTATTAATTCTTACAATGTTTCCTTTTCATTTTTTTTAAAGATAATTAATCACACAAAGGTCTAGTACGTCTTAAAAATTTGCGGAAAGTATAGTCCAGATGGGCGGAAGGGGTGGGTGGGCGCTAAAAGAAAGTTGGGTTGGGGGCGGTGAGCGGAAAAAAAATTGTAAAAGGGGGCGGTGAGCCGAAAAAGGTTGAGAACCTATGGTCTATACACTAGACCAGTGGTCGGCAACCTACGGCACGCGTGCTAGACTTGGCACGCCGAGGGATTTTCAATGGCACGCGGAAGAGACCTTAAGAGTCAATTCAAGTTTCCTCTGCGATAAATTTAGTGCTACAGCGGGATGACTTTTAGGCTGTTGGCACGCTGAATGAATTAGAAATCATACTTAAGCACATTTTTATTAAAAGGTTACCGACTCCTGTACTAGACTGCTATGTAGCTATCTCCGAAAAAAGGATCCAACCGTACTGGGCCTCTAACTATTGCTGCTTAGGCTAAGCTCCCCCCCCCCCCCACACATATGTTAGCCGGAGCCTAGAGTCGTTCGGCTCCGTTGCTACACGGCCGCCGCTACGAGGCGTACTGGTCACGCTACCCTGCACCATTTGCCCCCCCCCCCCTTCCTTATGTTACTCCACAGCGCAGGACAAGTATAAAAAATCATTATAATATTATAATAGCTGTAAATTATAACATCGATTCCAGGGTCATAAGTTTGGACCCACATGGCATTAACGGTTATTTACAGATTAGACCACAAACACCATCACTAAGCCAATGTTTCATATTGCTTCATAAGTCCTTGTCGTTACAAAAAATCATAATAATGTCCATTATATGATTTCGAACACAAAAAAAAATTTGCTCTGAAAAGAGTCAGCATCTTTCACTCTTATGAACTGCACAGGGACGCTAAATGCATGTGCAATAAGTCTTAGTCTTCATTTCAGTGACAATAATTAGTAACAGGACGTAAAACATGTGATTATGTGTTCTACTTAGACATACAAACTGCTTTGTTATTAATAGTTGATGGTTTCTGGAGAAAGCCTTGTTTACAGTTTCGAGTATTCAAGTGTCTCTGCTGGACTGGTAAAGTCAATTGCCGCGTATTTTCACAAGTGTCTTCATTGCCAACGGGGTTAAAGAAAAAAGGAAAAAAAAAGGTCTAGACCTCTATATATCTAAAGAAACACGCGGGTCTCAAAAATAGCTCGTCCAGGTTGCATCACTCGTGCAGATTGTCTTTGTAAAATGAATTCAGAAAACCCCGTTCTCTACATCAGAGATAGGTAACCATTTGATAATAGTGTGCCTAAGTAGGATTTTTAACTCATTCAGCGTGCCATCATCCTAAAAGAGATCCCACTCTAGAACTCAATTTCTTACGTGTGTCGATGAAAAAAGCCCTGCGTGCCAAGTGTGGCACGTGGGTCGTAGTTTGCCGACCCCTACTCTACACCACAAGGAAGTATTGTAGCCTAGTAGATCGAGAAAGGCTGGTCAGAAAAAAGGCCTGGCAAAAGAAGACTGATCTGTTCAGTAAACTCGAGGGAAGGTGCTCAGAAATAGGGTCTGGCAACACAGGCTGACAGGAAGACTACTATGGTTAACTCTGTAATGATATTCTATAACAATTAATTCACTCTTTAATTAATCACTAACAAATATGTTTTTTTTGTGTGTGCTTAATTCCTCCTAACGCTGTGAATGAAGAAGTGCTCACGCGTACGCATGCCAAATTATCTTATTATCTCTATACTGTAGGCCTATAACTATAATTTAACGAACAAGATGATTTTTGTTAAAAAACCGATATCAAAATTCAGGTATTTTTAATTAACTAGCCTGCGCGTCATTAAAACAAGAACATGTAATTAGTTATAATTAAACTAGACTATAATTATCACGCAGAATTCTCGTTTCGCGTCTTTGATAACAGATCAATTTAATTGTTTAATTAATGCGTAGTCTACAAGAAAAGACCAGAAAAGAAAACAGTTAAAAAAAAAATCAAGTTAATTTATTCAGTCGTTATTAAAGTACAGATTGGTGCGTCAGTAGATTTCTTCGCTGGAGTAGGGACTTTATTATATTATTAAGGCCAGGCAAAGGCGTTGGAACAATAAAATCGTACACTTATAATGTATCAAAATGACTGTTCTGACGAATCAATCCCACATATTATATAGGTTGTTATTAAAATAATTGGACTATTCAAATATTGACATCTTTTTCTTAAACACAAGCTTAACAAGGGTGTAGACCTACATTATGTAAGAAAAAAAGGTTAAATAAAATTAAATAATGGCCAATTAATTTTCATTTATAAATATTTAAACGCAGTTGAACCGTCTTAGCACAAACTATGCTATTTATGTATGTATTTGGTTGGAAACTGTAAAAGAAGTTGTTAACAGTTACACGTTTGGGACTTTTACACCAATCTAAGTCAAAATATATTGTTGACCAAAAAAGTTTGTATATCAACTTTACACAACTGTGTTTATAATAATGGTTAAAATTATGAATCTATTCACTAATTTTGGCGTACTTTTTTGTTTTGCCCAATACTAAAGTCAATTTAACAGTGAATTACCTTCAAAAAAGGTAATAAAAATACATACGCATAAAATGAATGCCTCAAATAATACAATTGGTGAAAAGGAGACATCGAGAAACACAATTGATCCAATCTTGTTCCATGTGGTGATGACTGCTAACTTACTTTGTTTTTCACAAGCAATCAGTTTATTTGGTCTGTTCACCAACGTGCTGAACATTATCAACTTCAAGCGGCAAGGCTACAGAGATGGGGTCAATGTAACTCTGACCGCCCTGGCCGTCAGCGACTTCGGAGCTCTGGTCGTTCAGCAAGTATACATTTACATCGTCAACCCTTGGTTCAGTGAAGATGATTTGATCATGTCCAGGCTCCACATGACTCTACTGGTGGTATACGCCAACGAATATTTCATCCGAGTGGGCGGCTTCATTACCACTTTCGCCGCCTTCGAAAGGTGTCTTTGTGTGGTTCTGCCTATGAAAGTGAAAACGGTCGTGACGCCAAAAGTCGCTGTTGTCGTGCATACGTCAATATTTGTGACATTAACTTGGTACCTTCTAGTACCTTATTGTTTAGTTTACATAGACTGGAAGTTTCTACCCGACTCTAACAGAACCGTCCTATTCGTATACTTCAAGGAAAACAGGGAGAGTATAATCGACGTTTATTATCTCGTGTCTGGGTTGTGTATTCCATACGTTACCATCTTCCTGTTGTTGATCTTCACCGTCATCCTGACAACCAAACTAACATCCAGCTCCCGGTGGAGACGAAACGCCACCAGCTCGGAACACCGCGCCCAGTCCGTGTCCAGCCGAGAGAGAAAAGCCGTGAAGATGCTGACAACGGTGGCCGCTCTCTACGTCGCGTGCCTTGTCCCGCACTCGGCAATCAACACGGCCATGGGGCTGATCTCGGAGACAATGATGCACGAGCTGTACATGGACGTCATCAGCATCTGCTACTCGTTCACGACCCTCCTGATGAGCATCAACAGCAGCGTGACGGTGCTGATCTACTACAGGATGAGCAGCAAGTACAGACAGGTTCTTCTGGACATGTTCTCTTGTTCCCAGGAAGTTAAAGGCAGCCGCGCGAATTGGAAGAGATAAAAACATTCTCAAATCACAATGACGAATTAAGAGAAATGTAAACATGTTAACTTATGCATTTGTTTTCAATTTCAAACGATGGCCAGTGTGCATGTAAATGAAGTGAAAAGTGTTGTGACCGCAGAAGTTGCTGTAGTCCTGCATCTCAATAATATTTATTACATTTGTAGTGGGGTGAATTGATCTTATCTGATATATTACATACATTTGTAGTGGGGTGAATTTATCTTATCTTATATACTACAGAAATTGGGCACAGTGGCCGAGCGGGCAGCGCGGTCGTCTGGCCTACCGAACGTTCTGGGTTCAAATCCTGGTGAAGGCTAGGATTTGTACCCGGGATTTGGAGGGCAACTCAGCTCTGATGGGTAGCTGACATTAGTTGGGGTAAAGTGAAGCCGGCTGTGCTTAATGCTGGCCACACAATCACCTAGTATGCCGTGGCCACAGAATATGTTGAAGGCTGCTTCACCGGGCCCTATGGATGAATTTGGTCCGGCGGGTACTTTACTTACTACTTTACTTTTGTATTGCGGTGTATGCCAACATGTCTAGTGTTGTTAAACTTTTTGTAAGCTTTGGACAATTAAATAAGATTTATATAAAAAGTGAAATCTGAGATTAAATAAACGCCATCCCAAACTGTATGATATTCAAAGGGAGACTACTCAATCTATTTGTTTCCTATAGAATTGTTCTCTACAGAGAAGATATTTTAGCGCCATTGACAAGTCTTAACGATTATGCATTCATAAAAGTTCGACAAAAAAAACATTTCCGGTTTTATTCGATCATTTAATTAAAAAAAGAATGTCTGTGTGCTACGTTACTGGTTGTACCAAAAGATGTAGAGATTAAATTTTATTTAATTTCCAAAAGATGTTTCCAAAAGAAAACGATGGATCGTGAATGTCTAGCGTGTAAAAATTACCTATTAATAACCTCAAACGTATTGCTTGATGCAAAAGAACTTTCGTTTTATATTTTTAGGAATATACGAATTGTGTTTTTTTTTGATAACCAAGGACGCAACTCTTGACAAATTTATTTTTATAAACAAAGCTAAACTTAACTTAACGCAACTAACACTTTGAGTATTAATTATCGCCTACTCACTTTTGATGTTGAAAACGGATTCCTCATAACTAATAATGTAACCTTTGTATATTTATAAAAGACCAGAACTGGCCGTTGAGGTTGAAATCAATTGTCAAACACCAGCAAAAGCATGCTTTTTTGTTTACGGAAATGCCTAAAATAATTAAAAATAGAACCGAAAGTAAAAGATCTCTTCCATATGAAAAGGTCACGCCTCATTAAGACTGGGGATGTTAAAACAGAATTTTCTTCAAAACCGGTTTTCGGTTGTATAAAACAGGTTTAAATCCGGATTTCGGTTCCAACCCCCCCCCCTCCCGCGCAATGCCACATTCACAGGCCGGAAATGCCAAAAGTGCGTAGTTTTGTAGGTATATTTGAAAAATACTTCAAACTTAATTAAAGTTTGCAAGGCATTTAAATGGTTGATTTGTGTGAATACAATATGATTTAGCACACTTTACCATAAAATTCTTTAGAACTAAAATAAATCTGGGCTAATTGATTACAACCGATAATAGCTTTCAATAGATATATTCAAATTTCCGATTATCTTTGACCATAATATTAAGAAGCATATAAAGAGGATGACAATGTTAATTTAGGATTCTTCGTACGCAGATGCGTACTAGCCATATCAAAACTGATTTGGTATAGACTTAGACAAATATAATTTATCGTCGAAGTAAATATGAGAGAAACTACAGTTCCAAAAGGAATAGTTTCCAACAACACACTGTGGACTTAGACTTGTAAAATAATGTATTGAAAGGTATCGCGTAGCACCAATCAAAAGAATATGTATTTAATCTTATCTTATTTCAAGAATAGTTTTGTGCAAAGCTAACATTATTTCTTAAAAATATTTCCATTAGAATAAAAAAGGGTGTGTTACTTGAAGAAATGATTACCTTCCAACCAACAAACCGAAATCGGGTTTTGAAAATCAAAAACGGTTTTCGGTTTCAAAACAGGATTCCGGTAGGCTTATTCCGGTTTTTTGTTTAACATGCCAAATTAAGACTTGTCAATAGGCTACAATTTTAATTAGCAATTTTACGAGGACCATCTTTTACAGTGCCCTCACATGGGGGAGGGGGGTGCAGAGAGGGCTTATGCCCAGAGGCATAACACTTCGGCATATATAGTCTAAATATAGCAGTAAACAAAGCTTGTGTGAGCTCTGATCTTTAATAGTCTTTTATAAAGCCAACAAGTTTATTTTTAAATGAATATTAAATCTAGTCTTGAAATAACAATAGAGCCAATGGGCCGTATTGCTGCTGAGAGTTAACACCCTTGCCCCTTATACAAGTCAATATTTTATGACTGACTTGTAATTTACAAGTGCGTCATAAGAGATTGACTTGTAAAAGGGGCAAGGGTGGTAACTCTCAGCAGCAATACGGCCCATTAAATGGTATTTGAGTTTGTTTAATCAACACAACGTAACTCCTGGCTGGTTCTTGGAGATATTTTAAACTGTGGAGTATGGTGCTCTTGTGTGAACACTTCCGCTGGGTTTGGATAACCATTAAAGCAAAATAAGAGAGCATCAAGGGAAAGGGCAGAGGTCAACATACAAACTTTTCCGTAGCAGGAATAAATTACCATTGTAAGTAGTCTAAAGGATGCAATACTGCAAATGGCTCAAAACTGTAAATGAACGAAGTACTGTAAATGGCGCAATATTGCGGTGTAGGCCCCCATGAAAACACGGTATTCCTATTACTGTATCTGGTATAATACTGTATCTAACACAATACTGTAAATGGCGCAATACTGTATCTGGCACAATACAATAAATGGCAGAATACTGAAAATGGCGCAATATTGCGGTGTACATGAAAACACAGTATTCCTAATACTGTATCTGGTATAATACTGTATCTGGCACAATACTGTAAATGGCGCAATATATCGGTGTACATGAAAACACAGTTTTCCTAATAATGTATCTGGTACAATACTGTATCTGGCACAATACTGTAAATGGCGCTATACTGTATCTGGCACAATATTGCGGTGTACATGAAAACACAGTTTTCCTAATAATGTATCTGGTACAATACTGTATCGGGCGCTATACTGTATCTGGCACAATATTGTATCTGGCACAATATTGCTGTGTACATGAAAACACAGTTTTCCTAATACTGTATATGGTACTATACTGTAAATGGCACAATACTGTAAATGGCGCAACACTGTATCTGGCGCAGCACTGTAAATGGCGCAGCTGAAGCAGGTTCCACATTAAAAAAGAGCCCCTTATTTGAATTTATTGGACACTGTGGTCCAGTGTGCAGCGTGCTAGACTAGCGATCCGAAGGTTCTTTGTTCGAAACATGTTGAAGGATATAATTTGTTTCCGAAGAATACCCAACGTTTATGGATACCTTACATTAGTTACGGATAGGAAAGGCGGCTGGGCGTTCTGCTGCGGCCACACAAAAAGCGGAAGGATAAAAACAAATTCATGTTATAACTCGCTGTTTTCTGGGTTCAATAAAATTTGGTGATGAAGCTACTTCAATTTGTTTGCAGGTAGGCGTCAGGGCTCCACTAGATGTCGGTTACCGCAGTCCCATCTATGATGCTTTGAGTCTAATATTCTTGTATTCAAAACGTCTCATTCAACAGTGGTAGTAAATTCAACAAATTCAGTTGCTGAACAAAAGAGAAATTTAATTTAAATTGATGAAATGGAAATATATATACAGGGAAAATATTGGATTGGCTATATACAGACAGATGCTTGGTGAAAGCTTAATTCTAGAAAAATCTCAATACAACATTTACTCTACAAACTTTTAAACCGAACTGAATAAACTAAAAACGGGACCCCCACGAGGTAAGGAAAATCTCATAATCTGATTGGCTCCCTAATTGGATGGAAAATAAATCAAGAATCATGTTAGTTTTTTTTTTTGCGGGGAGGGGAGGGGAGGGGTTCAGAAAGTCAATCTACGACTTATAATTTAAAAACCTCGACTTCCAAGGGATAGGCACTGAAATATTTAATTAAATTAAAAATAATATCTTCTCAAGCTCTTAAACAGGGCAGTGAAGGGTTCAATTTAAAGTACTATCATCTATTTATAACTCAAGTTCGTAACACAAACAATATAACAAAAAATAACGAAACAACAAAGTTTGTTTCTCCATCTTAATGTTAATTGCATTTCATGGTATGTTATTGTTTAGTTGCAACCGAAACATTGTATTTCATGGTATGTTATTGTTTAGTTGCAACCGAAACATTGTATTTCATGGTATGTTATTGTTTAGTTGCAACCGAAACTTTGTATTTCATGGTATGTTATTGTTTAGTTGCAACCGAAACTTTGTATTTCATGGTATGTTATTGTTTAGTTGCAACCGAAACTTTGTATTTCATGGTATGTTATTGTTTAGTTGCAACCGAAACTTTGTATTTCATGGTATGTTATTGTTTAGTTGCAACCGAAACTTTGTATTTCATGGTATGTTATTGTTTAGTTGCAACCGAAACATTGTATTTCATGGTATGTTATTGTTTAGTTGCAACCGAAACTTTGTATTTCATGGTATGTTATTGTTTAGTTGCAACCGAAACTTTGTATTTCATGGTATGTTATTGTTTAGTTGCAACCGAAACATTGTATTTCATGGTATGTTATTGTTTAGTTGCAACCGAAACATTGTATTTCATGGTATGTTATTGTTTAGTTGCAACCGAAACTTTGTATTTCATGGTATGTTATTGTTTAGTTGCAACCGAAACATTGTATTTCATGGTATGTTATTGTTTAGTTGCAACCGAAACATTGCATTTCATGGTATGTTATTGTTTAGTTGCAACCGAAACTTTGTATTTCATGGTATGTTATTGTTTAGTTGCAACCGAAACATTGTATTTCATGGTATGTTATTGTTTAAATTTGAAATTTACTTCTGCAAGAGTGGAAAGAAGCGAGAATGGACACCGAAATCGTTTTAGTGCGTGGGGCTTCTAAGAGTCTAAACCCACCAGCCCTGCACACCTTGGTATAAACGCCTTAGATCACAAGCGACCAACAGGAGGCCCGCGGGCCACAATACGGTCCTACACGTTTTTTTTAAAAATAAATTCATTTTTTTTTATAATGCAACGAAACTTTCAGACTGTTTTTCCCGTCTAGTTAAATCAAATGCTTTATACAGCCCAATGACGACAAATGTCACACAACCCTGATTTAGATAGTCACAAAGCAGTGAGAGAAAATACTACTCAAAGAAGAAGGCTGAGTTGTCCCAGTCATTGAAAACACATGTTATTCACTGTTGAATGTGAGCAGTTTCTAATTGCAGCTCCTCAAAGAGGTAGCCTCTTTATAAAGAAAACGACACATTAAAATTGAGAAAATCACGTGAGAGCACAGTACGATGGGAGGGGGGGGGGGCGTGTAATTGTCCCACGCCACACTGGCTGGGTGTGTTAAAGTGACAGAATGGAGACTCAACAATATCAACCAACTAGTACTAGTTTTTTGAGTACTCAGTTTTGCCAGGAAATGACAACTTGAAAAAAAAATTCTGTTATTTTTAAATAAATAGCTGGCGTCGTTCTGTCTTCATAAAACTATGACTCCCTGCCAATGTCATCACTCTATTCTCAGAAATCTAAAACACATTCCTAGTTTAATTAGAAGCTTCTCAAGAATTCACTAATGATCACATAGATTTTATTTTACCAAGAAAAAAATTGCTTCTCTTTCTAACGCTACAATGTAAAGGGACACTAGAAATAAAATAAAAAAAAACAACTTAATTTAGAAGATGACTCGTACCTTTGATAGCAGTTTATTAACACACGCAAATGGCGGATGGGTAGGGTACTGTACTGCCCACACTGTTTCATCGAAAGACCTTTTCAGTGTTGAACACTGCGTCATGTTCAGAACAAAAAAGGTTGACAAAGAGGACTTTTTAACACTATAGAACCATTCTTTTTAAATTCTGAATTTTGATACTATAAAAAGTTAAAACCTTTAAGCAAATACATGTTTTAATATCTTGTATATTTCAGACGCCCCTTCTATAAAGAAGATTATTGCGTCGAATCTAGCCTTGCATTTTTTATTATTGTTTTAAATGATGTTAAGTTACTGGTTTTCCTGGTTAGTTTAGGCAACCCATTTCATGACAAAATGCCACTCGAGAAGAAAGGAGTACTTATATGCATTAGTTCTCGCATAAAGGATAAGGAAAGTGTTTTTGTCCTTATGTTTATCTGAGCATTGCAACAGGTTGTTATTGGGTTGTATTTATAAATTAGAATTTAATGCTATATGTATTATTACTACTTATATATTAATATAGAGGCAGTAAGTACATATAAACAACAATATAAAACAGTGTGTTCTAAATGCCAATAGGGGGCTACGAAAACAAACCTGTAAGAAATATAAATTCATTGTATTTATAATGTAACAAAACTGTCAGACTGTTTGTCAAGACTGTCAAGTTGTATCGAATTATTTATACCGCCCTATAACATAAATTTTGCACCACCCTGTTTTAGATAGTCCATATTATTTAAGCAAATACATTTTCAATATAGAGGCAGTAAGGGAAGATAAACAGCAAGATAGTTCAGTGTGTACTAGATCTAAATGCCAATACGGAACTCCAAAAACAAACTTATTGGCTCGCAAAATGAATTATAATATTTAAAACCTCTTTCAAATTACATATGTGTACTAGCGATTGGTCTAAATTAGTAGCTTTTTTTTCAAATTGGATATTTTGACCTTTTAAACCCTATTATTAATAGATATTAGTTAGTTATGTAGACCGTTTCGCGACGTTGGATGTCTAAAATTTTCCAGAGTACTCGGTCTGATGCAACCGTCTCAGAGTTATCCCAATCTACAACCAATGGACTGCAAGTCTCTCTTGCAAGGTTGCTCTCCAGGTGATCATGGGGCATCCTTGTCTCTCACTACCATTCATCGGTTCCCAGCTGAAGGTGACATTAAAGTGTTTGCTTTCTGACATCCCCAGTACATGATCTGTCCATCTCAAGCTCATATTTACACATGGTAATAAAAATATTAATAGTAAAAAAAGTATAAAAAATAACTGGATCACTAAAACAAAACTTTGCGTTGATATAAACTAGGGGTCGGCAACCTACGGAACGGAAGACTTCCAAAAAGGTTTAATCAAGTCTCTTCTATCAAAAACGAGTATGATGTCTTTAAGGCTGCTAGCACGCTGAATGAATTAGAAATCCTATTTTGGCAAACTGTTATCAAAAGGTTGACGACGCCTGATATAAACCTTTACGTTCTAACTAAAATTCAATACAATTCCCTTAAAAACATTTTAAATGTGACCCTCTATAACAAAAGCTAGACTACAGGGCTGTCTTATTTGAAGAAATAACAAATGTTATTTAGAACCGCGATCTTTCAACCGAATTAAGACAATTATACATGTGTTATTGGCTTACTCATTACAAACTAAGACTTTATTAAACAGTTGCTAGAAGTGGGTCGTAGTATTTAACTCTAACTCATTTGTATTTTCTAACATTATAAAAGACATGTCGTGACCCTGTTGGTAAAGAAATAATAATATACAGGAATTAACTGCAATATTGTTGAAAAGATTTGATAAAGAAACGCTAGTAATGGCCGTCTATTGTCAACTTTTGGTTTGTGCAGCTCTGTTGACGTATTTTTTCACGTATATACAAGGTGTGTATATCTTTCATCTAATTTTTAAACTATGTAATAATAATAATGACAGTTTCTACAGCGTATCTTTCCATGATATTTAATCTCGTCAAAAGTGAGAGTCTTCTTAAAAAAAAGCTTTAGTCTCAGAATTACTAACAGTCTGGGGTGGCGTAAGCGTAGTAAAGTGGCGAACCTGGTTTGATGGGTTGATGGATCTGGTTGCTGGCTTAGAGTCTTTGTGTTGTAGAGAGATGAGCCCCCATCCAGGGTCTGTTTCAGAATCGGCGTAGTCCTCGGGTTGTTGCTGTTGACAGTGCGCTGAACGGCTTGAAGTTCAGATAATCCCGGATACGAGGTCCCACTTTGTCACGATGTGGCAATTGAGAGGGGGGTAATAATGGCTGGTTGTCTTAGAGGTACGAGGTGCCGATGCTGTGGTTGACCTGGAATATTTATTTGTTCTCTACTGGCTCGCTTAGATGTTATTTAAACACACACAGACAGACAGTTCTAAGTTAGGCAAGCAAGTCTCTGGTTACGTTTCAGGTGTTTATTTATGATTCAAATTCAATATCCAATGATGAGATACACATACTAACATGCAGGGGAGATACAATGCTTGAGATATATGCACAGGAACGTCTAACACTCAATATACTGTGTTGTTACGGAATCCAAGGTTAGGCTACGTAACTATAATGAGGGAATTACGATTACTGGCTAAGTATCTGCAAGTCCGAGTAACAATTTGGGAGCTAGACCAAGACGATGTATCTAGCTCGGGAGCTGGGGGAGATCTGCTCTTGAGTTTAGTTGGGCGGCTTTTTCGTGGACACTAGTCACCTGACCCAAAGTTAATTTGGTTGGCTTACATTTAATTACATCCTATTCTCATTGGCTAGATTGAATATACATTTGCATAAGAAAAGCTTATTGGAGCCAAAAATGGATTGGGGGTCGGGGTTGCGAGGGCGAAAAAGGGGGGGGGGAGAGAGGTCTAGATGAAAGACAATTTATACAGACGTCCTGCTGAGTGGGGAATTTTATCTCCCTTTTGTAGAATCTTAAGTAGTTAACTCAAGTGGCTGGGGGGGGGGTTTCGGGCGAGAATTAGTTACGTGTGTGCGAACTGCTGAGTGGGGGAATTTAGTCAACCGCTCAGAGAACGACCGTCTCAAAGCAATTGCATAACGTGCCGCTAAGCTGAGGGGATATAAGAGGGGATGGGGGTGGCGGGGACGCGAAGAGGAGGGGGCGAATGAGGGATCGAATAATGACTCGCTCACATGCGTTAAAATAGCACAAGATATAAATACATTAAGACATGACATGAATACATTAATATAGCATAGGATAAAATATATACATTCTAACACATTCGTACCCATTCAACCAAGATGTAGTACCAAGTTGAATCGTATTAGTCAGTAGACTCTGAATTTGGGCGTAGTACAAGAGTATAGTGAAGGGTAGAGAAACAGGTGAGAAAGAGTGATGGGGAGATGTAATTGCGTAAGGGAGGGAGGAGATAGTGACGTCAGACTAACCTTCTCTCTATTCTAGCTAACTTAAGCTAATCTAAGGTTCTAGTTATACACTGCTATCTATCTAAGTGCTAATAGTCACTATTAAATCCAGAATTGTGACATAGTCAAGTCACTAATAGGCTCACATCGTCTATGATCTATGTCTATGATAATAATAAAATAGCCTATTTTATTTAACAGACATAATACAGCTTAAATCTTAATAAGACTTTAAACACAAAACATCATTTAAAAAAAGCTCGAGCCTATATGAAACTTTATTAATACAGCGGCCATTGTACTTGTACACCACTACACAAAGTAAACAAAAATCACGTGCTTTTTGTCACGTGATTGCTAACGTCCTATAATGTGCTCATACTTCTTCTTCAGCTGTACAGTCCGCCCTGCAAAAGTCCGCGCATCTGGAGTCCATGAATCTGATTTTGAGGCATTCTAAAAAAAGTCTTGGCTGTTTCAAGTCGACGGCGTAGCTGTACTCTATATGTAAGAAACAAGGTCTAAGAGAGCGATGACACGAGGAACCATTTTGAGTTTACTGTCAATGAAAAACCTATTTAATGTGCTTAATATTGACATGTCCAAATATTTGGCTGTAAGTGGCACCGGAAACTGGCAAATGTTGAGTTATGTGAGTTAAGCATAGGGCCTACTATTTAGCCTAAAAATATACACAATACAATATTAAGGAGCTTTGATGTTGAAGAACAACACAGCTTATGTGGTGGCGCGAAGTTGACTTTTAAGTCCAATCTTAGACTTAATTATGCCTGGTCGCCCAGTCGGTGCATACCATGCCAGATACAGGAATAATCAAGATGCAGATTCAAGATGCAGACACTGCGGGAGATTGAGCAGAAAATAATCATCCTTGCCAGTACTCGACGGAATGAGTCTGGAGTTAAATGATTTCCTAAAACATTTTTTGGGTGGAAGAGGTTGGGGGTTCTACTACGTGCAACTGGGCAGTTGATAGCTCATTAACTCAATGGGGGGAAAGGGAAAAATATTATTTTAATATGTTAGGGATTATTGTGTGAGGACGAAGTTGATTTTGTTTTATATCTCCAGATTCTTTCCTTTTCTACTTTTAGAATTTGCCTCAACCATCCACTTCTGCTTGTTATTGCTGACGACTGACGACGATGCTTGTCCTTGCACAATACACGTTATTTTGAGTTATGGTTAGTCAATGTGCAGTCACTTTTGATTAGCACAAGTATGGCTCCTAATGGGTGCCTTTTAATATTTCATTCTAACCGTCTATATGATCTCTGGCATGAAAGGAACAAAAAACAAACGGACAGAAAAGAAACCAATAAAAAAACAGACACAAAAATGTATTTCGAGTCCATAAAATCTTCTAAAAATATTAATAACATAAAAGATTATTGAAATACTAACTTTTTGCATTAGTTCTCAGCAATTAAATCTTTGGGCATGAAAAAACTTGAAAGGTGACCGACTTAATATAAAATAATAAATGATGCTTTCTACTACAATTTGCTCTTATAACTATGAAACTTTTATTTTATTTCAGGGGATAGTAAACATTTATGTACAACTTCACCATTGTCAACAAACAGAGTTGAACCCAACGGAAAAAATCAGACAACACAAGCATGTATTTCTGGAGGAATTTTAGTTGAAAAAGTTTATGTCAAACCAAAAAAAGACGTACGTTTTTATATTGGATTTATATTCCTTTTAGCGTTTTGTATTTGTTTAGTTGTTTTTTTATGAATGGTTTGTCGATACTGTATTTTTGTGGCATGTATTACTATTTTATTAATTGCTATATTTTTTAGTCTGCTATTAAGCATTATTGCATGAGCAATAAATATTCTTTTATTCCCAAAATATGTTTTCAACCTAGAATTAACATTTCTAAAAGATCTAATAAATTGTAGACGTTTCTACGATAAAGAAATGATTAAGTCTTGGGTTGATTATTAATCTTACTTGTCAATAGTTGGGATTGATGTTATGTTCTTTGTTTTCTGAGTAATTCAATCAAATTCAAACATTGCCCAAAATATGACATACAGAGGGGAGAAAGAAAAAAAAATGAATTAGTAAATTATACGGACTAAAATTATTGTGTTGTATTAGTATAAAAAATTCATTGTATTTTTTAGGCTGATACAACTATTACCTTTTATTCCCCCAGAAATATCATTCAGAATGCGACGGATGTTGTCGATATATTGAAAATTCTTCGTTTTGTTCAATAGTTCAACAAGAATGTAATGGTAGAAAAATGTGTGAGTTGACGAAATCTTGGACCATGATGCCAAAACTTTCATGCAAAAACCAAACAATGGAATATAAAACATTATGTATTCAATATACATGCAAACCTATCAGTAAGCAAACAATTACTTTGACGCTTTTATTATTTTCTACAGTCATTTGTTTAATACGTTGTTTTTTTAACATATAGTTAAAATTTGAATGATTAAATGGAAAACACCTAGACTAACTTTAAAAAAATAGATTCTTACGGTTTAGATATTATAATTTTTTTGTATTGCCAAAATACAAGATTCAAGCTGCAAACCAATATATTTATTTATTAAAATGTTATGTGGCTACATGATTTTGTATACGTTAGTTTCTTTCTTTCTAATTTCTTGTGTTTTTTTTTATATTTGATCTTAATTTATTTTTACTGCACATTCCTCTGTAACTAATTACCGAAAAAATTTTTTCCTTTATGCAGTTTTATTGAACTAATTATTTTATTATTTGTAAGCTTTTCTTGAAATTCGTTTAGAACTTAAAAAAAAAATATTTCGAGGAGTCAACACGGTATTTTATTATAAGATATCAATTTAGTAGAAAAAATTAAAGAAAAGAACTTACTTGTATAAAAAGTTGTAGGCATTTAAAACAAAAATGTTTATTGGCCAATTCAAGGTTGCCAAGGCGATGTAAATTGTTTAAATCCTCATTTTGTATTATACAAACTGCCAAATCGAATGGAATAATTTAAAATTGTCGGGAATTCATTCATTTTCAAATTCAAATTCAAATTCAATCAAATTCAATTCAAATTCAAATTCAAATTCAATTTTATTCAGTCAATGCGTTTTACATCGAAAATATGTGATGTTGAATGTGACATCTACAAAAAAGAAAATTACATTACAATAATAGTAAGACACAACAATGAAAATTAATGAAGAAAAAACTATTATAAGACATTTTCTTAGACTTGACATTAGTAGAATAATGGCTCATCGATTAGTTATCATATTGATTATAATTTCTTTGTAAGTAAGTCAACATAATTGTAAGTAAAGTAAGGTAAAGTATCCTTCGGACCAAATTGATCATAGGGACAGTGAAGCAGCTTTCACCAGTTTCTGTGGTCACAGCATACTAGGTGATTGTGTGTCCAGCACAAAGCACAGCATCCTTTAATTTACCCATCAGAGCTGGGTATGCTCAGGTACACCGTCCAGACCTGGGGGGGGGGGGGAAATCGTAGCCTTCAAAATAATTCGAACCCAGGACCTTCTGTACGCCAATTGAACGCGCTGCCACTCGGACACAGTGCTCCCAACAGAATTGCAGTTGGTGTCAATATTATTTGGGATTACACATGAAACATTACCCATCAATAGGGCGTTTGCAATCCCGTGACAAAAAGCACGTGATTTGTGTTTACTTTGAGTAATGGTGTACAATTAACAATGGCCGCTGTATTAATAAAGTTTCATATCTAGGCTCGAGCTTTTTTTTTAAATGATGTTTTGTGTTTTAAGTCTTATTAAGATTTAAGCTGTATTATGTATGTTAAATAAAATAAGCTATTTTATTATTATCATAGACATAGATCATAGACGATGTGAGCCTAATAGTGACTTGACTAGATAGCCTATTCACCAACAATATCACTTGACTTGACATCGTATCCTAGCCTACGAAACATTAAAAGTGTAGGCCTATAAAGTGAAATTGAAAGTGTAAATAGGTCTAGCCGGCCCTAGCCTAATCACATTAATCAATTAATCTACAGTACTACTATTTACCTCCTTATTTTTGAGTAGGATAGCCAATATTCAGATGTGAATTTTGCATGATAAAGAAGTACTTCACTTTCACCACGTTACATTTGTACCTCAAGTGGGTTCTTTATTTACACAAATACGTCACTAAAAACCTAAGCCACGCCCACTGAGAACGCTCTATAGTAATCCATTTAGTCCCGTTTAATAGAATTGAAGAATTTTATTTCACCAGTTTGCTTCGTTCAAAGAAACTGAGAGATTGCAAAGTTTGAGTCCATTTTCCACTTTATTATTTGCATGTTAAAGAAACTGTTTCTTAAACAGAAATTAATTATAGTGTATAAGTTGTTTGTTTACATTTCGTTGATTGACATAAAATAAATTGAAGCTTTTAATAATGAATGCATGTTATGAAAGTAGAGTTTTAGTTAGAAATAGTTATAGGCCTATCTTGTAATGATTTACATTTTCACTTATAACTAGTTAAAACTTAAAATTATAATTTATGTAAATAAAATATGACATCACATTAGTGAATAGTCCAAGTCTCCTACGTTTTATTTGAACACATGATACTAATTATGTATCGGTTTATTCTACTTATGGGTACAAGTTAACCATTTGATTTGTAAATCTAATACTGCATTACTGTACTTTAGTTGGCCTTTGAAAGTTTTAGTTTTTTGTTTTTTGATTAGCTTATGCTTTTCCACCTATTTGTGCAACTATGTATTTTTCATTTTCAAAAGAGATAGAGAGAGAGAGAGAGAGAGACAGAGAGAGAGAGAGAGAGAGAGAGAGAGAGAGAGAGAGAGAGAGAGAGAAAGTATTATGAGTTAAATTAATACAATGGTCAACCTTTTCTAAATGTACAAAAGTTTGTTGGTTTACTTCTGGATAAGTTATCTTTCTTTAAAGCACGACCTTAATATCTGGTACCACAACAACAATATCTGTTTTGTACGATAATGCATTTCTTGAATCAACTTAATAACTTTAATTGAAAAATGATTCCAGGAACTCTGGTAAGTAGTAGACACATCTGTACCCATGGGCCACAAAGATGGCGAAGTGTGTAAACCGCCGATACGATCTCATTAAGATTACACTGGCGGGCGAATGCATGGGGGACAGCTCCCGCTGCGGGAAGCAATGGACGCAGCTGTCCCGTCTCACGAACCACACGCTGGTCTGGATGCCTGTACCTATATTGTACGATTTGTGCTACCGGGTGACATCGCAGGTATACGGACGAGCCACCACGATAATGATCCTAACCGCAGTGAACAATTGCTGGGCTGCGGAAATTTCCCCTGTTACACGACACGCCACGCTTTTGGCTGGAACCCTGACAGAGCTTTGGTGTGTCTCCCAGAGCTCACTACTAATACGTTACGCCCTGGACTATAGAGCCATTAAGGCTCGTCCGGTTTTTTAGAGACATTATAATTCGGTAAGTAGTGGATTTTCGTATGCGTCCTGTCTAAAACTTGCCGAACGGTTTACAATGGCGTCAGTTTGAATCTTTCTAATTAGAATAGTGCCATCACTGAGAAATGCAGAAAATTCCAAAATGCAAATACAGATGATATTAATGTTTCAATCGATATTTACAATAACTATTCATTACATTTCTTTTCTATTTCCTGAAGGTAAAGATGAAGACAATGTCATAGATTTAGCTGATGTAGGAACAGGTTTCATATGGAAACGAAAATTTTATTTGACGCTAAATTCTTCGACAACTGAGGATAGGGAGTGTAACTTTACGTCGCCGGACCAAATCAAAATAAAGACTATATCTGCTGATTTTAAACAGCCAAACAATATCGAACAAGAAGGAAATTATTTCTTGTCATTGAAAGGACATGAGTCATCTTTAAAAATACAAGCTGATTCAACAGATGGATATAAGTAAGTCTTTTCGGACGTAAAATATATTTTCTTTTACTGGTTATGTCTCTTTTCTAGGAGTACTAACTTGATTTAGATACGAATTTCTACGTCACTGCATTCAGTGCACGTACTTGGTAACAATCAAACAATCACCAAATTTACGAATAGTTCAAATACGAATAGTTCAAATACGAATAGTTCAAATACGAAAAGTTCAAATACGAAAAGTTCAAATACGAAAAGTTCAAATACGAATAGTTCAAATACGAAAAGTTCAAATACGAAAATTTAAAATACGAAAAGTTCAAATACGAGTAGTTCAAATACGAATAGTTCAAATACGAAAAGTTCAAATACGAAAAGTTCAAATACGAAAAGTTCAAATACGAAAAGTTCAGATACGAAAAGTTCAAATACGAAAAGTTCAAATTCGAAAAGTTCAAATACGAAAAGTTCAAATACGAAAAGTTCAAAGAGCAGAATAAACTTTAATCTCACTAACAATATCAGGCTAATAAAATTATTTAAAGAAAAAATAGTAATTAATGAAAAAAAAAAACGACTGGTCAGGACAAGAGCCTCGAAAGATGAAAGAACTATATAAAACTGAGTTGGACATCCACGAGTTAGCCGATCCCCCCTGATCTCCATTGGTTATTTCATATGGGTCGTTATGAGATGCATGATTTTCACAAGAGGTCAGATAGATGGAGTGATGGAGTCCAGACTTTACTGCAAGAAAGAAACTAGATTATTATGTGAGCTGACGTCACCAATTAAATTAAATATATTATTTCAAAGGTCATTACTCCCATCTCTCCAAGGACAATGACCCTTCTCTGTTTCGTTCAATCTCTATTTAATTCAACTTACATTCATAACAATGGATATACATGGGTCTGGCTCAGTATAATTTAAATATACAATTTTAGAAATAGTGCTAAGTGGTTTATAGAAATTACTCTGATTGACAGACTATTCATTTTTGTACACTTACACAAACAGCCACAAATTTTTTGTTGACTATTACAATTAAGATGTAATGTTTAGCTCATTTTTTTCGCTTTGCAAATTGATTTAGCAATATTTATATGGTAGGCCCTATTGTTGAAAACATTACCTGCTAGATAATAGGCTAAGCTAAACAAGATAAACGATAGTTCTTATTGTCCATGTTAAAATACTAAAGGTGGGACATGCCCATTTTTATGCTCTTGAAAAAACTTGCAGTTCAAATAAACATATTAAGCACATCTTTTTCTGACCTGAAAATAGGACACTAGAAGATTCCGATGTACAACTGAAAATCAAAACTCACGGTGTCTTTTTTTGGCTGGAAATAGAAGGTAGGCAATATGAAATTAATTTCTGAAATAAAAATGTAAAAAAACCTGGTAGTAGTAGAATGGCTACTGATAGCATTCAGACCCCTTTTATCTTAGATTTTGTAAGGGAGTCAACTTAATCATTGTCTTTCTACAATTTAGACAATATCCAATAAAAACGAAGAATACCTAAATACTTCATGAGAAATAAATATGATACAAATATATATTTTAAAATCAAACTAATTAAGTAAACCTTGTATTCGACTGGCAATATAATTTTTTTTATAGTAGCCCACGGTCATAAACTATAAGCTTATTTCGGTCTACAACCTTTTGAGAAAAAGAGTAGGTCTAGTGAAGAGTGTTGCATACTAAGTATAGTTCTGATACTGCATACTTAAATGTCAAAATAATTTCTTAACTAAATTTTCTACTTAAACGCCTACTTAAATTCACAAAAATAAAATCGTACTTAAATTAATATTTACCTGTCTAATTCATACTGTTTATGCTGAGCACAGCAAAACAACAGATACCTTATATTTTTACAGAAATAAATTTTGCTACTTATATATTACGTATGCATTGAGTGTGGTGGTTGGATACATATTTTGTTTGTAGATACTTTTGGGGGAAGGGAGAGGATTTGTCTCAAATGAATTTATACGTACGCTCAAATTTATATATACCCTATGTAATTATTTAAAAAGCAAAATAAAAAAACGTTTAAAGTTTCACACACATTAGAGTTCATCTATTTTAAAAACAGTTCTTATCTTACGGTCGAGGTTTTCAAGACCTACTGATTTAAGACAGATGTGTAATAAACAAATGGTACATAACTATATTATATATAGTATGCAACTGAAAACGAAATTCTGAATTTTTTTAAAACTGGAAGCTATTGAAATTTGATTCAAACTAAACGTTCAAACATTACTAAAAATCCGTTCTTTATACACGTTTCATTGGTTTCAATTTCCATTCCTTAAAAATTAGTATACGTTTTTTTAACGCTTAGGTCTATGTTGTTTTAGACAATAACATGTAAATGTACTACTGCATTTCTTTCATAAATTTCTATGCGACCAAGCATTATGTTAATACAATATCTATAACAACAAAGTGTAAATTGTAAAAGAAATGCTTAATTACTATAAATAAAAATTAATTTTATGTACCGGAGAAAAAAGGGGGGGGGGCAGAGAAACTAATTAGTACTTACGTTAACTGGATTCGGATGGGTCGGGGTCCGAAAATGTACGGGGTCCAGCATGGGAGAATGAAAATATGGCTTTTTGCGTATTTTTATTATGTATGGCCCCTAAAATATTTTAACACAATTTTCTCTCCTTAAAATGTTTCAGTTTCGTGTAACTCAATTGTACGATGTTTCGATAGAGGTTTTTCCACATTAAATAGAACAATAAAGTGTGAAACATCGTCTGTATCAGGTACAATTATTTCAGTATTTTTTATTTTATTTTTATTCTTAAACATCAACACCATTAAAAAAAATATTATTTTAATATAATTGAGATACATTTTGCTAAGGTATCAATCGTCTATGGTTATTTCAATAAAATTACAAGTGGTTTAACACTTAATGAAGTTTGATAAAACAGTCTATGTCTTTTGTACTATTTAACAATTTCTGTAAGTTAACGCATCAGATACGTTTTGTTAGATATTTTTCTTTAAATATTCAATCGCATTGTAAAAAATTCCTTTCAAATATAACCTTCGAAAAGTAGATTTGTTCACAATACATCGTTTTCTTTTGGAAACATCTTTTGGAAATGAAAAAAAATGTAGAATCTAATCCTTTAGTACTTTCGGTACAACCAGTAACGCAGCACACAGACAAGTTTCGAATCAAATGATCGAATGAGACCGGAAATGTTTTTTTTTTCGACCTTTTATGCATGCATAATCGTTAAGACTTGTCAACGTGACGCTTTTTCTTGTACTAATGTGAATTAGAAATCGGGGACAAATAATGCAAGATGGAGGAGGTAAAGGTGTACCTTATGAAGCAAAAAAAAAAGAAGGAAGGGTGGGCGAACAGCAAAAGGCCTATCTGAACTGCTGCACAATATTTCCCCTTTTAAAATATTGAAAAGTTAATTACCAATATGCTATCTACGAACACGAATACTTAACCAATATGTTCCTGTCTTTCTGATTTAAATCTATATCAGATAACTAACTAAATATTTAATTGACCCATAGTTTTGTATCGACAGTCTGATATCTTGCTAAATACGTGTGGCAATGTCATACGTTTTTTTTTATATTTAATTGGTATCATTTGACTTTTTTTTTTCTCGTTAAAAATAGTAACACCATCTCTAACATCATCACCGTTCACCGACGACGATGCAATATCATCTACCACAACCGTGATTAGTGCAACTACAACTGAATCAGGTAGGTAACTATTTTCGCTATACAAGCTTTATATTTTACATAGATGTACACTAAACAGCCTTGCAAAGATAATGATGTTAATTGGCATTGTGCACAACACGGTTGGCTACAATATCAGCTACGACTATACTGGACACAAAAAACGCATACAATGTACAGTGCCTTCGCTAACAAGGCTAGCTAAGTTATGTAGTTTAAAGAAAAAATCATTATGCAATTGCCTAACGCTTTTAAAATATTATATTATACATATAGACACACAATCAAACAAACAAGAAAAACAACAAGAATGAGGCAGATTTAAATCAAAATGGCATATATAGGCGGACATAAAGAAATTAAGAATTATATTTATATACTACTGCAGGTGTTGGCAACCTTTTGATAATAGTGTGCAAAAGGAGGAATTCTAATTTATTCTGCGTGCCAATAGCCTAAACTTTATGCTGTGCTAGCACTCAATTTCGTTAAGAAAAATTAATATTTGAAGTTCCTTTTTGAGTTATCTTTTGCGTTTTATTAAGTCAAAAAGAAAAAAAGACAATATTACAACAAAAACAGTATTGAGAACGTTTCTTTCGGCATCTAGTTGTTTTTTTTTTAAATTGTTTCTGGTCGCCCTGACCATTTTACATAGATGTACACTAAACAGCCTTGCAAAGATAATGATGTTAATTGGCATTGTGCACAACACGGTTGGCTACAATATCAGCTACGACTATACTGGACACAAAAAACGCATACAATGTACAGTGCCTTCGCTAACAAGGCTAGCTAAGTTATGTAGTTTAAAGAAAAAATCATTATGCAATTGCCTAACGCTTTTAAAATATTATATTATACATATAGACACACAATCAAACAAACAAGAAAAACAACAAGAATGAGGCAGATTTAAATCAAAATGGCATATATAGGCGGACATAAAGAAATTAAGAATTATATTTATATACTACTGCAGGTGTTGGCAACCTTTTGATAATAGTGTGCAAAAGTAGGAATTCTAATTTATTCTGCGTGCCAATAGCCTAAACTTTATGCTGTGCTAGCACTCAATTTCGTTAAGAAAAATTAATATTTGAAGTTCCTTTTTGAGTTATCTTTTGCGTTTTATTAAGTCAAAAAGAAAAAAAGACAATATTACAACAAAAACAGTATTGAGAACGTTTCTTTCGGCATCTAGTTGTTTTTTTTTAAAATTGTTTCTGGTCGCCCTGACCTTGGCACATATGAATTGTTGCTGTCAAGCTTCTGGTATTAAAAAGTATATATATAGACCTATATAAAGGGCCGATCCTATCCTAATTATACGATTTTGCCAGGGTTAAATTATTAGTGACACAAAGTTTCAATTTTATATAGGGTAGACTGTGGCAGCAAGCCCCCTCTAAGGCAGATTTGTAATTTTTTGAAAATTTTGTGATATATTAGATAATTTTTCATCTAATATGATTGACTTCTCTACGTAGTAACACTTATACTACCACATTGTTATTACCCTTTGGTGAAATATTTCAAAGAAAAAAAAATTTGAAAGGGGTCACTTACCCCGTGCATGGGGCAGAAGGCCCCCTTAGGGGCATCTTGCCCCATAAATATTTTTGAAGATATTCTTACATAATAATATACATGTATAGACAAATGCAAACTTGATATTACACAACAATAACTAATAACATCAACTTAACAAAAACACATCATTATTTTTATTTTCTAATAATAGAAATAGATCTATCAAAAAATCATTGTGCAGTTAGTGTTTTTGACAAAGCCTCAGTACTTGAGTGTCCTCTTGATGTCCTTCGAATGTATTTACAAAATATCTGTAGAAAGATCACATTTAAAATAAAATGTTTAAGAAGGGAATTGTTATTAACTGTTAGAAAAATAAACAACATATTACTTAATATTAGTACTTAATATTTAATTAATTAGTAACAATCAGTGATAACACACCTTGACTTTTTTCCCAAGCGCTAGTTTTTTTTTGTCATTCCAAACTTAGGATAATGGCTTTTATTTTTAAGAACCTTTACCCTGTTTTTTTTTCTCAAGAAAATATTAATATATTTATATGTTTATTATTGCCCAAATGTATTTTGCGAAGCCTAAAAGTATGTCAACTGCATTACTACGGCGACGGCGCTGTGACTAAAATTGAGTGAATGAGTTACGTTGCAACTAGGGGTGAGGGGATGAAGAGGTGTATATTATATTAACCTCACATTTGACAACACAACATAAATGGACTAGACATCATAGTAAACACTCCAGCCAGTTATTGTGAGTGAAAACTAAAATCCAGATTATATGTCATAGACAAGGACTTGGTCATAGATAATAAACTGGAAGAGTGTGAGACAAAGAACATTGCGAGGTTGGAAGAAATACAAATAGTGTAATGTAGAGGTGAGGATAACATCAGGGAGTGGACAGGAATAAAATTGTGCGACACGTTGAGAAAGGCTGAGAGACGGGACGAATGGAGGAGGCTAGTGCGCCCCAACGGTCCAACAGACTACGGGATATGTAGGATGTAGGTAGAGGGGTTAGGGGCAAGTGATAGCACATTTATTGGTATAAAGGGCGAGAGAGAAAACTTTTTAATGGGAAAATCGTGCACGGTTTCGGAAGGGGGGGGGGCAATAGAATAGCAGATTTTTTTTCTGCATTGGTGCACGGGTTCCCCCCAAAAAATTCAAAAACGAATATTATTTCTTTTAAGTATGAAAATTGAAACGTTAACAATTGATAAAAAAAAATTTAATCCTTGTTTTTGGAAAAAAATACAAATAAAAAGGAGGGGGAGGGGAAGGGGCAAAGAATAGGTCACAAAAGATACTATTTTGTTATAACTTGGCATTTCCAGTTACTTTTTAAGAGCTCAACTTGTCTTTTATGACATTTTAGAGCGTTATCACTGATAACAATGAACATTTTCAAATAAGAATTTTTTTTTTTTGTAAATAAGAATTTTTTGTAATCTCCTGTCGCTTAGCTTACACCAGAAATACGTCGCTTACACCAGAAATACGTCGCTTACACCAGAAATACGTCGCTTACACCAGAAATATGTCGCTTACACCAAAAATACGTCGCTTTCACCAGAAATATGTCGCTTACACTAGAAATACGTATAGCCTACTATTTGTGTTTCATACAATACAGGAAGACCCAGAAATAACACTTATTGTCGTTTTTTTTATTTACATCAACTTATGCATAATTTATTGTGAGTTTTGAAAATGTGGCAGAAGACAAACAATATTTTAAATCAGGAGAAAATCCAGTTGCAGGCTACTGTTCTAAGATTTTTTATTTATTTTTATTAGCCTAAATACATTTTTGTTTTGTTAAATACATTTGTTTAAATTAAAACGCAAACATTGTAAGAGTTTAATTGCTGTCGAACCAAACCGAACCCGAACTTTGTTTTTTACCAATCCGATCGAACCAAACCCGAATTCAGGGTCCTACCGAACCGAACCGAACTCGAACTTATAATTGTGGGGTCGATTCCCATCTCTAGTTTATGCTACATTATGTCGCACCTAAAAATTATTATAGGCAAAACGCGCCCTCTCCAGTGCCGGATTAACCAGGGGGCTGTGGGGGCTCCAGTACCTGGCCCCAGCTTCCCTACCGGCCCAATTTTTATATCATTAAAGATCAGAATAAAAGGATTTGACATTTCGTAGGATTGGGCAGAATATTTATTTAATAGCTGAATAGTTAAATTAAATTTCGCTTTTTAAATTACGAAAATTGACCAATTAATTGACCAATTAATGAGTTTTTTGTGCGAAATTGAAAGTGCTGTTCTAGGTCTAGTGTCAGCTTCCTGTTTACGTTTCGTTATTATGGAATTAGTCTTGTTGATGCCTTTTTCATATGAATTATTATTACAAATAAAGCAAACTATTTAAAACATTTGATTATTCTAATAAGGTAAGTTATTATGTTTTGAGTAATTCCCTCTTTACGTGTTATTATGACTTTTTACAAAAAAAAAAGTTTTTTTTGTAAATTTGGAGACAATCGATGTCATTCAAAGTCATTGCTTTTCTAAAATATTGTCTGGGCTGTAGGGAATGATTATTAAAATAAACTCCACGACTGAAGGGATACAGCGATTGGTTCTGAGCCATGCCAGCATTGGCACTGGGATTTTGACTAAGAAACAACAACAAAATAACAGCAATCGTCATTGTTCCAAATCTTTATTTTATCGGTTAAATGTGTGCACCAAGGAGCGCCTACCAAGAACGTGGCTGTGCTACTCGCCATTAAATGGAAGCCTCTACTGCTTTCCCTGTAGGCTGTTGTCAATGCGAGAAAATCAAAACATTTTTGTTCAACATCTGGTTTTTCTGACTGGAAACATGGTGAGCGTGCTATCTCACGTCATGAACAAAGCGAAGAGCATCAGAAATCAGTAACAGGAGTGCTCATTCGTAAGCAAAAAAAACATCGGATTGACATACAGCATCAGCATCAATACAATCAAAAGCGTGAATACTGGATCAAAGTTCTTGATCGTGTCGTGGCAACAATTAAGTTCTTAGCTGAACGATGTCTGGCAATCCGTGGATCAAATGAAGATATTGGCTCCTCAAGTAACGGCAACTTCCTGGGTATTTTGGAACTGATTGCAAGGAATGATCCATTCTTGGCTGAGCACATACGGAATAATGCAAATCAGGGAAGAGGGCATACGTCGTACCTATCTTCCACAGCTTGTGAAGAGATCATTTTGATAATGGGGCAGCAAGTGTTTTCTTCAATAATGTCCGAAGTTCGCTCATCCAAATTTTTCTCTGTATCTGTGGACTCAACACCGGATATTTCCCATTGTGACCAACTCAACTGCATTATACACTATGTATTACCGACTGGCCCAGTGGAACGTTTTCTTCTATTCATAAACACAGAAGGCAACAGTCACACAGGCAAATATTTGGCGGAAAGTCTGCTGACATTTCTGGAAGAAAATGAAATCGATGTTAAAAACTGCAGATGACAAACATACGACAATGCATCAAACATGTCCGGCATATACAATGGAATGCAGGCCCATTATTCTCAGTTTTGTCCACTGGCGTCGTTTATTCCCTGTGCTGCTCACTCACTCAATCTGGTTGGTCAATGCGCGGTGGATAGTCGCCTGGAGACCGTCACTTTGTTTGACCATATGCAACAGCTACATGTTTTTCTCTCAAGATCAACACATCGTTGGGCTCAACTTATTGAACTGCTTCGTCCACCTCAGTTGGCTGTTGTCAAGCGGCTAAGTGACACAAGATAGTCTGCGCATGCCGACGCTACGAAGGCTTGTGTGAAAGGTTACACAAAAATTAAACAACTCCTCGATAATCTTTCTAACGATGACAACCAACCTCAAGATGCCAGGCTCCAGGCTGAATCATTGTCCAAAACAATGAGCTATTTGGAAACTGGGATTATGGCTGAATTTTGGTATGTGTTCCTGGACCAAATTAACGCCACCAGTTGTACTTTACAAGACTCGAAGATGGATCTCAATACAGTTGTGCAACTCTACAAATCACTAATTGAATTTATTGACCAGCAGCGGAATGACTTTGGAACTTATGAACTGCGAGGAAAACTCCATAATGATAATTCTTCTTACAGAGAAGACAGTGTAAGGAAACGAAAACGGATGAAACAGTTTGATGAGGGCGATGCTGATGAAACGGAGTTCAATCCTTCTGATCGGTTCCAAACTAAAGTCTTCTTATTTACACCTGACAAACTTCGATGTGCCCTAGTACATCATTTGGCAGCATACAAAGAGCTGAGCCAAACTTTTGGATTTCTGAGGAATCTGGAGCATGCGTCCGCTGATATGATTTGGTCAGCATATTCTCGGCTTCAGCAAAAATATCCAGATGATTTTGAAGATTCTCCAGCAGAGGAATTGCTTCATTTTGCCGCATTTCTCAGAGTGAAATCCTCACAGCAATCTCCCATAGGGTGTATCATCCAGCAACCGTCAGCCAGAACTACAATTATTTCTTCCCATCGTTGAGAATGGACTGCAGAGCACATTCCCTAATGTAGAAACGGTTCTCAAACTATTCCTCTGCATGATGACAACAAACTGCACAGGAGAACGAAGTTTTTCTACCTTGAAGAGAGTGAAGAACTCAATGAGGTCCACAATGGAAGACGTTCGATTGAACATGCTTTGACTGATGGGCATTGAGTTTGACATTTTGCGCGACATTGACTTTCATGATATTGTGATTGATTTCGCACGCAGAAACGCTCGAAAAGTAAATGTTATTTAATACGTGCTGAAAATTGTAAATAAACGTTTTAGTTCATAGTTTACGTTACGGTCGCCAGACCTGACAGGGTATTAAGGAAAGCAAGAAAAATTTTGAACTAATTTTTTAATGGTCAATAATTGATAACATCCGGCCCACAAAAGTTCTTTGCCCCCGGCCCCCAGGATCCTTAATCTGGCACTGGCCCTCACTATCCTATTTTTAAAAGTCGACTCGTCTTGTATGTGTTCATTGGCCTATTTAACTTCCCCGTGTGCAAATTGGCGCTTTTAACGTGAAAAATATACGAGTTATTCAAGAAAATCGTAAATTGTACTCGATCTCATAACTTTCTGCATAGTGTGTTAATCAAGTTAAAAATTCTAAAAATATCTTGTGCTGTTTGAAATTACATTTCTATAGAGGTTAGTTATTTTCATTTTAAAATCATCTATAATTTTCTATCATCATGATCGATAAACATTTTAGCTTATCCCTTAATGTTAAGTAATAAACATAAAAGCACAACACCCACGTTGGACGTAAAAGGCTCCCAGTGGCTTGGGGCAAGATGCCCTGTCTCCACAACCATTTTTCCTTTTATAAAATATGTAGGCTCAAATAAAAACACATTACATTTATTAGATATTGTGTTTATTGGGAAACAAATTTTTAGAAGTATATTTTAATGGCAATTTATTACCTTAGTTTATATTTATTAGATTTAGAATTTAATAGGTAGCAGGTGATATGGTAGATAATATAAGAATTAGTTTAGTTTTAAAGGGGAAAACTTAAATTACCGGTATATTAACTATTAAATATGGCCTACACATCCTAATATGTTGATAATTTTTCTTATACTTAATTGAACAATTCCCTTTTTTTAAACATTTAATTTTAAATGAGATCTTTTTACTATTACAGATGTTTTGTAAATACATTTCAAACACATCTAGAGGACATTACAGTACTGAGGCTTTGTCAAAAGTATTAACTGCACAGTGATATTTAGCTAGATCTTTTTCTATTATTAGAAATATAAAATAAAAATGTGTTATTGTTAAGTTGATGTTATTAGTAATTGTTGTTTAATGTCAAGGTTGCATTTGTCTATTGCATCTATATCTAAGAATATCTTCAAAAACACTTATGGGGCAAGATGCCCCCTAAAGGGGCCTTCTGCCCCATGCACAGGGATAAGTTGCCCCTTTCATAAAAAAAATTATTATTTGAAATATTTCACAAAAGGGTGCCGTAATAACAATGTCTCCTGTGGTAGTATAAGTGTTACTACGTATAGAAGTCAATCATATTAGGTGAAAAAATGTATCTAATATATTACACCATTTAAGAAATATTACAAATCTGCCTTAGAGGGAGCTTCCGGTCCCAGTCTACCCTACTAAATTTATAGAGAAGTTTAGTCAAACCTTACAATATGAAAACAATAACGAAATGTAAAACATATTTTTTCTAGTTGTTGTTTTCTTCTAATATTTAAATTAACCGATAGAAACCGCAATATTCACATTTACATTATAAAGAGATATTAGTCCTTTATATAGGCATATAAACGTATATATGACAATAACTATTTCTATTATCTCTATTACTATTATAGATGTCGTATAATACTCATATGGTGAAAATATTATAACTTTGTTTTATATAGTTCAATTTCCATTTATAAAAAAGGGATTCATTAACTAGCAAAATTTTAAAACTCATTTGATTTGCCATTATTTTTTCCGATCGTTTCAAAATGAAAGTTTCCACAGTATCAGAGACAAATTCCACTTTGACAACTGTATCATCTTCAACATCATCAACGTCTACTCGACCTTCAAGCTTTCCAAAGACCTCGAAAGCATTTACAGAATCTTCAGTATCTTCTCCAACTTCAGTATCTTCAACATCTTTAGTATCGTCCACATTTTCAAAAGTTTTGACCTATTCAACAACTTCAGCTACAACAAATGCAACTAGATATATTGAAAAAACGACGGTTAACGATGGTATCATTTTTTAAAGATAGTTTAGTTGAATTTTTAGTATATATAAAATTCATACATATAAAACGCCATTGCTAAACAAAATGGCTGATTAATGTAGCAATATCATTATTATAATAAAATAAAATTTGATTGTTAAACACTGGTTTTGATTATATAATTATTCAAATGGCTGCAAAACGAGTATCCTGATTGTGGCTTTTAAAACAAGTTAACTTGTTCACAGAGATTATTACTCGTACAGTGCTGTTGCAAGGGATTTGGGGGCCCGGGGGGGGGCGGGGCTTGGCCTCTTTAGGGGCCCGCTACATTTTGACATTCGACATTATGACATGAGAAGAAACAATTCGGACACTCCTTTGGGGGCCCCCCTCAAGTAGGGGGGATTTTCGAATTTTGACCCCCTCTCCCCCTCCCCTAGCTACGCCACTGTACTCGTATTTATCTCGTAAATCTAATAAATTACGGCCACTGAATGTAATTAGCAATCCCCGCGGGAACTCATTTTAAAATGTTTTTTATTTAGCGTTACTAAATAAGACTGGGCCTAAAAGTAATCTATAAAATCTATTGCTGATAGAGTATAAAATGATAATGTATTGAATGGTGTAAATAGAACTGATAAATAAACATTAAGCGAATGAACGAGTGTGATTATAAAAGAACGGCTCCTTGCACTACAAAGGGATTCAAAACTATAAATAAGTCAGCTATAGCATTATCATATGGGGCACGGTAGCCAAGCAGCAGCGCGTTCGACTGGCGATCCAGGTTCGAATCCTCGTGCAGGCTAGGATTTGAGGGTGTCCCTGAGTCTACCCAGCTCTGATAGTTGGGGTAAAGTAAAGTGCTGTCCATAGTGCTGGTCATACAATCACCAATTATGCCGTGACCACGGAAACTGGTGAACGCTGCTTCACCGGCCCTATGGATCAATTTGGTTTGACGGGATACTTTTTATTATAGTATTATCATATCAGCTAATCTAAAATTGGGTTGATATTCGCTTAAAATGAAAATTTCTAAAAACAAAGAACTAAATTTGCCGAAACTCTTAAATACTCTAAAAACAATGAACTAAGTTTGTGTTGATATATGGTCAAAATGCGTTGGTAGTGGTTAGCATGTTATCCTAAAATACAATCAATTTATTTCTGTTATTTTTATCTAAACTTTTCCGAGATACGCCATAACTATTGATCATTTTTTTTATGGTAGGTCTTATTACCGGCAATCACAGTCATATATCATACTATGTTTTTTGTAATGTCTATATTTGTATGACTTTCACCTTGCATGATCGCAGAATGCTACAACCATTTACTTCGATATTCGGCTATAATATACATGCTAATACGTTTCTATTTACAGGTTTTATATTGTATATTTCTGTTGGAGTTGGTGTGTTCGTTTTAGTTATAATAGTTGTGGTCATTATCATTTGCAAGGTACACGTAGGCAAAAGGTAAAAGTTTCCACTTCATTCCATAAACTTGTCTCACTCATTACTCAAGTTATATGCAATCAATTATAACATTTGAAAACTTTTAAAATTATTTTTCAATGGAGAATTGCTTAAGGTAATAGTCTCAAAGACATATTTCCACTCGCAGTACTAAACATTTTATCAGGTAGAGAAATATTCCAATGCATTTAAGGTTTATTGGTGTCGCCACGATGGGTTTAATAGAACCGCTCACCAAAGAGAACAAGAAGATTAACGCATTTCGTTAAATCATTTAACCTAGAAACACTAGAGGACAGAAGAGCAAATAATATATTAGTAATAATACCTAAAGCATTAAATTCTAATTTAGAAATACAACACAATAACAACCTGTTGCAATGCTCAGGTAGCTTAAACATAATGACATAAACACTTTTCTTATGCGAGAACAAATGCACGTAAGCACTCTTTCTTCCCGAGTTGCATCCGGGCAATTAATGGGTTGACTGAAAGAACCAGGAAAACCAGAAACTTAACATCATTTAAAATAGTAATGGAATAGTAAAGGAGCGTCTGTAATGTATAAGATAAGATTAATTGGAAAAAATAGTTTAAAAGATTGCAAAAATGTCACTCAGCCCTCTTGCCATTAAAGTAAATAAATTAAGACGAGGACCAACTCTTAAACAAACAAAAGGATAGAAGAAAGACCCAACTCGGTTGATCTGCAAGGCAGGAGGAGCCTACTGCTAAAATGTATCAATTCTCTTCTATAATGTTTCGATGCTTTTCCTCTTCAGCGCTCAGACAGGTGTGCATTTTGTTTCTACTGCTTGTCCTGTCCTGAACTAAGGGATGACCCATTTTCTTATGTCCATCTCAACAGCCTTGAGGCGACGCATGCAGATGCCTTTGATTTTAAGATGTGGACGACCTATAGACCATTTGCCACAAGCAAGTTCTGCTTAGAGCCAGTCCTATCTATAGGATTCTTCCATCATGTAAACTTGTTCTGGCGATCTGAGACGGCGTCGGAGGATGAGAGTGACCATTCTCTATAGGCTCGCATGCTTAAAGACCCAACTGCCCTGAGCTACCTCAGATACACTCTGCTCCCCCCTCAACCTAAATTTATCAACACACTATATAGCATTATTGAACAACTGAAAATGACATGTATATATGTTTGTCTGGCATTGACTGCAAGAGAGCAAACAGCTCTGCAGACTGGCTAATAGAAGAAGAAGAAGAAGAAAGACCCTATTTTTTTTAGTCCTTCCATGAGATGACAAGTCCAATGATGCGAAGATAACAGAAACTGAGTCTTTTTTTCTAGCGCGGGCGTAAAGTGTCCAGGTTTAGCTGGCGTACAGATGAGTGCTAACTACACACGCTTGGCAAACGTCAATTTTCGCGTTGACGGTCAGCATCTTGTTGTCTCATACCCTTTGTGATAGCCTAGACATGGTTGTGGATGACTTGCTGATTTCCTTGTCAAGTGAGAGATTGCTGGAGATGGTGTAAATTGCTTTATAACATCTAGTTTGATACCGTTGATGGTGATGTTGGACAAGTCCAGAACAAATATGCACATTGAACCATCACACTAGTCTTTTTGATGCTGATGGTAAGACCAAAGTCTTACAAGGCAACGCGGTAAATTAAGATTTAATCTCCTCATCAATTTGAGCTTTGAAAGAGTCATCGTGCACTAATAGCTTTTCTGCTGGGACTTCTGTTTAACATGTATTTATGTGCTATAGTCTTAGGATGTTTAGATAACCTAGCAAGCAATATGTTTGATTCTGAAGGACTTACGGATTTCTAGGAAAGAAATATAAAACTTTCCTAGGAATACGGACTTAAGAGATTTTAAGCATATATATTTATATTTTCCTTTCTGCACTAGGAGCTGCTTGCCATGTTTGTATTGATTAAGTGTTGTTACAATTTGTTATAATTTGTGATTAGAAAATAAGAGCTTTCGATTCCATTTCTTTTTTTTCTTTTTTACTCCCTTTATATTAACTTGCATTGTCTGTCTGTCTTTTTTTTTACTCTATGTAAAGTAGACATGTTTATTTGTATGAAATCACGAGCAGATTCACCATTATTTTAGAACTGCCTTTTGAAAAGAGATTGTTAAGCCAGTGCAATTTATGCTCCGTGGAATTAAGGGCTTTGTGCAGTTAAAAATGTAACAATCCCTAAAAGAAAAAGTTTTTTTTTAGTAAAAATCCTCTCTATGTTATTTTAATTTGCTTTCTAAAGATTTTGCCTTTTTGCCACCCGCATTGTAAAACAAAAACAACACAAACCAAGTTATTATACAAGCAAATATTTAGACATATAAAAGACAATATCACTGAAATCCAAAAAACATATCAAAACAAAAAATGACAGTAACATTCATGCATTCTTTTTTATGTCTTTCAGTCGAATGTTGGGGAGAAGCTCTGAAGATAATTCTAGAAAAGAACCCAATCTATTGATTCCATCTGTACCAATGAATGAGGTTTACAGCGAAGTAGACCTGAACAAAGTAAGTCTGGAATTTTGAATTATGGATTTTCAAAAACGCTACACTTTTCATTGTTTGAGAGAAAGAAACGCCGTTGTACAAAAATCCGTTTTTGAACGCTTAAATTGACACCACTAATTATGTTATTTAACAAGAAAACCATAAAAACTAAGTTTTTATTATACTTCCTTTATTTGCAAACTAAGTTAACCATCATGTAATTAAATAATTGATTGACTACTGCAAATGAAACGTACAGAAAAAATATCTGTGTCGCAAATCTCAAAAATATCTCCTTACTCCGTATGAATTGTTCTAAAAATAACCTTAGCGCATAATTTTTTTTTCTAGCTTTGCGCCGAAAAAGTATAAAAAGTTGCACAGTCATTTTTAACGCGAAATTAAAATATTTCTAATACTTTCCTTTTAAGAAATGAATATTGTCAAAAGTGTAGTATTATTAAGTCGTTTTAACTAAAAGTTTGATAGGATGTATTGTTAGGCGCCACAAATCTGCTGTCCAATTTTCAGCTCGATCGGACCACGGGAAGTGGTCGAAAAATCGAAGCCAATTTTTGCTCCCACGACGATTGCAGACAGACAGAAAATGCAACTTAAAATAAAGGGAGTAAAACAAGAAAACCATAAAAACGAAGTTTTCATTATACTCCCTTTATTTGCAAACTAAGTTTACCATCATGTAATTAAATAATTGATTGACTACTGGAAATGAAACGTACAGAAAAATATCTGTGTCGCAAATCTCAAAAATATATCCTTACTCCGTATGAATTGTTCTAAAAATAATCTTAGCGCATAATTTTTTTTTCTAGCTTTGCGCCGAAAAAGTATAAAAAGTTGCACAGGCATTTTTAACGCGAAATCAATATATTTCTTTTACTTTCCTTTTAAGAAATGAATATTGTCATAAGTGTAGTATTATTAAGTCGTTTTAACTAAAAAATTGATAGGATGTATTGTTAGGCGCCACAAATCTGCTGTCCAAATTTCAGCTCGATCGGACCACGGGAAGTGGTCGAAAAATCGAAGCCAATTTTTGCACCCACGACGATTGCAGACAGACAGACAGAAAATGCAACTTAAAATAAAGGAAGTAAAAAGTAGCTTTTTAAAAAATATCTAAATATCTAAAAGCTAATGAAATTTTTTTAGTGTTTTATGTCATTGAGCTAATGCATTTGCATTACCTTGTTGTGTGGGTATTATTAATGTGATTTGAAGACATTATATCAGGGTCGGCAACCTTTTGGTAATAGCGTGCCAAAGTAGGATTTCTATATCATTTGCGTGCCAACAGCCTAAAAGTCAACGTGCGCCAACGCATTTTTGTCTGTGTAGAAGCGACTCGAATTGCCTTTTTCTGGGTGTTCTGAGTGGCATTTATAAATTGTTGTGCGTGCCAAATCTAGCACGCGTGCCGTAGGTGTCCGATCCCTGCATTAAAGTACCAAGCTTCCTTTAGATCAAGCATAACACTGTTCATTCTGTTGTCAGCGGCTTCCTTGCCGGCTGGCCTAGCGGTTAGCTCACCAGACTGTCAACCAAAAAATCACTTGACACGTCGCGGGTTCGAGCCCCGCCACCGGCAGATCCCTGTCGCACTACAGGAGTTTTGGGACTAGATGACGTTAATATTGAGTTGTTATCACATGCGCTTAACCGGCAGCAGGGAAACCTCTCACAGACTAATAGTCTTCTAGAGCGCACTGAGCATGCTAAAATAGCATGGTTATAAGCGCTATATAAATTACCATTACCATTACCTTTACAATAATAATGTCTTTATCAAAGGGGAATAACTACAATAATTAACATCTAAACATTACAACAGGGATCGGCAACCTATGGCGCGCGTGCCAAACTTATCAAAAGGTTAAGCCGACCGCTGCATTACAATATGAACACAGCATTTAATTTAAGGGTAGAGTATATACTAGTTAATACAATGGCCTGTAGCATTTACTTTCCAAAGTTCAGGGTCCGTACCCATCAGCTAACTCTACTTCACAATGAAATGGATAAACCAATAGATTTTGTTTTATTTAGAGTTTTTATAACTTTCTAAAAACATTTCAAGCAACTGTTATTACTTTCCTTTTTATTTGCAGAAATCTAACAAAGGCAGTAAGATGGCTAACAAAACCACCAACAATTTGGATGGCGATAGAGTTGAAGAGATATCAGCGCCAAATAATTTAAAGAATGTCACTACAGAAACTTACGCCACTGTTAACAAAGTTAAAAAAGATTTGCTTCCGATATCAGCTAAGAATGACAACAAGTAAGCTATATAAATAATTTGAAAATGTAAACAAGCATTAACAATACTTTCTTTATCTCTCGCTAGGTCTGTTTTGTTTGTTTGTTTCGATATTTAGTCTAACCTGTTTTAATTATTTTGCAGTTCGACTAAGTACCAAAACGTGGCTATTTCCAAACCAGAAACATCAGAAGCTGAATACTCTCACTTTTCTCATTGTAAGCCTCGCGTGATCACAGAGAAAGAGAATGTCTATAACGGATGAACGAAAAACGTGATTATAGACTTTGAGAATTTAGACAGATTTATATCAATGATACAATCAGCCATGTCTTTGACATTGTCAAATTTTGCGTGTGATTCAATCATAGTGCAAATACATTTCTGAATTATTTTATGTTTCGATTTTTTTTGCTTCTGTTTTGTTGTATAAATGCACCCACCTTCTGTGATTTAGGGCTGAACAAAACATATAATTTATACAACATTTATATTATCCATTTCCTCCATCATTTTGAGGTTTGCGTGCCGACGTTTTTTGCTCCAGTTGCCCAGTGGTCTCCAACTTCAACTAGCTTCTCCGTTGCCTTTGAGCAACAAAGAGCAAGGCAGCAATTGATTTATATTCTGAGTTTTCTCTCCTAGGTAATTGCTATGCCTAGCTAAAAGCCTCCTCTGCCAGGGTTTAGAGCAGGGGTCG
Organism: Anisus vortex; assembly: GCA_949126835.1. NCBI lineage: Eukaryota > Metazoa > Mollusca > Gastropoda > Planorbidae > Anisus > Anisus vortex. The sequence continues at coordinate 5,250,574 of OX421497.1, forward strand.
GGAACCCATGGCTCGCGAGCCAGATGTGGCTCTTTTGATGGCTGCATCTGGCTCGCAGACAAATGTTCGATTATTAAATGTGTGTTTTTTTTATAGACTTTTTGATCACACATATTAATTTTATATCAATATTTCATTCTACAAATGAGCTAAAGTCTACTGCTGCTCAGCATCAGAAGAATTCAGAGACATAATTGTTGTACTTTTAGTGTTGAACTTACACAAAGTGCACACATTTACTTGAATTTTTAGTTTCAAACATAATGTATGGCTCTCACAGAATTACTTTTCAAAATATGTGGTATCCATGGCTCTCTAAGACAGAAAGGTTCCCGACCCCTGGTTTAGAGCACTCTATGTTCGCTTTTTGCAATCATTTCCAGGGATATTTTTTAAAGAGCATCTTAACCACGGGATTCCCCATCTCACCCTCATGGCACCAGGAAACTTCCTTTAATAAAATAAAATACCGGTATATGAGGTAAATGGTCGATTGGAGCAACGGACAGCCACTGCCACTTTGCAGTTCATTGCAAATATTGGATGTCTAAATCCTCTGACATTCACGTGAGAACCTATAAGAAGCAGAACACCATGTGTATGTCTAAGATCATTTTCGTTATGTTTTGGTATTAATGTATTATTTATTCTTTGTTCTGAAAGGGTGGGGAGAGAGGGATTAAAAATATTCTTAAACAAGGCGCCTTAAGCTAGGACAAAAAGGGGGAACAATAGAATGCCCCCTTTGTTCAAAGTTACCAAAACATCCATGTCCAGTCTCTTTGTATATCAGAACATTTCTAATGGCCTACTTAACGTTTTAATTTTGTATCATTTCATTATTTCTTTAGTAATTTGTTAAGTATTTTTTTTAATGTATTTTTTTATGTACCCATTTTTTGTATAATAATTTAATTATACGGCAATTAATTATTTTCTTAAATGATCAATGAAAAAGGTTTTGAATGCAATTTCGGTTCAACATACATTACGTTGAAGACTATCTGCGTCCATTGTCTAATATTATTTCACATCCAATATCTATTGCTTAATGGAATGTCCATTTCCTAGCCAGATATACATTGCCTAATCGAATTATGTTGCCACACACATTGCCTAATCGAATTATGTTGCCACACACATCGCCAAATCGAACCTCCCTTGTGAGGATCCAAATATAATATATATATAAAATATAAAAAAAGTTATAAAGTCATATAATTTATTATTAAGTAAGAAATCCTTTTAGAAATTCCGTTAGTCTCTATGTTACCAATTTTATTGCTAAAAATCAATTACCATAGTAATTACATGTAGACTAAACAACAGCTAAATAACTTGAAAACACACAATTTTGGTCAAGCTGTTACGGTACCTTTAATACAAATAAAGTCATAAAACGTACAAATATTAGTAGATGAGCTTTGTTTTTTTCTTTTTAAATATATATATTTATATTTGTAAGTGGATGCATGAGTTGGTGTGAAGTTGTTAGAAATAGTTTGTGTAATAGGTGCGATCAGGAAGTGAGAATTGAGTATGGTTTATGACGCATGTTATTGTTTACTTGGGAACGGAGATTGAGGAGACAAGACGGTACACGCATGACAACTGTGAAGTGAGGTTGGTCTTGAGAAGTTGATTAGTAGATGTAGCATATGGACTGATGTTGGCTAAGACAGTTGTGTATTTATATAATCATGATCTATATTGATTAAAGTTACTATGTTTACTACGGATGTGTTATCCAGTGTACTACAAGTTGAGTTATGTTGCTACAGGTTGAATTACGTTACACGATCTCTGGTTACAATATTAAAGACATTCTATTTGATCTTCAATACTACAAACAAATAAAAATTCCAAACAGAAATATTGAAAAAATAAAAATATAGCTGAAGAAATTATACAAGTACATCAAATAGATTTTGAGTGCTGCTTTAAAACTTGAACTTCAATTCTACTTGCATTTCGCCTTCAGATATATGCACGCAGCATATACACAGGTGTGGCTTATACTTACGATTTATCGGTAAGCCTTTATTGACAACTTGCGTAAAAAATAGTAATGGAAGAATAAATATTCTAACAGTTTTCGTTTTTAACAGCTTTAGGTTGAAGGTTTGGCTTAGATTCTTTGATCAATCCTAGAAATGAGTATTGAAGGCGCATGAGCCATGATATAGATTAAATTTCTAGACATGTACATTCTTTGAAAGGAAAGTTTTAAATTTATAATTCAAGATTGTATGAAGTGACATTGAAGTGGTCAAGTCGCTGGATCTTTGAAATGGCACGGTGGTTATAGCCAGTGACATGCATGAGAACCAGGTCATCAATGCATATAGTCCACTACATATTCCGGAAGTATTCAACAAAGATAAACATAAACATCTTTAACGTGATCAACATTCAACAAATTAAGACCTCTTCTCATTTTAAAAACGATGTCCGAAGGCAAATAGTTCTGAGTTCGAATCCTGATGAAAGCTAGGATTTATTCCAGGCACTTTAGAGTTCACTGGGGACTCTACCAAGCTATGATGGGTACCTGAAATTATTTGCTGTAAAGCAAAAGGCGACTGAGTATTAGGCCTATCTGCTGGCTACATATTTCGCTCTCAGGCCATGGCCACAGCAACTGTTTTATGTTTACATTTTGACGCACAAGGGATTGAATACTTTTACCAAACTTCACCAGCACCACTGTAATTAAGTCCAGACTTTAAACTTCCACTATGGATTGGGCCAGTAGTCCAAGCTATACCATCATCATACCCGACACAGTGAACAGTGGCTCCACTGCTACCTGGACAAGTGCATGTTGTGTAGATAAACTTATGGTCAAACACCCGCCACCTCACCTTTTCTTTATCCTTCCACTGACCAACACTGACCTGTTTAGAACATCCATGAGGGTGTAACACTATAAAGTTGAACTTGTCATTATCTCGAGATTTTCTGTATTTGTTCCTGACTCTCAACCATACATCTCTATAATGTTGAAAAACATTCTCCAATTTGTTTCCCAAATTTTTATCACAGGTCACACAAGAAAGCAAACACTTGTCCTCCGTAATGTTTACATGATAAGCAAGTACCTTATCTTCAAGAGTAACTAATTCACTATCTTCACTATCATAAAACAATCTCAAGATCGTGTGGCTTGCCTCAATGTCATCAAAAACCACATGTGCAGCTGTAGTCATATAAATCTTCCACCAAACTTTGTTGGGCTTATCTGAAGCTTCACATTCATTACATGGGCATGTTGTATAGTCACTTTGTTTAGCTTCATCTGTGTACTTCCTCACTCCCCTCACCTTTCCAGTTCCTGTTCTCAATGTTTCCTTTCCTCCCAGTTCAGACAAAAAATATGGAATCTTTGTGTTTGGCCAAAAGTCTGGTCTTTTTGGACTGGTTATGGTGACACCTATTCTAACTGTCAGGTCAGCTGCAGCTTTGATGAGGTCATACAAATCACTGTCGCGGAGACCTTCAGGTAAATGCTCCAATTTGAATGATTCAATAGGTATAAACTCTGGATGACCTGGATTCTTCTTACAGTTTGTCACATGCTGGTGTAAGTCGGCTTCTCCAGAAACTGAAACCTGATTTTCATGTTCACCTGTACTTGTAAATACAAATATAAAATTGAGTTCAAATAATGAAAAAAAAAAATGTATATTCGTTTTGATTTATAAACATGTTATGAAAAAATCAACATTTTATCAAAGACATATTTACATGTTACAAAATCAATTACCTATCAAAATTACCTATCAAAAAAGTTCTGTTTCCATCATTATTTCGATCAGTAACAGTACAAACAAAATATGAAAATGTGTAATGTACATGCTTGAATATTAAAAAAAAACATTGTGTAGCATAAAATAAACATATACATTCTAACCTTATAGGCCTAAATTTATCTCTATATTTCTTCTAGAAATACATTGGCAATACCTTTAGAATTATTTTCTTTACAATCTGTGCTTGGATATTTCAGGCTCAAATTTTCCTAAGGGGAATACAAAAGTGAGAAATAGTTATTTTCTATTCTAACCATTGGACATATGATGACAGATGATAAAAAAACAAATATTATTATGCATGTTTAAATGTGATATCATTAACGTTTAATCTTTCTTTTCTCTATACAGTGTACTACTACATTGTCTTCTTTTTTTTTCTTTAGATTTCTTTCATTTCCTACAATTTAATTTACTTTAATGTTCAAGTTTAAAGTAAAACGATTGACACATATTAAGTTTTAAAAATTATTTTTCGAAAAAATAGGTTTACAATTAAGTTTTTTTTTAACATAAATAAAAAATTTGTATATAATTTTTTTGTAGCATAATATATATATATATATATATTGTTGCTAAAGCTAACAGAGCCTGCGCCTTCACGCATGCACCGAAGTTTCTTTTTTCCGTCAGCCTTTAGACAGTGTAACTCATTGGACCAAGCCTCCATCACTGCCCCCTTCTGTGCCGAATTTCGAGTAATCCCTAAAGGTTTTGACTAGCAAATGAAACTTCGCGTCGTCGGCTTAAACTTAAAAGCTATTGGCTTGAGAGATTTGAAAAACAGGATTTAAATTACCACTTCCCGGATAAACGTTGCCCTATTATATGGAAGTAGATGTATAGGCTATATGTATATTTATTGTGTGTGTGAGTGTGTATGTGTGCAGGGGCGGATTAAGACGCGAAGAGGCCCTAAAGCACAATAAGGTTTCGCTACCCACCGCCTCCGCCAAATATGTATGTAATAAAAAAAATATAGTCATAGCCTATAGTCATAGCCTATATATAGGCCTACAGGCTATATAAAAACTTATTTATCCATAAAATAAAAACTTATGGATTCTCTTATTTGTTCACTTTATATAGGCTATAGGCTTGTTTGAAAAGATTGCGTGCAGGGGTCGTCCATAAATGACGTCACGCAATTTTGGCAAACTTTTACCCAGCCTACCCATTTCCCTATCGTCACAAGTCGTAGCCCCCCCCCCTCTCCCACGCCCTCCAAACAAAAACCCCCAACACATTTTCCATAACAAAATTTATCTTTGTTTTTCAATACGCTTTTATTGACATTTAAACATTGCAATAAATAATAAAAGCGTGTCAAAGTAGAAATATCATTTAAATATGCACATTTTTTTTAACAGCAATCTTCCCTACCATTGACCTGTCTTAAATCTTATGCCTGCATACGTTTTTGATGCACTTCACTTCCGATCTTATTCGCTAAATTTAATTTTTTAAAAATGGCTGCCTTCTGCTATAATTTCTGGCATACTCACTTTTAATATATTATTATAAGACATAATCCTCACAATAATACTTATAGCCTTTTGATTATTTGTATTCGACCTGAACTTGCAGTTGAAAGTGCAATGAATTTATCAACATCCGTGAATGTTAAGGCAGCAACAAGGCATACATCTCTGCTTGCAATCGTAATGGTTGCCATTGTAAGCAATACAAATTGAAACCGGATGTTCCACAATGCACTTGAAACATGTAAAAAGTGACACATATAAATTACTAGAAACATGCCGAAAAGATAATTATACGATTGTTTACGGAAATATAGCGGAAATGAATTTGCATCCAATTTGCCTATTTAACGACTCGTCGATGCCCTCGTTACCTAGACTCAAACTACGGATGTGCGTAGGACGCAATAATCTTCTTTATAGAAAGAGCGTCTGTAATGTATAAAACCCAGTGGTCGACGGGGATAAAACGTGGTTTCCATGTGTTTTCGTGGTTTCCATGTGTTTTCGTGGTTTCCACGTTTTTTCCTTGTTGTTATGACGTGGTGTGCCCGCTGGGGATAAGATAAAAATGTTTGTTTCCTCCTCCACTATTTGCGTGGCACCATTTATGGACGGCGCCTGTCTTGTAAAATGACAAACCTTTTGATAAGAATTTGGTTTAAATGTATGTTGGGTAACCCGTTTTTGTTTGTTTGCTAATATTTAAGACGTGTCGTTGTGGTGGTCACAAAATCCTTTAGTGCGCCGTGGACACGAAAAAACCGATGTACACTGATTCACTTACCCAAATGGATACCATATCTGGCTGTGGTAAATTTATGCAAGTGACATTTATATGATGTAACACTCATTCCTTCTTGCAAATGCAATTTTTTTGTGTGCCTTATGCCAGCCATGTGTACATGTGTGCGTAAATTTAGCCTACAGAATAGTTTTGTTCGTGAATATGCAAACAGAAAACAAAAATCAATAACTAAATTCTACACCAAACCGATTTGCATATAGCTCTTGCATTATTTTATAAAAATACTTTTAAAAAAAAATACTCATAATAGATTTAAAAAAAAAAAGGAAAAACCCAAGGCCGTGTCTTGAACACGTTTTTGATTCATACAATTCAATGCCGTCTACTTTTCAGTGAATGTACACATTCGCACAAGAAGGGAATAGAAAATGGGGGGGGGGGGGGGGGGTAAGGCGTACTCCCCTAACATAGCCTGACCTTTAAAATACCCCGAACCCCGAGTCAACTTGAATAATTTATAAGTTCGAGACTCCTGTCGAGCTCAGAATATTAAGCTTATTCAGCAGACGTAAGAAATGTGTGCTTCAATTGGCAATCCAGGCAATACATAGGGCGCTAACGTAGGCTTGAAAAAAAATCTCATTTACACGTGACTGACCTGAAGGTTACTACTAAAGTATAGTCTTTTTTAAAAGGAAAAAGTCACTAGACTAGCCATAAAACTCTAAAATCTGAAATGGAAATGGTCATAGTCGGCTTTATGCAACATTTAGACTATAGTTTGGCGTCAACTCGAAATAATAGGGGCCCCCAGCCATGTTGCATAATCTTTTTATCCTTTACCAGGATTAGAACTCGGGTCCTTCGGTACGCTAGTCGAGCGCGCTGCCACCAGATTATATTGTAGTTTATCGACAGAAATTTGTTTCTTTTAGTATTTGTTTTATTACTACTGCTAATTGTCATTATAAAAATAGTCTTTACAAAAAAAAAAAAAAAAAAAAAAAATTCATAATCAATAACTTTCTGGAAAGGGAACATGTCATCAAAACTGAAGCACCGCTTGAATAGTCTTATAAAAAAAAGAGCGAAATAAATCACACAGACGACCCTGTCTGTTCTAGGCGAACTATTTCAACAATGTAAATGCGCAAGGATAGCATGCATCCACTTTCACAAGAACTATGTCAAATCGACACGTGGTGGCAGACTGCTGTCAATTAGAGCACGAACTGAAAGGTACAAGACCTTGTTTGTTCCTTACTCTGTGATACTGTATCAACGCTGTGTTTTACAGATTTGAAGATGGCTAGGGTGTGTGTGTGTGTGCGGTGAGTTGCATCTGTTCTGGTTGCTGTGCTTGTGTATGGGATGATTTTTTCTTGTTTTAATTGATATCAACGTTATCAAACCACATTTTTATTCTGGATCAATAAAGAATCTTATCTTATTAATACTTCTTTTTCGTTTTCTTCTAAGAACAAAGACATATTTTGTTAGTTAATGAACGAATAGGACTGGAAATGTTGATACACTATGAATTTTTAGGTTCACCATGCATGCATATCCATTAAGACTTGTCCATTGTTCAAAAACCGTGGACATTTCGATTTAGATGTTCAGGGCCTTTTCGAGTTTCAATTTGGCTATGTAAAAAGAAGTGTAGGCTATTGTAAATAGACCCTACAGTTGGGCGTAAAAGAACAAATTCCTACAGAATAGATCCTGCATTGTTAGCCTCACATGGACACAAATGAAAGGGAGACGCCCAAGACGTAGACCGATGGAGAAGTGTAGTTGCAGCCCTGTGCTCCTTTAGTGATATACATGATAAGGTCAAGTAAGTAAAAATCCTGCATTTGTCATACAAATCCAACATTTGATACCCGGACCAACATGTATGACCGGACTCAAACCTTAACCCTTACAGTCCCGGGCGCGTATATAGCGGAACTGAAGGCAGCATAGATAGAAGTAGGTCGGTACGGGAAGGGTTAAGACAAACGGTAGGACGTCATGATCTCCCGGATAGAAGGAGCGTCTAACACAGTGTGCGTCTAACACAGTGTGCGTCTAACACAGTGAGCGTCTAACACAGTGTGCGTCTAACACAGTGTACGTCTAACACAGTGAGCGTCTAACACAGTGTGCGTCTAACACAGTGTGCGTCTAACACAGTGTGCGTCTAACACAGTGTGCGTCTAACACAGTGTGCGTCTAACACAGTGTGCGTCTAACACAGTGTGCGTCTAACACAGTGTGTGCAAACTCTGCAAACACTCGTTTAAAAATGGGTCAGAATATTAGAACTTCTATAGTCCATTTTTTTTTTAAAGTCTCCATGCATTATAATTAGATTTGTTAAGCATTTTAAAAGTTATTAGTTGTGTAACTATCAATGGTATATAGGCATACAGTAATAGTGAGAGTCTTAAATCTTTAGATTATGAGGTTATAGTATAGGTATACTAAAGGTATTTATCAATATTAAAACTTATCGACATGGATTGTAAATAGATTTGTTAAGCATTTAAAGTTTTTTTTAGTCATATAACTATATAACTATCACTGGCATAGGCCTACAGTATAAAAAAATCTTTACGCAGTAGTAAAGGTATTTATCAATATAAAAGAAGCCATTTCTTTAAAATGTGTAAACACAAAAAGTTAAGGGCCGGCTTTATTTTTTAAAGAAATGGTATCAATTAAAATGAAAGAGTTAAAAAACGAATGGGATAAAAGGGGAAGGGGGTGGTTGTGACCTTTTTTAATTGATGTTGAAAGTGTGACAGTTGTAGGGGTGGGGGGGGGAGTGGCGGAGAATATTAAGGAAACCTTTTCAATGCACTTTGTGTGTTTGTGTAGAGAGAGAGAGAGAGAGAGAGAGAGACCTAGAGAGAGAGAGAGAGAGAACAAGTACTATTCGTCAAATACTGCACACAATCCAAAACGAGTGCAAGGGAGTCAAACAGGGCCGGATTAAGCCATTTTGGTGCCCTAGGCACAAACCCACATAGGTGCCCCATTCTTCCCCGAGCCCCCGATCCTCCACTGGCCGCTGGTTCAATATGTTCAATATTATGCAAAAAAACTAACAGAGAAAAACAGTTGTTAACACATATGATTGAACTACTATCACTCATATAAAACCTACAATAAGGTATTTCTGTATTAAAATTAATTTTGTAATAATAATACACTAAAATACTGTAACTTTTTAAATAGATGAAATAATCAGAGAGAGCACACATTTACATTTTAAAGTTCTTTTTTCGAGATTTAGATCTGGCAAAGTTTTTGAGTGCATAATCAAAGTTAATTTTGCGCAACAAGTCTGCCCCAATCATCAGCAGACAGTGCCGACTTATCCTTATAGGCAACTTAGGCGGCAGCCTAGGGCTCAAAATTGGAGGGGGGGGGGGGCGCATAATTGGGCATTTTTTTATATTTGGGGATTTAAAAATATAAACTAAATTAAAGTTTAGTACTAGCATAGGCAGACGAATGACTAGATCTAGGTAGTGAAAGGCGAAGGGTATTTTATTTAAGTTGTCTTAGTAAATAGGAAAGTATGACCTAACACTAGACCTACTCAGTTTCTTCCCGCCGAAGGCACTTTAATGAGGGCGCAGAATTTGTTTTCGCCTAGGGCAGGGGTCGGCAACCTTTTAACACTCGTGTGCCAAAACAGGATTCCTAATTCATTCAGCGTGCCAACAGTCTAAAAGTCATCCTGCTCTAAGCATATCATTTCTTCTAGAGGTTCCTTTTCAGGGTTCTTCCGCGTGCGATTGAAAATTGCTCTGCGTGCCAAGTTTGGTACTTAAATTGTCCCTAAACTTATATTAGTATACTTATATTAATATTGTAGCAAACGACATTAGTCCCCCCCCCCAATTCAAATACTCCTACAAGCATTGACCAGTCTTAATACTGGCTATTCGTGCCAGACCATTTCTTCTGCTTCACGATTGGTTCTTCACCGCTGGTCGTGGTGGGAAAACCGTAGGGCCACGTGTCCACAGTCTTTAAATAGATTATCCTATCAATACAGCGCCCATAGTTCACCAGTATTTGTTGCGGCATTCAACAATGGGTGGCCAACACAATTCGCATGCCTCGTTGCAATATTACGTTTCGCGAAAAGGGATTGATATGATATTTGAAAAAGTCATAAGGCATCAGTGGCATAGGTCCCTCAAAGTCTGATAAAGAGTCCTGGTGTGCTAATTAAAGCTATTTGTTTTTGTTTTAAAACATTTTTCACGTGATTGCATTTTTAGGCATAACCAACTAATACAACAATCATCATCATCATATATAATTGCCGTGAGTTTGTTTATTTGTTTATATATATATATATATATGTTTGTTCGCTATAGGCACCTAAGCCGTTTGACTAATCGGGACAAAAATTAAATGTATAAATCGGAAACGTACTCCGAAAGATAATTTTATTTTATGACTTATAATCATGAATGTGTTAATTTAAAACATTCAAAATGTTAGATCCAGCCATGCAAATTAAATATAGCCGTACATAGCAAATGGCCATTTCCGTTCATTACTATGTTGAACGCGATATTTTGTATGTTGAACGCGAGGGTCTTTTCGGTTTTCCCCAATTATGCTGTTGTTTTTTTAATGTGGCGAGACCTTTTTTATAAGTTACGCACCGCAATTTGGCTTGGAGAGTTTCAATTGTTTACTTTAAAAAATACTAGCGTATGACGTAATGTCTATCAAATTATTTATTTTTTCATTATTGATGTTTGCGTTATCCTTTTAAGTAAAAAGTAACCAAATGTTTTAATTATTTAATGGATTTACGTCACTATTGAGAATATCCTTTAATAGGCGACTGTATACACTCTATAAATTAAATGATACGAATGATAAAAAAAAACAAGTTAGGCTTATAAATGATTACTTTCTAATACCGGGTACCATAAGCTTGACAGCAACAATGTAAAATAAAAACTAAATACCGAAAGAAACATTCTCAGTACTGTTTTATTGATACAATAAGCAAGAACAAAAATTAAATACAGAAAAAATCTTTCTCTATTTAGTTTTTATTGCCTTGAAATATTATTTTCTAATTTTGTTTAAATTTTTTACCTTTTTTATTGTTTTGTATTTATATATTTTTTTCTTTTAGATAGTATATGAGCATGCTAATTTAATAGCATGGATAGAAGAGCTATAGAAATGCTCATTCTTCTTCTTATTATTATTCTTATATTATTGTTAACTTAATATTATTAATAACAAGGCAAGTCAACACAACTGTTCGCTACATTTTAATATCGAATGTAAAAGTCTCTTTCGGCTCTTGGGTCCAGGGCGTAACGCTTAGGATTGAGCAATCTCTGTCCAGGCTCCAGCCAACCAACGGGGAAGGTTTCCACAGCCCAGCGATCGTTAACTGCGGTTCTCAAAAGGATCATTATCGAGGTGGCTCGCCAGTATAGCTGCACTGTCACCCGGTAGCATAAATCCTAAAGGCCTACTATATGTACTGTCACAATTCTGGATTTAATAGTGACTATTAGCACTTAGATAGATAGCAGTGTATAACTAGAACCTTAGATTAGCTTAAGTTTAGCTAGAATAGAGAGAAGGTTAGTCTGACGTCACTATCTTCTCCCTCCCTTACGCAATTACATCTCCCCATCACTCTTTCTCACCTGTTTCTCTACCCTTCACTATACTCTTGTACTACGCCCAAATTCAGAGTCTACTGACTAATACGATTCAACTTGGTACTACATCTTGGTTGAATGGGTACGAATGTGTTAGTTAGAATGTATATATTTTATCCTATGCTATATTAATGTATTCATATCATGTCTTAATGTATTTATATCTTGTACTATTTTAACGCATGTGTAGACAGTCATTACTCGATCCCTCACTCACCCCCTCCTCTTCGCGTCCCCGCCACTCCCACCCCCTTTTATATCCCCTCAACTTAGCGGCACGTTATGCAATTGCTTTGAGACGGTCGTTCCCTGAGCGTTGACCAGAGAACCCAGTTCGCACACATATAACTAATTCTCGTCCGAAACCCCCCCCCCCCCAGCCACTTGAGTTAACTACTTAAAATTCTTCCAAAGGGAGATAAATTCCCCCACTCAGCATGATGTCTGCTCAATTGTCTTTCATCTAGACCCCTCTCCCCCCCCTTCCGCCCTCGCAACCCCGACCCCCAATCCATTTTTGGCTCCAATAAGCTTTTCTTATGCAAATGTATATTCAATCTAGCCAATGAGAATAGGATGTAATTAAATGTAAGCCAACCAAATTAACCTTGGGTCAGGTGACTAATGTTCACGGAAAAGCCCGCCCAACTAAACTAGGGCAGATCTCTCCCAGCTCCCGAGCTAGATACATCGTTTTGGTCTAGCTCCCGAATTGTTACGTGGACTTGCAGATACTTAGCCAGTAATCGTAATTTCCTCATTATAGTTACGTAGCCTAAACTTGGATTCCGCAACAACACAGTATATTGAGTGATAGACGTTCCTGTGCGTATATCTCAAGCATTATATCTCCCCCGCATGTTAGTATGTATATTTCATCATTGGATATTGAATTTGAATCATAAATAAACACCTGAAACGTAACCAGAGACTTGCTTGCCTAACTTAGAACTGTCTATTTGTGTGTGTTTAATAACATCTTAACGAGCCAGTAGAGAACAAATAAATATTCCAGGTCAACTACAGCATCGGCACCTCATATCTCTAAGACAACCAGCCATTATTACCCCCTCTCAATTGCCACATCGTGACAAAGTGGGACCTCGTGTCCGGGATTATCTGAACTTCAAGCCATTCAGCGCACTGTCAACAGCAACAACCCGAGGACTACGCCGATTCTGAAACCGACCCTGGATGGGGGCTCATCTCTCTACAACACAAAGACTCTAAGCCAGCAACCAGACCCGTCATCCCAACGCCAGCAACCAGATCCATCAACCCATCAAACCAGGCTCGCCACTTTACACAGCCTACGCCACCCCAGCCTACGCTTACGCCATCCCAGCCTACGCCTACGACACCCCAGCCTACGCTTACGCCACCCCAGCCTACGCCTACGTCACCCCAGCCTACGCACCCCAGATACGCCAACCTAAGCCACCCCAGATTCGCCACTCCGAGCAATCTACGCCACCCCAGCCAACTCACCCCATTAAGCCAGGCTCGCCACACTACGCCAGCCTACGTCACCCCAGACACACCAGCAACCAAATTTGCCACCCCATTACGCCAGATTTGCCGCCCCAACCGCCAGGTCGCCACCCTCTGGCCCCGCATCAACGTACCGGCACCCGAGACGTCAGCAGAGAGACCCACCGCCGCCGCATCAGCCTGCCCGACAACTAGAGACCGCCGAGAACCCGACAACTGCCCTGTCAACCTCCCCGTAGGAACCCGCCGTAGTTCCCGGTATCCAAACCCGGAAAAATAGACACTAACATTAAACGCTAATCCAGTCCCGGCACGGGGAAAGATAATTCCTAACCAGCCCGAAGTTATCTGCACCAACAGCGCCGAGCGCCATATAAACGATAACTTTATGATTGGATATACGTGTGTTAGTGTATGTGTGTAAAATTCTGGAATTGCTGTCTGGTGAGTACCATTTTGAGTTGTATTACGTTAGCTAAACTCTGAACCCCAACACCCCTCCTATATTTTCCTTTCCTATCTCGCTATATCTCTGTCCGCCTCTAGTAGCTTAATCTCCCCTAACTCTGTTACTATGGCGGAAGGTGTACTATTGCGTAAGCAGTTGAGAGAAGAGGCTATAGCTATAGGCTACATTGACTCAGACATCACTAAATACGTAGTAGAGCAGGTAGCGGCCCATGAGGCCAAGACAGAGAGACTTAGATTAGAGCAGGTGGCTAGAGAGGAGAGAGCAGAACAATTAGAAAGAGTAGATAGGCTTAGAGTAGAACAATTAGCTAGAGAGGAGAGAGAGAAACATAGGTTAGACGAGGAAGCACGCAGGGCACACGAATTCAGATTAGCTGAATTAGCAGCAAGTGTTAGGGCCCCCGATAACAACGACAACCCAAACTCCCCCTCATCATTTAGTTCAGCCACCCCCAACCATCCCCTCCCCAGACATGCTTCTCTATGGACCGACGTCCACGACCCCCGTTTAACACAGTTTGACATCTACCTCCGGCGGTTTAGCGACTGCATGGAGTTGAATGAGGTCCCCCCAGAATTGCATTGTAGGATCCTCGTCTCCACTCTGAGAGGAGAGGACTACGAGGCTTATTGTAAACTGGCCCCAGAAGACAGGGAGTCATGCGCTGCTCTGAAGAACGCGCTCTTAAACCGGCACCAGTTGCACGCGTCCCACTACCAGAAAAAGTTTCGGTCGTCCACGCTACGACCAGGGGAGAATTACACCCGATTCGCGGAACGAATACAATCCTACCTTCTTAAGTGGGTTGAGTTGGGAAATATCGAGCAGTCATTCGACGGTATGGTCACCCTCCTAATGACTGAGCAGGTAGAGTCACAAATGACACCTAAACTCAAGGCCTTCCTGATACAACACGGGATCGAAGGGTTACCCTCCTCCCTACAAAGCGCAGATAGATTTCTGCAAGCCAACAAGGTGGAATCGTCCCACCCCCGGGAGAAATCTCTCTCACATCCCGCTTCCCGACAGGAAAATGGGAGGTCGACACGGCCACCGGGCCATCTGTCCCGCCCGGGTCACCCACAGTCACCCTGGAATAACTGGGACAACCACCGCACCAACCCTCCCCCAATAATCAGTCAAACCAGCTTCCCGTCGTCCCGACCGGGTCCACCCCAACCCAGACCCCCCCCCCCCGCCCCCTCATGACTCCCGACGTGCGGGCCAACCATACCAACCGACCAGGGCACAAACCGGCACCGGGCAAACCCAATCGACTCGACGAGGTAACTCCACTGGGCAACAGCCTAATGCACATACCGGCCCTAATCACTCCCAGAACCCCCCCCCCCCCGAGGAGTATACACCATCACCCTTTTCCCTGCGGACACCCCCCGGACGCAAGACCCAGAAACCGACACCCCCCCGCTTACACCCTCCGACAAACCGGAAACCAAGACAGAAAGAAATATAGAGATCAACTCTAAAAGAGCCAGGGCCCTTCTCGACTCAGGATGCCAGATCGATGGGTTCGCTAAGACCTCCTTCGTGAGTCCCTCCGATTACACCGGCGAGTCAATCCAATATAGAGTGGTAACGGGAGAAGTTGAGTCCCTCCCAACCGCAAAGGTTCACATCAAGTCACAACCATACACTGGCACGGCTACCTTAGCAGTCCGAGCCAAATTACCCTATGACGTCATCCTGGGGGAACGATACGTCAACCTTGCCGATGTCCCCCTCCCTCCCCTAGCCTCAGTGTCCACACGCGCGCACCCTGACCCTGTTCCCCACCCTCTCGAGGAATCCCCCACGGCCCACGAATTCCTGCGGGCCCAACAGGAAGACTCGACCCTGGCCCCACTGTTCGCTAAGGTCGGTCAAAACCCAGACCCCCCGAAACCCCACTCGTATATTCAAAAAGGGAAACGACTGTTCCGACGGTCCAGCCTCCCTGACGGATCGGTCAGAGACCAGCTCATCATTCCCGGTCCCTACCGTAGACAAGTAATGGAGGCGGCCCACGACTCAACCCTGGGTGGCCACCAAGGGCAAGGGTCCACAATCAACAAAATCACCCATTATTTCCACTGGCCCGGCATGCACAATGAGATCAAACGATTTGTAGCGTCATGCCACCAATGCCAGCTCATGTCCAAGGCCCACCACACTAAACCAGTACCGTTAGGTAAACACCCGGTGACCGACACACCCTTTCAGCGGGTGTCAGTAGACCTCGTCGGGCCACTTTCCATAACACGTAAGAAGAACAGGTTCATACTCTGCGTGATATGTCAGGCCACCAATTGGCCGGAAGCGGTAGCGTTGCCGAAAGAGGACGCGAAACACGTGGCCGAGGCACTGTTTACCATTTTCACGAGAGTGGGGTTTCCCGAAGTCCTACTCTCCGATAACGGGCCCCAATTCACCGGTACACTGATGAGAGAAGCGCTGCACATAATGAACACCACCCACATCCGATCCTCCCCCTACCACCCTCAATGCAATGGGCTAGTCGAACGTTTTAACCAAACTTTAATCGGGCTGTTAAAGAAAACCGTCGATGGCCCTCTGGATGAGTGGGACACACTCCTCCCCACAGCCTTATTCGCATATCGGTCCACCCCACATTCTACTCTAGGCTACACTCCCTATGAGATGCTATTCGGTTCCCAACACCGTGGGCCTCTAGAACTCCTCAAGCGCGCCTGGACTAATCCTTCCCCGCATCCCGAAGAACTCTCCGTCCACGCCTACATCAACAACTTAAAGGCTAGGCTTAACACTGTCCACACTATCGCCTCAAAACACTTAGCCAAGGAGAGGGAGAAACAGGAGAAACTATACAATCGGCGGGCCAAAGAACGCTCTCTGGCTCCGGGCGATAAGGCACTACTACTCCTCCCCTCCTCTTACAACAAACTCCAGTTAGCATGGAGGGGCCCCTACCCAGTTACAAAAAAGCTCTCAGGCACTAACTACCTCATCAAAGTCGGAAACAAAGACAAACTGTTCCACATCAACCTGCTAAAACAATACCTCGAACGCCCACTCGACGATACGCCCCTTGTAGCAACCGCCATCGCGGAAGAAACAGAAGCCGATGACTCACTGACCGCGTTTCCCTTACATAAGGGAGAAACCATGGACGACGTAGGAATCTGTCCCCTCTTAACCCCTGAACAGATCAAAACAGTCAAAAACTTACTTTCCTCACACTCAGATGTGCTAACTGACACCCCAGGACGTACTAACTTAGAGACGTTCACCATGAAAGTCACGGACCCGCGACCCATTACGGTCAAGCCATATGCTATGCCCCACGCCAAACTGGACGTCATTGAGAAAGAAATCAATTATCTGTTAGCCCATAACATCATCGCGAGTTCAACCTCCCCATACAATGCGCCGATAGTATTAGTAAAGAAATCAGACGGATCTCACCGCATGTGCGTAGATTTCCGCCGGTTAAACGCAGTCACTGAATTTCAAGTCGAGCCCATGCCAGACCCTGATTTACTATTTTCAAAACTGAGCAACGCTCAATACTTTTCCAAGTTTGACCATAGCAAGGGGTTCTTCCAAATAGAAGTGGAAGAGAAATGCCGCCCTTACCTCGCCTTTACCACCGACCAAGGCCACTTCGAATTCCAAACCGTCCCCTTTGGCCTAAACAATTCCCCCTCCGTGTTCACTCGCATGATGCGAAAACTGATCCAGCCAATTGACCGACCTGGGATCACCCACTTCGTGGATGACATCTTGATAGCCACGCCCACCTGGGCAGAACATGTGGAAACGATAACCGCTCTACTAGCTAGACTCCGCGAAACCGGCCTAACCGCCAGGCCGTCGAAATGCATGGTAGGTTTCAATAAACTGAAATTCTTAGGTCACATGATCGAAAAGAACAAAATAATGCCAGACGAAACCAAAGTAGAGAAAATTAAGTTAGCCCCTCAGCCCACCACCAAATCAGGTATAAGGTCCCTCCTAGGATTAACAGGGTATTACCAAAAGTTCATACCGCAATACAATAGCATCGCGGCCCCTTTAACAGACTTGACGCGGAAATACCTTCCGGAAAAAGTCACCTGGTCAACAGAATGCCAGCTAGCGTTCGACCAGCTGAAGGCTGCTCTCACTAGTAGACCCATACTCCGTCTGCCTGACCCGACCCGCCCCTACGTATTGAAGTGCGACGCTAGTGGACGCGCCGTCGGCGCGGCCCTGCTACAACCCGACCCGGAGCACGATAATATGCTGTTTCCCGTAGCATATGCCTCGCGTAAGCTCAACGCCACCCAGATGAATTACAGTACTTCTGAGCTAGAATGTTGGGCTCTTGTGTTTGGAATTGAGAAGTTCCACGTATACCTATACGGTCGGCATTTTATCCTCCACACAGACCACCAACCCCTCATGTTCCTCGCATGCGCAAAAAACCTAAACAGAAGGTTAATGAGGTACTCCCTCACCCTGTCACAGCACAGCTTCCAGACCATCTACCAGTCCGGGAAGGAACACCATCTCGCAGATTTCCTGTCCCGGTACTCTGACTCAGATCCCGCCCCTGACTCAGGCCCCACCGACACCACTCAAATCCCGGCCTCAGACTCAGTAAATTAGGTATGAATCCACTCTCATGTGTATTCCAAATTGGCCCGGAGGGATGTCACAATTCTGGATTTAATAGTGACTATTAGCACTTAGATAGATAGCAGTGTATAACTAGAACCTTAGATTAGCTTAAGTTTAGCTAGAATAGAGAGAAGGTTAGTCTGACGTCACTATCTTCTCCCTCCCTTACGCAATTACATCTCCCCATCACTCTTTCTCACCTGTTTCTCTACCCTTCACTATACTCTTGTACTACGCCCAAATTCAGAGTCTACTGACTAATACGATTCAACTTGGTACTACATCTTGGTTGAATGGGTACGAATGTGTTAGTTAGAATGTATATATTTTATCCTATGCTATATTAATGTATTCATATCATGTCTTAATGTATTTATATCTTGTACTATTTTAACGCATGTGTAGACAGTCATTACTCGATCCCTCACTCACCCCCTCCTCTTCGCGTCCCCGCCACCCCCACCCCCTTTTATATCCCCTCAGCTTAGCGGCACGTTATGCAATTGCTTTGAGACGGTCGTTCCCTGAGCGTTGACCAGAGAACCCAGTTCGCACACATATAACTAATTCTCGTCCGAAACCCCCCCCCCCCCCAGCCACTTGAGTTAACTACTTAAAATTCTACCAAAGGGAGATAAATTCCCCCACTCAGCATGATGTCTGCTCAATTGTCTTTCATCTAGACCCCTCTCCCCCCCTTCCGCCCTCGCAACCCCGACCCCCAATCCATTTTTGGCTCCAATAAGCTTTTCTTATGCAAATGTATATTCAATCTAGCCAATGAGAATAGGATGTAATTAAATGTAAGCCAACCAAATTAACCTTGGGTCAGGTGACTAATGTTCACGGAAAAGCCCGCCCAACTAAACTAGGGCAGATCTCTCCCAGCTCCCGAGCTAGATACATCGTTTTGGTCTAGCTCCCGAATTGTTACGTGGACTTGCAGATACTTAGCCAGTAATCGTAATTTCCTCATTATAGTTACGTAGCCTAAACTTGGATTCCGCAACAACACAGTATATTGAGTGATAGACGTTCCTGTGCGTATATCTCAAGCATTATATCTCCCCTGCATGTTAGTATGTATATTTCATCATTGGATATTGAATTTGAATCATAAATAAACACCTGAAACGTAACCAGAGACTTGCTTGCCTAACTTAGAACTGTCTATTTGTGTGTGTTTAATAACATCTAAACGAGCCAGTAGAGAACAAATAAATATTACAGGTCAACTACAGCATCGGCACCTCATATCTCTAAGACAACCAGCCATTATTACCCCCTCTCAATTGCCACATCGTGACATGTACATGCATCCAGGCACCGGGTGGTTCTTGAGACGAGATTGCAGCGTCCATTGCTTCCTCCCTACCGAGACCAGTGGCCTCTCGGCAGTGTAATGGACCTCGGACCTGCTGAGGGGGCTGTGCCCCGTGCGTTCGCCCGCCAGTGTATTCTTAATGGGAATGTATCGGCGGTTTACACACTACGCCAGACTTTGAGGCCACAATTATTATGCATATGCCAGAGTCAGGTCGACCAGAAACAATTAAAAATAACAAAAACTAAATACCGAAAGAAACATTTTCAACACTGTTTTATCAATACAATAAGCAAGAACAAAAATAAAATACCGAAAAAAATCGTTCTCACTTTAGTTTTTATTGTATTGAAATATTATTTTCAACGTAGACTATTAGTTTTTTTTATTATTTACCTTTTTATTGTTTAGTATTTGTGTTGTTCTTTTTCCTTTTAGATAGTATATTATACTTAATTGAATATTATTATTAACAAGTCAACACAACTGTTCGCTACCAGAAAGCTTGACAGCAACTATTCTTATGCATATGCCAAGGTCAGGGCGACCAAATTAAAAAGTCTCTTAGAAAACTCGGACGAGTCTTTCGGCTCTTGTGTCTAGGGTGTAACGTTTAGGATTGTCCGGGCTGCAGCCACCCCATGACACGCCGAAGGCGTGGCCGGGCGTGTAACAGGGAAGGTTTCCGCAGGCCGGCGACCGTTCACTGCGGTTCCCCTAAGGAACATTATCGTGATGGCTCGCCCGTATTATTGCATTGTCACCCGGTAGCGCAAATCCTATACTATAAGTACAGGCATCCAGGCACCGGGTGGTTCTCGAGACGGGAATGCAACGTCCATTGCTTTCTCACCACCGAGGCCCCGTGTCTTCTCGGCAGTGCAATGGATTCGGACCCGCTGCGGGGGCTGTCCCCCACGCGTTCGCCCGCCGGTGTATTCTTAATGTATCGGCGGTTTACACATTACGCCAGACTTTGAGGCCCACGGGTACAGTAGTGGGACAGGGCGACTAGAAACACGTAAAAAGAACAAAAACTAAATACCCAAAAGAAACGTTCTCATTTCAGTTTTTATTGTATATATATATATATAATTGTATATTTTATTGCATATTTTTTCTTTCTCTCTTAACAAAATACTTTGTAATCAATCGTTTTTTCGTCATTTTGACGGGCATAACCACTAGTAATGATTATAATAATTAAAATTATGATTATTGATTTATAATTCCTTTAGCGTGCTCTGTTGCCGATGTTGGGGTAGGAAAGGAACAAACTCTAGCTAAAGAGATACAAAACGAGGGTTGTGGGTATAGCCTACATATTTTCATTACAAAATCAAACTTATTATTCGCACAATCCAAGTTGTTATGTGTTGCTAATATTTAGATTTTTTTACAAATATGACTGGATTAGTTCCCTCTAGCTTCAATTTTTATTTGTTTTCTCCCTTAGTTTTGTGACCCAGAGTTGTTTTTTATCTTGACAAACATAAATTGGCAAACCATTCAATTAAATCATTTAGGCCTATATCAAAATTTCAAATAATGTTCTCTATGAAATAATGACAAATATTAAATAGTGCTGCTATAATTCTATTTAATTATTAAACTTTTTTAAGTGTAGTATTATCAATAAAATTCACCATTTTTAATTACAATTCGGTTTGCGTTGGACGAATTTCCTACTCCATTTAATTTAAGATCATACTTACAGGGATCATTTCTTAAGTATGTCTTGCCGAGACGTCGAGTAAGTTTGCTTGACACCCAAACCACGATGACGAGATTCAGTCTCTTCCTCTGAGCGTGAAGTCGATCACAAACTGGTCACCTGCTCTCGTGACTGGCTCACTGATCATTGAGGATCGTTCCTCTCCTCCATTAGTGAGGAGATGGAGGAGGAAGAGGCAATCTGAGTGGTTTTTAAAAAAATCAAATGAATGAGTGGAATAGTTAGTAAAATACTAGAGCGTCCGACATAGGGATGTTTAACGAAAACCGGAATACCGGATTACGGTTAAAAATATAAAAACCGGTTTTGATTTTTAAAACCGGATTTCGGTTTGTTGGTTGGAAGGTAATCATTACTTCAAGTAGCACACCCTTTATTTTATTTGTTTATTGGTTCTGATGGAAATATAAAAAAAAAAATAATGTTGTATTCACGCAAAACAATTCTTGAAATGCCTTGCTAATACTATTTAGTCTTAGATATTGGTTTCTTTTTTTCTTTCTCCAAATACCAACTATGGCTTGCGATGAAAACAACATCAAACCAAATGTCGGCTCATCGTTTAGATGTGCGCTACTGTTTGATGTGCCTCAAGTGCGGCAGGGATTGCTCCTCCCGGGTTGGCCTACACAGCCATTCTCAACGGTGCAGTTGGATACCTCACCCATGAAGCGACACCATCGTCTCTCGAGACGGACTGATGCCGACAACGACTCTTTGATGTACGCAATGGAGAGAGCAAACTAGTTTTGTCCTGTGACCCTGAACAATTCGGCTAGACACCGCGCCTGTGCTTTATTATTAACGGCAGCATTAAATACACATTCTTTTGACTTTTGATTGGCGCTACGTGATCCTATTCAATACATTATTTTACAAGTCTAAGTCCACGGTGCACAAATTATCATTATTGAAAGCTATTATCGGTTTTAATCAATTAGCCCATATATTTTTTAGTTCTAAAGAATGTTATGGTAAAGTGTACAAAATCATAATGTATTCACACAAATCGACCTCTTGAATGCTCTGCAAACACTTAAGTTTGAAATATGTTTAAAATACACCTACAAAACTCCGACACTTGGGTTGAGTCTCTATAAGTTACAGGTTTTCCTGGTTTGCTCAGGCAACACATTTTATGCCCCGAGAAAAGTACTTATATGCATTTGTTTTTCCATACGATAAAAGAAAAGTATTTTTGTTCTTTTGTTTGTCTGAGCATTGTAACAGATTGTTATTGTGATGTATTTATAAGTTAAAATTGTATGTCTTGTGTATCATTACTACTTTACTCTTTGTCGGTGTCTGGTAAGTGGGGCCGACATTGAGACCCCTGATATATTTAGCTATTTATCCTAGAGCATTTTATCCGTTTTCTTGCATTTTAAAAAAATGGCTATAGGCCTAAGCTGTTTTATGTTTTGTGCCGCTCAGTGTTAAAAGCGTTCTGAGCTTACATTATGTTTGTTGGCAACGCTATTTAAATGAACTTATTATCAATATTATTAATCTATAAACCAACATAAGAATAATCTAGACAAAGCTAATGAAAACAACTATTTCAATTCAATACAAGTTTGAAAATAAAAGAGACGAGATGAAGAGAGAGAGAGAGAGAGAGAGAGAGAGACGGGTGATAGGGGAGAGAGGGGGATAGGGATGGTGAGAGAGTTACACAAGAATTATGTAATTACAAATTCAGAGCCAAGAAATTTTCGTGGGAATTTCTTCGAAACATTTTTTTTTCAGAATAAATGAAAATGAGAAAAAAGGCATTAATTTTCTGTTTCTTAATTTCTTCTTACTGGGAACTGAGCTGAGTATTTAATACATTAGACCTGGGTTTGTGTGTGTGTGTATCTTTTTTTTTTTTTTTTTTACGTTTATATCTGTTCGACTCACAAACCATAGACTATAATAAGATGGACCGCTTGCTCTATTTTTAGAGCTTGTATCAACTTTTTATCCGTGCGCAACCAGTAAGGCTGTCTTAAATTACTTCTGCGCTCCTCGTTGTTTCTTAAATGTTTCCGCTTTATACAACTTTCGATTTTTATTTTAATTTTTCATTGATTAAATCGAAGCGATTCAATAAAACGGAATTGCAAAGGAAACAACGAATCGGAAATTCCGAAAATCAGTGTTTCGAGTTATCATATAGCAGAAATAATAAAGCAAGAGGTCCATGTATATTATAGTCTATGCACAAACCACGATGATGAGTTTCAGTCTCTTCTTCTGACCGTGAAGTTGACCATAAATATGTTACTTGCTCGTGTGACACATTTACTGGTTATTGAGGATCGTTCCACTCTTCACTATAAGAAGAGATGGGGGAAGAAGAGTCAATCCGAGTGGTTTATCTAACAAAATATCATGATTGGAATGACCATATAGTCCATAAACTCTTGTCTATCTATGGCCTAGGGCATCAAAAACCCTAGAGCCGGTCCTGTCAGCATAGATAAGAAATCAAGCCTTTCTTGTTTCATTGTCGATCTACTTGGATTTTGTGTAGGTTTCAACTGAGAAAAAGAGCGCTCAGTTGAACAGTTCGTAACCATTAATGTTAAAAATATGCGCAAGGCGATTTCTACATTTGGAAAAGCACAATCGATGTTGTCTCTAGCTATTACCTTTTCTTATCTTTTACATTACAGACGCTTCTTCTATAAAGAAGATAATTGTGTCCTACGCTCATCTCTGATCCGAGTCTAGTCCTGCAATTTTATTAATGTTTTAAATGATGTTAAGTGACTGGTTTTCCTGGTTTGTTCAGGCAATACTTTCCATGCCCGAATGCCACTCGGTAAGAAAGAGTACTTAAATGCATTTGTTCTCGCATAAGGGATAAGGAAAGTGTTTTGGTCTTTATGTTTATCTGAGCTTTGCAACAGGTTGTTATTGGATTGTATAATTCTTCATGAATGAACGTGTTGTTTTCAGATTTTGATGCACCAAACTTGTGGAATATATGAGTGGAAATGTTGTAGTTCAGTATATACATTATTGTTCAGATCTTCAGGATTAGCATTTATTAGTCCTTCACAACACTGAGATGATTGTGATACATCGACCAAACAAGAAAATCGAACTGCTATAATATTGTATACCTGTCCTCGTCTGCTTATCTCTGTCTTAAGTTTGTCAACAATGGCGTAGAAAGCAGATAAACGAAATTTGTCGCTGGCATTCAGAGATACCTCAGGGCATCATCATCAATGATCACTGTCTTTCGTTTACGATTACGGGTCAAAGTTGACTTATAATCCACACTGGTGTCATTTCTTTTGCAGCTTCTTCAAATCTGTCATATTCATTCCCAGATTCATGCAAGTGATCTGCTAGTGAAGAATACAAATCAGCACATGTTTTCAAGTCCACGTGCTCATATTGTAGAGCTTGACTGACCCTGTGTAAATGTTGTAACACGTTTTCCCAAAAAGACAAGCAAAGGAGCAAATTCTAATTCTTGCATCTTCTTTTCAATGTTTTCTGCTTCTCTTCTGGAGTCCCCCTTCTGTGACTGGTCTTCTTGTAAACATTCTAACGCTTCTATAATCTGAGGATAAAACTTTAAAATAGCTTCAGTTGCAACAGCATGTGCTTCCCATCTGGTATCGGAAAGAGACTTTACCAACGTTTCATTCACAAGGCATCCTTTCAGAATCTTCCATCTGTTGGTTGAAGCTGAGAAAAAAGTATAGATCAGTTGCATTGTACGGAAGAAAGTTACTGCCTCTAAACAAGACTCAACGGCACTTCTGCCTACCAGATTTAGTGAATGGGCAGCGCAGGGTATGTATAAAGGAAACTCATTTTCCTCTAGAACTTTAATTTTTTTTTCCAGTCACTGAACCCTTTTTTATCAGCCAAACTTGTGGAACCCTTAGACACAAAAAGTTTACAAACAAAGCAGTACACAGATCCCGTGGATGGTGAATACAATAACCATTCTCTCCTGTACTGCTCACCATTTGCTTTTGTGCCATAGAGAGAGTTTTTGATAACAATATCTTGTTATTTTTCCTCCAGCATAAGTACGGCAAGATTTATCAAAGGGACCATAATGATGCTGACAGTTAGTGGGCCTACAGTCAACTCAGTAAGCCCTATCATCAGCGGAGACAGTCCTGGATCTACTGCTTGATTTATTTTATCATCTTCATCTTTATCATCTTCATCTTTATCATCATCTTCAGCAGACTGAAATGGGTCACAACAAATTTCATTTTCAAGCACTAATGCAGTGTCTTGATTTGCAGAACAGCCTATGGTTAGGGCCGTATTTAGGATTGTGGGGGCCCTGTTCCCAAGGGCCAAATTTATGTGGGGGCCCCCTCGTGGACTCGACCCTGCCAGTGTCACTTAACAATCAAATGTGATTTCCCAATCACAGCATTTGTTCATTGTACGCTTCTACAGCACTGTTCTAATTGCCGAAAGAAAAGACAACATTTTTTTTGAATGTGTGGGGGCCCCTTTTGTGTTGGTGCCTCCACCTGTTGCTTAACTGAAACTAAATAATTCTTTAATTTTCACACATTTTTCTTGAGGCCTTTTGTTCCCCCCCCCCCCCTAACGCGTGGTGCCCTAGGCACATGCCTTGTTTGCCTAATGGTTAATCCAGGCCTGGAGTCCTAACCCATAAAGGCTTAGGAGAGTGGAGAAAAGAATTCAGGGAACATAAGGAACTGTCACATTTTGTAATATTGTAATATATTAGAAAAAAAATTATAGCAGAAACATAGAGATATTCATAATGCAACGTTTCTATTGGCAATACACAGCTCTGAATGCACACGTGAAACTGGTCAAAGAAAAGGCTTATGGATTGCTGAAAAAAAAGTTTTCTATAATGCAAACAAACAAATTAAAAAAAAAAAAAGGACCCGATACACAGCTTAAATAACACTTGTGTAGTATAGATAAAAACTGAAACCTTAAATTTGTACGAAAAAAAAATTATTTATAGAAGACTGCGGGGAAAGATAATATATTTAATTATTTTTATTAGTTATGCACCCTGCCCTATTTATACATATTATCCAGTCTAACTAGCGGGTACCGGTACTGATTTATTTTTGTATATGAAAACATAACGGAAATTACCATGTGTAAATTACAAGAGAAAACGGAAATTATCACGTGTAAATTATAAAAGAGAAAGGAAATTATTATGTGTAAATTAGAAAAGGAAAAAAAATTACCGTGTGTGAATTAAACAAGAAAAGCAAATTACAATGTGTAAATTAGAAAAGAGAAAGGAAATTACAATGTGTAAATTTGAAAAGAGAAAGGACATTACAATGTGTAAATTTGAAAGGAGAAAGGACATTATAATGTGTAAATTTGAAAAGAGAAAGGAAATTACAATGTGTAAATTAGAAAAGAGAAAGGAAATTACAATGTGTAAATTAGAAAAGAGAAAGGAAATTACAATGTGTAAATTAGAAAAGAGAAAGGAAATTAAAATGTGTGAATTAGAAAAGAGAAAGGAAATTACAATGTGTAAATTAGAAAAGAGAAAGGAAATTACAATGTGTAAATTAGAAAAGAGAAAGGAAATTACAATGTGTAAATTAGAAAAGAGAAAGGAAATTACAATGTGTAAATTAGAAAAGAGAAAGGAAATTACAATGTGTAAATTAGAAAAGAGAAAGGAAATTAAAATGTGTAAATTAGAAAAGAGAAAGGAAATTACAATGTGTAAATTAGAAAAGAGAAAGGAAATTACAATGTGTAAATTAGAAGATAAAACGGAAATTATCAATGTGTAAATTAGAAAAGAGAAAGGAAATTATAATGTGTTAATTAGAAAAGAGAAAGGAAATTACAATGTGTAAATTAGAAGATAAAACGGAAATTATCACGTGTAAATTAGAAAAGAGAAAGGAAATTACCATGTGTAAATTAGAAAAGAGAAAGGAAATTACAATGAGTAAATTAGAAGATAAAACGGAAATTATCACGTGTAAATTAGAAAAGAGAAAGGAAATTACCATGTGTAAATTAGAAAAGAGAAAGGAAATTACAATGTGTAAATTAGAAAAGAGAAAGGAAATTACAATGTGTAAATTAGAAAAGAGAAAGGAAATTACCATGTGTAAATTAGAAAAGAGAAAGGAAATTACAATGTGTAAATTAGAAAAGAGAAAGGAAATTACAATGTGTAAATTAGAAAAGAGAAAGGAAATTACAATGTGTAAATTAGAAAAGAGAAAGGAAATTACAATGTGTAAATTAGAAAAGAGAAAGGAAATTACAATGTGTAAATTAGAAGATAAAACGGAAATTATCACGTGTAAATTAGAAAAGAGAAAGGAAATTACAATGTGTAAATTACAAAAGAGAAAGGAAATTACAATTTGTAAATTTGAAAAGAGAAAGGACATTACAATGTGTAAATTTGAAAGGAGAAAGGACATTACAATGTGTAAATTTGAAAAGAGAAAGGAAATTACAATGTGTAAATTAGAAAAGAGAAAGGAATGTGTAAATTAGAAAAGAGAAAGGAAATTACAATGTGTAAATTAGAAAAGAGAAAGGAAATTAAAATGTGTGAATTAGAAAAGAGAAAGGAAATTACAATGTGTAAATTAGAAAAGAGAAAGGAAATTACAATGTGTAAATTAGAAAAGAGAAAGGAAATTACAATGTGTAAATTAGAAAAGAGAAAGGAAATTACAATGTGTAAATTAGAAAAGAGAAAGGAAATTACAATGTGTAAATTAGAAAAGAGAAAGGAAATTAAAATGTGTAAATTAGAAAAGAGAAAGGAAATTACAATGTGTAAATTAGAAAAGAGAAAGGAAATTACAATGTGTAAATTAGAAGATAAAACGGAAATTATCAATGTGTAAATTAGAAAAGAGAAAGGAAATTACAATGTGTAAATTAGAAAAGAGAAAGGAAATTACAATGTGTAAATTAGAAGATAAAACGGAAATTATCACGTGTAAATTAGAAAAGAGAAAGGAAATTACCATGTGTAAATTAGAAAAGAGAAAGGAAATTACAATGAGTAAATTAGAAAATAAAACGGAAATTATCACGTGTAAATTAGAAAAGAGAAAGGAAATTACCATGTGTAAATTAGAAAAGAGAAAGGAAATTACAATGTGTAAATTAGAAAAGAGAAAGGAAATTACAATGTGTAAATTAGAAAAGAGAAAGGAAATTACAATGTGTAAATTAGAAAAGAGAAAGGAAATTACAATGTGTAAATTAGAAAAGAGAAAGGAAATTACAATGTGTAAATTAGAAAAGAGAAAGGAAATTACAATGTGTAAATTAGAAGATAAAAAGGAAATTAACACTTATAATTTAGAAAAGAGAAAGGAAATTAAAATGTGTAAATTTGAAAAGAGAAAGGAATTTACAATATGTAAATTAGAAGATAAAACGGAAATTATCACGTGTAAATTAGAAAAGAGAAAGGAAATTACCATGTGTAAATTAGAAAAGAGAAAGGAAATTACAATGTGTAAATTTGAAAAGAGAAAGGACATTACAATGTGTAAATTAGAAAAGAGAAAGGAAATTACCATGTGTAAATTAGTGGATAAAACGGAAATTATCACGTGTAAATTAGAAAAGAGAAAGGAAATTATCATGTGTAAATTGAAAAGAAAATTACGATGTGTAAATTAGAAACGAAAAAGAAAATTACGATGTGTAAATTAGAAACGAAAAAGAAAATTACCATGTGTAAATTAGAAAAGACAGACAGACACACGCGATGAGCAGTGGGGGTGGGAAAGGGGGGGGGGTTCATTTCACAAAAATATTGGGTTCGCCCCTGGCGTTGAGTAAATGTAAAGTAAAGTAGGTAGTTAAATAAATAGCTTTTCGCATAAAAAGAAATTTACGTAGTTATATAAGTGAATGGGTAATTAAGTATGCAATTAATGTAAGTAATAAGGTAGTTACATTAAGTATGCAATTAATGTAAGTAATAAGGTAGTTAAATTAAGTATGCAATTAATGTAAGTAATAAGGGAGTTAAATAAAGTATGCAATTAATGTAAGTAATAAGGTAGTTAAATTAAGTATGCAGTTAATGTAAGTAATAAGGTAGTTAAATTAAGTATGCAGTTAAGTAATAAGGTAGTTAAATTAAGTATGCAATTAATGTAAGTAATAAGGTAGTTAAATTAAGTATGCAATTAATGTAAGTAATAATGTAGTTAAATTAAGTATGCAATTAATGTAAGTAATAAGGTAGTTAAATTAAGTATGCAATTAATGTAAGTATTAAGGTAGTTAAATTAAGTATGCAATTAATGTAAGTAATAAGGTAGTTAAATTAAGTATGCAATTAATGTAAGTATTAAGGTAGTTAAATTAGGTATGCAATTAATGTAAGTAATAAGGTAGTTAAATTAAGTATGCAATTAATGTAAGTATTAAGGTAGTTAAATTAAGTTTGAAAATGCGTCTAGATTTAGTGAAATACGTAGTTGTATTGTGTGTTTTTTTTTTAAGTAGGTGGTTAGGTAGGTAGACAGGAAGCTAGCTTAAGGAGGTGGTGAAACAGGGTCATTACTATTAGGTTGGTAAATAGGCAGCAGGGCCCACACAAGCTTGTGTAGCACCCCAAGGCAAAAATTTCAGCAACGCAATTTTGCATACTGTAACTGCTTTGTTTAGTGCCTGCGCTTAGTTAATTATTATGATAAAAGAAATATTAAAATAAATTTTTTTATTAAGAATATTCTTTAAAACGAATGGCAAGTTTCAGATTATAAAATAATATATGAGCCAATCTTTTATTAAACCTTTCTGAGCCTATTAAAAGTGAAACATTTGTATAAAACAGTTTGAGTCTAAATAAATAAGAAGTTAACTTCTACCATCTTTATTCATTATTCCTTCTGTTCACAATTTGTGTTTCAAATTTATTTTCCCTTCAACTCTCCTAAAATTTCTTGTATGTACTTAGGTTATATTTGTTGCCCCCCCCCCAAAGTGTCGCCCCCGGGCATATGTCCCCTCTGCCCTCCCCTTTGTTAGGCCACTGTAAATAGAAATTTAAAACGGAGATAGTTGGACAGGTAAAAGAGATATTAAAATAATATCTATTTTAATTTTAATGGGAGTATTTTCTTTAAAAGGTGATTAGTAGTAATGCACGAGTTACGTCAAGCATGTCTACAAATGTTCAAGTGTAAAAAAATCAATTGGCCTAAGATAATAGTAGACATAGGTCTATATAATAAAATACTATTACTGAGCCCCGGACCTATTGAAATGTGTAGCTAAGGTTATCTGTTATGTGTTTCATAAAAAACAAAAACAAAAAACTAGTTAAAATATTTCGACCTACATAGATAATGTAGTCCTCCCCCCCTCTCTCTCCCCTGCATTTCATTCCTATAGTGTTTGGTCTGTCAATAAAGAATCGTTTTTTTTTTCTAAAGATATTACTGGATCGCCAGCTTGAGGTTCAACCAATAGAATCGCTTTTAACGACTTCCTCTGACGTGGTGCATTAAGAGACTTCCAGTTAATAAAATCGGGATTTCCCTAAATAACTCTGGACTATATGAACGACTAAAAGGAGTTATTTACATTGGTAAATCAAATACATGGTCATTCAGATGACTTTATTTACTTGTGATAGCCATTTATGTATTTAAAGTGAAAAGTAAAGTATCCCGTAGGAGCAAATTGATCCATGGGGATCGATGAAGCAGCGTTCACCAGTTTCTCTGTCCACGGCATACTATGGGAGTGTATGGCCAGTACAAAGACCAGCCGCCTTTATTTAACGCCAAATAAAATCAGGTACCCGCCAGAGCTGGGTAAACTCAGGGACACCCGGCCTCCAGACCCGGGAACATATTCTAGCCTTCACTAGGATTTGAATCCAGGACCTTCAGTACGCCGAGTTATAAGGTCTAAAAAAAGGCGTGGCGTGGCGTGCCTTGTAACAGTAGGAATTCCACAGCAAGAGATTGTTCACTGCGGTTCCCCTAAGGATCATTATCGTGGTGGCTTGCCCGTATACCTGCAATGTCACCCGGTAACATAAATCCTATACTATAGGTACAGACATCCAGGCACCGGATGGTTCTGAGACGGGGTTGCTGCGTCCATTGCTTCCTCACCACCGAGACCCCGTGGCATCTCGGCAGTGCAATGACCACATTATAATAATTCAACAACCAATTCTACCAAAAGGACCACACTATAATTATTCAACAACATCCAAATCTATTAAACTGACCACACTATAATAATTCAACAACATCCAAATCTATTAAACTGACCACACTATAATAATTCAGCAACAACCAATTCTACCAAAATGACTAGGCTACAGTGCAGGGGTCTGCAACCTTTTGCTAATAATGTGCCAAACTAGGATTTCTAAATCAATAAGCGTGCCAACGGCCTAACTGTCAACCTACTCTATTATACTCTTAAACATTTTTTTTTATCGGACAATTAATTTATCTCCGTAGCAAGGCCAAGGTCAAAAGAAAAAGAAATTTATAGAGAAAATAGTTACAGCGTTTTATATTTAATTAACAAAATTAAGACTATGTGTTTGTGGTTATCATCCTTTTTATTTGCATTTATAGCAAATACAACAGAGCGATTGCAATCACGTGACAAACAGCGCGTGCTGCTTGTTTACTTTGTCTAGTGGTGATAAATGGCTGCCGTATTACTATAGCCGTAAGAAGGTTTTATTTTTAAATGTGATCGTTTCAACAGTATAACGTGAAACATTTATAAAACATTGTCAAGCGATGTAAATTAACATTCAAAGCTAAAATTTAAACCATTAAAAATCAATGGAAAAGGTTTCGTAAGTGCCGAATATTTAATTGAAGATGTCGACTGTCGAAAGTTAGCTTATTAACTTACTATCTAAAACTAAAGCATAAAGCAAATGTACAATGTTTCAAAAGAGCTATTGAAAAACTATAAAAGCCTAAAATCTTGTTTATTTCGTGGATGGACTACTAAGGACTAGTATCACAGTTAAATATCAAGATTTATGGAAACTAATTCCTTATATTTTGGGTTTAAAATGCACATGGTAAGGAACAATGTTTATTCCCCATTAATGCCATTATCACCAAGAAGGCCGCTATTTACACAAGTACGTCACTAAAAAAACCTAAGCCACGCCTATTGCAATCGCTCTATATTTTATTATTCTACTAAACTTTCACATTTATTTGTGATAATTATTGTCTAAACATTATCATTTGGTACTACAGTTGAAGATCTAACATTTACTAATATTAATTATTATTGTGATCTCAGTGAGATGTACTTCGTTCTTATTTGGTTGTCAAGAAAGGATCTAGCAACTTCTATTATTGATTATATTTTGTTCTCAGTCTCAGTTTAACTGAGATATTTTTAACAATTTTGTTGCGGTGTCTTCTGAAGGGGTTGATACCACCGTAAAGCGGAATAGATAGGTAGTAATCATACAAACTGTGTTGTTAATGCAGTGTTTGTAAATATAAATTTAAATTCTTTAGTCGTAGAATGTTTATATAATTTTTAAATACTTTTAACAGTTTGATCATTTCAGAGTTATAAATTTATAATATAAATGGTAAGTCATTTATTCTTTTATAAAAGAAAAATAAAAGAATTACTTAGACTTAGATTAATAATAATAATAATAACGGTTCTTATATAGCGCATATCCCGTTGGTGACAGTTCTATGCGCAGACGACAGTTACAGATTAGATCCTCCAGCACCGTTTGGCGCAACGGGCAATGATCGATCTCCAGTGGGCTCTGTACTAAAAACATACAAAAACATTTTTAACCCTTCTCGTACCGACCTACTTCTATCTATGCTGCCTTCAGTTCCGCTATATACGCGCCCGGGACTGTAAGGATTAAAAAATTAGCGCAAATAAAATGCGTTAATTATCTCCCTTTAATTTTACAAAAAAAACGTTTTTTTCACATTAGATTCAATAGTGATGCCAAACAAGTTATGTTTTGTATTATAAAAAATAATACTTACTGACTAATTATTATTTCTTTATAAGTGTAAGTTAAACCAAGAGCTGAAATTAGAAGAGTGAATGCCTATCAGTTGAGAATAACAAATGACTTTCCAAAGCTAATCAGCTTCTTTTTTTAGATTTTTTTCGCAAATGGGCACATTTGGATGCCCATTTTTGAAATGTTTAAAATTCAACTTGCTGCATTTTAAAATCGCCAATATCCATCCACTTAAAAAAAAAAGATGCACCTCTAAAAGGGCTTTAGTAAGATCAAAGATTGTGAGGCTTGATGAGGTATGAAAAATGAGTCCATGAATTTGAAAGTCTTGCCATCGGTTAGAAAACGCCACTTTGAGTACTTCGATGTAGTTCTGGAAAAGCCCTAACTATCTTTCTAAATATATGTCATAATTTAGGGATGTACATGTAGATCAATGGTTAGATTTCACGGCAAGATATGTCCAGTTTGAATACAAATCCATTCCAGTGGCCTTTGTAAATGCAAGTTCAACTCACTGAAATGTGTCGCTATGTCATTCAGAAACACCGGCTTCAACAGTCAGTATTCCTCATTCAGAACCTCAGAATGTTGTTAGCTTTTTTTTTCCTCTATAAAAAATAAATTCTTGGAAGTCTCTCGCGTGCCATTAAAAATCTCTCTGCGTGCCAAGATTGATTGAAGATTGGCACACGTGCCTTGGGTTGCCGACCCCTAAATTACATTATATTATTTTTTTTTAAAGTACTTTTTTAACTGGTTAGACCAGGGGTCGGCGTAACGCGTGTCAGACTTGGCACGCAGAGCGACCTTCGATGGCACGCAAAAGATCTCTCGAAAAGGCAAAGTAAGCCTCGTCTACAAGAATTGAGTAGTAGAACAGGATGGCTATTAAGCTAATGGCACGCAGAATGTGTTTGATACCCTACTTTGGCCCACACTATTATCAAAAGGTTACCGACCCCTGAGTTATACAACAAATTGTTTCCGAAGCGCGGGAATTTTGTTTTGAAGAGACCCTGTGTGGAGGGAGGGAGGCGGAGGGGTTAGAGATTTCTGACAACGTGAAAGAGAGGCTCGTTAAGATAAGTAACCATGGAAACAGAATGCGACAAGTCGAGTTGCGTTGCAATGATTCAGCTGATTCAAAAGCGTGGAAACACTGGAAAGTTCTGGTCTTTATATGCGACCGAAAATCTGTAGCGCTCAGGGGTCAACGTTTTTTTCCCAAACGAAAGTGGGTCAATGTACGTGTTCGCCTTTTTTTTTTTTTGTTTTGTTTAAATATTAACTTTGAAATTATGGAGGCCACAGTTTTTTTTATTTTTAGATTGATACATTTGATTTTATCTACATATTGAACAAGGTAGGCCGATACATAAAAAACAAACAACTAGACTCTAGATTATGTCAATATTTGAGACTATGTAGATCCATCAGAGTTACTAAACTGCCGGACTGCAAACCGGTACCGGATAAGGGAAGACAAATACTGATTCACAAAAAGAAGTTTAAAAAAAAAGGAAAGAAAATAGTTTGAAATTTATCAGGTCGTTTGGATTGTGTTGTATTGACGATTAGAGTCCGACCAAAACAAAATTTTTGGTTTACGGACGAAAAAGAAACCATACCGAAAGTTATAAATTGGCTTTCGACCGAAACCGAAAAACAAACGGAAATTGGCAAAAAAAATAATTTAAAAGACTACATATTTTTGTG
The DNA here is from genome assembly GCA_949126835.1 of Anisus vortex. Lineage (NCBI taxonomy): Eukaryota > Metazoa > Mollusca > Gastropoda > Planorbidae > Anisus > Anisus vortex. Next base: position 5,285,691 of record OX421497.1, read on the forward strand.
TAATATTAACTAGTTTATGGGTAGGCCTACTCTTTTTAAGTAAACCATAGAACATGTAATAAAGGCCTACAGTTGTATATACATGTATTATCTACCATTTTTTTTAGAATTTATATTTAATAGAATAGATTTAATAATCTAAAAGATAATATAAACTTATGCAATGTTTTTGTATCTAAATTGTATGACATAATTTTTATAAAATTAGACTAAAACAAGTTCAAATAAATAAATGAAAAAAATATTCTGGTGATGATCGAAAGTCAATATCAGTTTAGGCCGAAACCGAAACTACGCCGAAAGGAGCCATTTGCCTTCTTTCGGAGCCGAAACCGAGACCGAAGCCGAATTTCGGTCGGCCTTTATTAACGATATACATGTAATACTTAGAAACACCACACAATAACAACCTGTTACAATGCTCACATAGGCCTAAACATAAGGACAAAAACACTTTCCTTGGCCCTTAGACTTACTTATGTCCTCCCGCGCCCTTCGGCGCATCGGGCTATGAGAGTTCTCCAGTGGGCTCTGTCCATAGCCGCTGCTGTAACGGCGTTTGATGTCGTCCCAGCTTATGTCAACAGAGTGGAGGTCATCAGCGATCGTTTTGTACGCCATGTTGTTTTACGTTGCCCCTGTACGCGTCGTCCTTTGGGCGGCCGCCATCTGGTTGCCGTGCAGGGTAGCCGATGATCAGGCTGGCGGATTATGTGGCCGGCAAATTTTATAGAAAATAGTTTCTAAATTTAAATACCTGGGAATAATCTTCTCAGCTAACGGTTCTTTCTCAGAACACAGGAAATATTGTAAGATGAAAGGTACTAATGCTATGTTCAATCTTCTCAGAAAATGCCATACACTAAGCTTGCCCATAGATAGTCAAATTGATCTATTTGATCAAACAGTACTACCTATACTAACCTACGGCTGCGAACTATGGGGTATGGAAAATTGTGACATTTTAGAAAATATTAGACTAAGATATTTTAAGATGATTTTAAAATTAAACACAAAAACACCAAATTATGTAGTCTTAGGCGAAACAGGCAAACTTTATATAAGATCATTTATTAAAAAAAGAATGTTACACTTCTGGATCAAAATAGCGACCGGCAAAGAAAGCAGGATTTCTAAAATAATTTATAACATTTTACTTAAAGAGCACTTGGTTGAAAAATGCAAATGGTCCGCCAATATAAAGTTACAACTGGAACAACTAGGATTGGGATATATTTGGTTAGAACAGTATATAATAGATACTAAACTTTCAAAATCAATAATTAACTTACGTATAAATGATCAAAGTAAACAAGAACTTTATGAGAGTATGCAAAAAAGCAATAAAGGTAAATTATATAGCGCTCTAAAATATAAATCTGACTGGGAAATTATTCCACCCTTTTTAAATAAATTACATCTGAAAGAAGCTATCTATATATTAAAAATACGAACAAGTAACAATAATTTCCCTGTTGAACTGGGTCGCCACTCCAGAATAGATTATAATTTAAGATTATGTCCCCTTTGCTTAAAAGATATAGGAGATGGATTTCACTATTTACTTCAATGTGTGCACTTCAATGCCCAACGAAAAATGTATCTAAAAAAATATTACTATAACAGACCTAATGTAGAAAAAATGTCGGAACTGCTTAATTCTAGCTCTCTAAAAGAACTTAAAAAACTAAGCATATTTTCAAAAATATTAGTATCTGCTTTTAAAAAATGAAAAATAGGTTAGAAATGTTTAAGTATTTTAACTTGTTGGTTTGTCACTATGCTAATGAGAGATAGTCGTAGAAGAAATGTAATATACTAAGCCGCAAGAAAAATTTGTGAATGATTTCTTAAATGTTTGTTCTCACTATGTTAATGCTGTGCAGGTCTAATGAAAATGATGTACTTGTATGTCTATGTTAGTAAATTAAGTTGTTTTTTTTTTTTTGTTTTTTTTTTTTTTTTCTTTGTTAGTTTTTTTCCCCCAAAAATTGTATTATATACTAAATTATCCCCCCTGAATTTTCTTTTAGGATACCTTTAATTAATAAATTTTCTATTACCTTCATTTTTATCACTAATATTGGTATTACTATTATTAATCAATTTATTATTCACAAATGCTATAATTTTCTTATGTTTTTGACTATGCCTTTATTGTACCTATGTACTATGTGGCTAATAAATATTGTTCATTGTTCATTGTTCATTGTCGATAATGGGCGCGTTTTGTAAACAGGTCTCGATAAGTGATCGATTTTTTGTTAATTTCCCTTTGTCCTTAAATGCGACAAATGCATATAAGTACTCTTTCTTCCCGATTGGCATCCGTACATGGAAAGGGTTGCCTGAACGAACCAGGAAAACCAGTAACTTAACATAATTTAAAACACTAATAATAATGCAAGACTAGACTCAGACCATGAATGAGCGTAGGACGCAATAATCTTCTTTAAAGAAGGAGCGTCTGTTATATTTAAATCAACAGTATATTTCGCCAAAAGCAGCAAGTTTATAATCTTTGAACCCGGTTTTAGCTGCAGCCTCTTGAGTAGAGATGTCACTATAAGGTTAAACCTTAATATATTACACAAAATGTGTGTGAAATTTCATATCTATTATAATATGTAAATTATAGCTTAGTCCAGCGTTTACAAAAATGCCGGATCACCACAGAGTACCGGAACACGAAAGCAAAATGTACCGGTGTCGCAGAAAGGAGAAAAAAACTTGCGGCCAAACTCAGATCTAGACTACCGGGTATGTTACTTGTACATAAAGTATGAATGCTAAAAAATGTTAGTGGGTCACGAAATAGAAGTTTAAACAAAACTGGGTCACAACAAAAGAAAACTTTTGGAAAATTTGATAGTTAATTTGAACGTAATTAAAAATGTAAGTGGGTCACGAAATAGAAGTTTTGAAATAAAAAAGAAAACTTAGGGAAAAGGCTGTGCTAGTTACAGAATCAATATATTCTGTCGTGCTAGTCAAACATGATAAAAAAAATGTAAGTGGGTCATGAAAAGTAGATAGGACCAAAAATGTTTGAGAATCGTTGACGTAGACAAACACTGTGGTCGCGCCAGGTAACGCTAAACTACAAACTGGTAGCCCTTGGCAATGTTTGAGAGCGTGCCCTACATTTCATTTTTGAATTTACTTCTTTTTTTTTTTCCTTTATATTAACGCTGCGAGGCCGGCGGGTTCTGTGGTTAGTTCATCGGACTGTCAATAAAACGGCCCGGGCTCTAGCTCTGCTGCCGACCAATCCCTGCGGCCCTGCAGGAGTTTTGGCCCTAGTGGACGTAATAATATTCTATCTAGAACAAGGGTCGGCAACCTAAGACACGCGTGCAAAACTTGGCAATAGCACACGAGAAACCTCCAAGATGTGTTTTTTATTGATGCAACTACACATCATTTTCCGGTTCTGAATGAGGAGAACTGACTGTTGAAACCGATTTTTCTGAGTGACAGAGCGACACATTTCAGTGAGTTGAACGCATTTACAAAGACTGGGTCAAAAACACATGAACTGTTAGACCACTGGAATGGATATGCATATATTTTGAGTGAAATCAATTTCAAAACTTAACTATATGTACTTCCTTTTGTAAAGGCATATATTAAGATAGTTAAGATAGATAGTTGGGCTTTTTCAGAAGCACATCGAAGCACTCAAAGCGGAGTTTTCTAAATAAAGGCACGACCATTAAATTCATGTTAATTCATGGACTCATTTTTTTAATTCCTCACTGGGTTGATCTTACTACAACCTTCTTAGATGTACGGTAAATGTCTTTTTTTAAGTGGATGGATATTGGCGATTTCAAAACGCTGCAAGGTTGAGTTGTAAACATTAAACAAAACTGGGCATCGAAATGCGGGAAAATCTGGCTGGAAGCTTCTTAGGAAAATCATCTGTTATTCTTAACTGCCAGGCATTCGCTCTACTTTCAGCTTTTGGTTCAACTTACACTTGTGAATTGTGAAGTTTATTTATTGCACATGAAAGCTTAAACATTCAAAGAATTCACTTACACTTTACTACTCAGAAATGACTAAATATGTCATTGTATCTGCTATTATAAATTAGCGAAGAGAATTCAAGATAAGGCGCTCATTAATTGATACATACTAATTATATTATTAAACATAAATATAGCCTTAGTAATTCTAAAACAAATTTTGTTTTTATTACTTTCATAAATATAAGAGACTTTTCAATAGCATTATATTATGCAATTGTTGTTATTATTTTTTAAAAGATAAACTCCTTAAGGTTAAATTATTGACAAATGCAGGAAATGTTTATTTGCAACTGTTTAACGTAAATTAATTTTATACCTCTAATAATTAAATCTTGTAATGAATACCATAATGCTGGATTTATATAAATAAATAATAATTAGTCAGTAATATTTGTTATATTCTAAAACATAGCTTGTTTGGCATCACTAATGAATCAAATTTAGAAAGTTTTTTTTTGGATAATTAGCCCGTTTTTTTTGCGGTAATATTTCTAATATTAAATATTACTTTTCTTTTTATTCTTTTATAAAAGAATAAACAGTCTACAACTTATATCTCTATAATGGCCAAAACTGTGAAAAGTATTTGAAAATGATATAAATATTTTATGACTAAAAAATTATATGCACATTTTTAAACATTACATTAGCTACCCAGTTTGTATGATTGCTACGTATCAATTCCACATAATGATAATGGTTAAGTGTTAGTTAGTCATACTTGAATCTTGAACAAACTAATAATAAACTCAGTTAAAATGAGAACAAAATATTTTAATAAATATTAGCAGTTTCTATATCCTTATCCTGACAACCAAATAATGTTGTTTATTTGGTAGGCCCAGGGGCGAAGCCAGGATTTTTTTCGAGAGGGGGACAAAATTTCGCATTAAAAAATGTTACCATATTTTTACGCAAATCGCTCTTTAAGGCAGGAGAAGCAGCGTTCGCAGATTTTTAATGTTTTAAAAAAAAAGAAAAAAAACATCCAGCGTATAACGATGTTAAAGTACATCATAGGCCAAGATGCATTTGTGACTTGAATTGTTCATTCGACATCAACCCATCTAATAATTAAAGGTATCCACACTCTTTTTGCTGCACAAGGAGTTTTACCGCATAAAATGATGTAAGGAGTTTTTTTTGCTGAACGATATTTTTTTAAACCAAGGTTGCTATAATTATAGAATATTGCTTTGCAAAAATCTTTTGGAATCATCGGATTTTATAAATACATATACACAAGGATCGATTCAATCACCGTTTGATTTTGTTTTTCCCACAAATTGAAACATATCAGCTGTAAATAAAAAAAATACATGCCGTGCCCCCCCAGCACCCCCTATAGCTTCGGCCCCTGGGTAGGCTTCGGCCCCTGGGTAGGCTTCGGCCCCTGGGTAGGCTTCGGCCCCTGGGTAGGCTTCGGCCCCTGGGTAGGCTTCGGCCCCTGGGTAGGCTTCGGCCCCTGGGTAGGCTTCGGCCCCTGGGTAGGCTTCGGCCCCTGGGTAGGCTTCGGCCCCTGGGTAGGCTTCGGCCCCTGGGTAGGCCTAAAAATGCAAATAAAAAGGATGCTAATCACTAACATATTACTTTGTTTAAATTTAATACAAACGCTTTAACAATTTTCTCTATAGATTTCCTTTGCTTTTGGCATTGGTCTTGCTGCGGAGTTACATTAATTGTCTTATTTTTAAAAAAAAGTATAATAGAGGAGGTTCACTTTTTAGGCTGTTTGCACGTTGAATGATCTAGAAATCCTAGTTTGGCACACCATCAGCAAAAGGTTGCCCCCTGATCTAGAAGGATTGTCTGTAATTTATGTCTTAACCCTTCCCGTACCGACCTACTTTCCCATGCATACCTTCAGTCCCGCTATATACGCGCCCGGGACTGTAAGGGTTAATTTACCCACTTCCCAACCCAACATCCTCTTGGGGTGAAACTTGGCCCGTAGTCGTGAAGCCGATAATGCATTCTAACGAAATTCCCATCTCTTTGCCACCCCACTCCCCTCATCGAAAAATTAAATTTTTACTGGGAGGGGGGGGAGACATTACACTTTTTGGTGCGCGTTGTTAAATCCTTATTGAATGCACATGTCAGCCATGCTTGCCCTTATCTTTAAATCATGTATAGATCCATCCACTTCTTTTTTCTTTCTCTTTTCTGTTTCTCTCTGTGTTGGGTGTTAAAGGGTTAAACAAAATTCGGAAGGATGATGTAAAGCAAAAATGCGAAATAAAGTTAAATGCATGAATGCCGACAATAGAATCGCATTTTAATATCATAGTCTTTACAGTGTTTCGTTAAGATGTTCATTAACTTTCCGCCATCATTTCTGCAACTTCGAATCGCAAGGAGCTGCATATAATTGCTTGGAAATACTTTTCAATTTTCTAGCAAAATCGAATGACTCTTTTAGACTTTAGGCCTATATCGCCCTAAACAACAATACTAGAGGACACAAGGGCAAAAAGTAAAGTAGTAATAATACACCGGGCATTCAATTCTAATTTAGAAATACAACACAATAACAATCAGTTCAAATGCTCAGATAAACATAAGTACAAAAGCAAGTTGCTTAAAAACATTATGCAAGAACAAATGCATATAAGTACTCTTTCTTCCCGAGTGGCATCCGGGCACGGAATGGGTTGCAAGAACAAACCAGGAAAACCAGCCACTTAACATAATCTTAAAATGTAATAGACTCAGACCACGGAAGTGTGTAGGACGCAATAATCTTTTTATAGAAGGAGCGTCTTATAAGATTAGTTATTTTTATTTTTTTTGTGAAGATTTTACAGATTCAAAAAAAAAATTCTGAAAGTTGTTCTTTTTATCCCCATTCTTAAAAGAGGTTTCGTTTATGAATAAAAAAAAAGGGGGGGGGGGTGCGTAGTTCCCTCGCTGACGCCACCGTATTACGTAAGCAAGAGCATATAGTGGTCAGTTACATACACAAAAAGAAAATCTACGCAATCAGTAAACACAAAATTCAGAATCCGAGAAATCACTAACTTATATATATAATACATTTAATGCTCAATCGCTTAAATTTGTCGGGGGGGGGGGGGGGATGCAGACTTTTATATATAGATAAGTGGTGCCATGGCCTGATCTTAAACACTGACATACATAATCATGAACGGCATTTGTGAGCGACTGAAACCTGCCATATTATTATTACGCCTCTAAAGCATTTACTTCGTGTAACTGCACCTTCGGCCGAAACCGAAAGATAAGCCGAAAAAAACAAACAAAAGATTTTGAAAAGAGTGCACAGTAGGCCTAATCTCATACATTTTCCGACCGTCTTTGGGGTGATTAAATTACTCTTTTATTATTAACTTCGATTTTCTACATCAAACAGATTAATTCCCAACAGTTAAATTAACTGAAATTATCAATAAGCAGAGCACTAGCGTTGTAGTCTGAATTTTGAAAGTTAATTAAAATAGATATTCGGTAGATGACCGAAAAGTCAATATCAGTTTCGGCCGAAGCCGAAATCAAACCGAAAACTAAATTTTTGGTTTCGGACAAAACCGAAACTACGCCGAATGAGGCCATTTGAATAATTTCGGCGCCGAAACGATACCGAAACCGAATTTCGTTTCGATCGGCCTCTAGCCTGAATATAAACTGAGTTATGAAATAAAATTAAAAAAATGTTTAATTGTGTAACACAATACTTACTCAGATAATAAATAAATTTTGACATTCAACGCATTCCATCGAGAAAGATCAACAGCCATTTTGTTGAGTTTATTTTCATGGCCGCATTTACGAAAAGTGTTTAAAGCAAAACCATAATGTAGGTCTTTAATTTTATCTATGTCAGCGTCTAAAATCGACCATTAGCATATTCACTATATACTTATCTATTTATAAAAGTCTGCATTTTCCCCGACAATTTTTTATGCGTTATTTTAAGTGAATGAGCACGCCTACCTACATCCTACATATCCCGTAGTCTGTTAGACCGTTGGGGCGCCACAGATGACATGTAAACCAGCCTCCTCTACTCCTCCCGTCTCGCAGCCATTCTCATTGCCTCGCACAGTTGTGTACCTGTCCATTCCCTGATATTATCTTCCCAATGTTTCTTTGGTCTTCCTCTCTTTCTGCCTCCTCTGGTGGTACCCTGCAGGATGGTCTTTGCAAGCCCGTTGGTTCTGGTGACGTGGCCATACCATTCCAGTTTTCTTTTCTTGGCTGTGGCCAGCAGGTCTTCATACTTTCCAATTTACTGTTGTATTCTTTTTCTTATCTGTTCGTTGGAGATATGGTCTTTGTAACAGATACCGAGCAGGGTCCGGAAGCATCTCATTTCCATGGCGTTTATCTTATTTTCCAGCTCCGCTGTTAGTGTCCATGACTCGCAAGAATATAAGAAAATGGAGAGGACCAGTGAGCGCATCAGCCTGATTTTGGTGCTGAGGGCTAAGTTCTTGTCTTTCCATATTGACTTGAGCCTCTTTAGTGATGCTGTTGTCTGGGCAATCCTGGACATTATTTCTGGTTTGGAGCCCTCTTCGGATACAATAGCTTCTAGGTACTTGAAGCTGCTAACTGTTTCCAAACTCTGCCCACCAATCTTGATCTGCGTGGTGATGCCGCTGGTGTTACTAGTCATTAATTTAGTCTTTTAGGCACTGATTTGCATGCCATAGGATGCGGAAGTTTTGTCCAGTCGCTCCACTAGTTTGGCTAATTCTTCCTCACTCCCGGCGAGTCCATCTATATCATCTGCGAATCGAAGGTTGGTGATCCTTCTGCCATTTATACTGACTGTCCCTTCATGATCCTCTGGTGCGTCCGACATGATTCTCTCTAAGAAGATGTTGAATAGTGTTGGCGAAAGCAAGCATCCTTGTCGTACTCCAACGGTCGTCCTAAACCAATCTCCAATGTTGTTGCTGAAGAAGACTGCACTGGTGGCCCTGTCATAGAGGCTACGTATCAGCATTGTCAGGTTGTCATTAATGTTGTAATGTTTCATGGTTGCCCATAGGGCTGCGTGTCAGACCCTGTCGAATGCTTTTTTAAAATCAACAAATATATGGTATAGATTGACTGACAGATAGATAGATTGACTGACAGACACATAGACTGACAGACAGATAGACTGACAGACAGATAGATAGATAGAACATAGAGAAAGAGAGAGAGAGAGCGACAGTTAAATTGAATAGATATGAAGTTATGTTAATTATATTGTGATGGACTGTAGATGGGTAGATCGACAGAAGTATAAATAAACATACATATTAGGTATGCATGTCGGCCTATTTAGACGGTAGAAATACAGATGGATAGATGGAGAGATAGAGAGAAGGAAATGTGGTTTGATCGACAGATGTGTTACTAGATATGAAACATATAAATTGTAAAAAAAAATACGTTAATTTACACTAATATCACAGACTACCACAGAATTATCAGCATATCGATTATAAATATACAAACCAATCGATTCAATAATAAAAGAAAAAAACAAACTTACATCACTTTAGCTTCAGTTCAATGCTGTAATATTTTTGTAACATTCTTTCCAAAGGTAGAAAATATCAAAATGACTTTAATTTATGTGTTTGAATCGTTGCCAAGCGAAGTACACCAACCTTATGGGAACCCTATGTTATAAGAGCAACCAAAGGCTCTAAGCAAGTATGCTTTTTATATTATCTATGAAGTCACACGAATAGATGATATGTTTATCATGCAACTCATTTACTAATAAACGTCAGCTTTCTGAAAAAAAAGGTTAACAAACGTTAAAAACTACAATTTTTATCTTTGAGGCTGACATAAGCAAAGAGAAAACTCTCTATCTCTCAAAAATATAAATTATCACATAAAACCACAACACCCCACTATCGCTTAGACAACAACATTAACTATCCCTACACACATACAAACACATTTCATTTATCTTTTGTGGATAGATAATACATTTTCTCAGAAAATAAGAACAGCAGTAAAAACTAATTAGCTTTCTAAATATAGAATAAATATTTATTCAGATCAAAGCAAGGGGAATTATTATTTTAGTACGCAATAAGTAATAACTATTTTTTTCAGCTCGTGCTTGTAATAAAAAGAATTGAATTTATTGAGGCGTCTGAATTTCGACTTCCCTCGTAAAGAAAGTAGTATATAGATATCGACCTATTTGGGGAGACCAACATACTCTTTTTTGAGTCTTCTAAGTGTTTTAAATAATCTCCTGCATGTGTTACAGTTAACGCTTTCTTTTCTTCCGGCGTTGTTATGTTATATGTTATTGTTATAAGATAAGATAAGATAAGATTGCTTTATTGATCCAAATGAATGGAAAATTGACTTGATAACATAAATTCCGTCTTTCAGCATACCTAAAACAATATTAAAGAACCATTTGTACTCAAACACAATAGACATTCACGCACACTATCATACCATTTATCATACAAGAAAAAAGTAGGCCTATTATTTAGGAGTCAGCTATTGAGCCATCGTATTTCCTGGCTGAAATGTTATATGTTATTGTTATATTAGATGTTATTGTTATGTTTGATGTTATTGTTATGTTAGATGTTATTGTTATGTTAGATGTTATTGCAAAGGTATGTGTTATCGTTATGCTATATGTTATTGTTATGTTAGATGTTATTGTTATGTTATATGTTATTGTTATGTTAGATGCTATTGTTATGTTAGATGTTATGTTATATGTTATTGTAATGTTATATGTTATTGTTATGTTTTATGTTATTGTTATGTCATATGTTATTGTTATGTCATATGTAATTGTTATGTTATTTTTATGTTATTGTTATGTTATAAGTTATTGTTATGTTATATGTTATTGTTATGTTATATGCAAGAAAGATGTTTTCTAACCTATTTATACACTAGCCTCAACAAATGCTTTGACCTACCCATCAGCTATCAAACTGTGCCTTTGGATGTAGATTACAAGCCATTTTTCCCCCCAGTTAATTCCCACGCGTGCAAAAAATAAGTTTATTATGTCAACAAATTATTATCTTTTCTTATACATTACAGACGTCCCTTCTATAAAGAAGATTATTGCGTCCTACGCTCATGCGTGGTGTGAGTCCAGTCTTGCATTTTTATTAATGTTTTAATGCTGTTAAGTTACTGGTTTTCCTGGTTTGTTCAGGTAACCCATTCCATGCCCGAATGCCACTCTGGAAGAAAGAGTACTCATATGCATTTATTCTCGCATAAGGGATAAGTAATGTGTTTTTGTGAAGACCATATTAAACCTGGAAGAAAAATTAGGGTATTTAAAAACAACAAATCTTGGATGACTAAAGAAATTAAAGAATTATTATTAGACTAAATAATAAAAATGATTTCAAAAATGGTACATCAAAATTTTGTTCCAAAAAAAAAAAAACCACTTAAAAAAGAAAATATAGATCTCTGAAGGCAAAAAGCAATATAACCAAAAAATTGAAGGTTTCTTTCGTATGAACAATTCAAAACCATGTTGGAATGGCCTAAAGAAAATCATGGGCTATGTACCCAAGCTTAACACACTGTGTGTGAATGAAGATATTAATACTTTTATCAACCAACTAAATAATTTTTACTGTCATTTTGACTGTCACGATTTTAGATCTATTCATCATTACATGATGTCATCTATTAACAATTTAAATTTAACTCTAGATTAATGTCAAGAAGGTTTCAGTGTAGATATGACGTCACTGTTTCTATGAAAGTCCTAATTAATGTGCTAGCATGTTTTGACGGGCTTAAATCGTAAATACAACCAGTTAAAGTATGTAAAACGGCAGAGGTACGAATTACACACCGGTACGAATTACCCACCTCTCCCCTATACATAGCCAAAGCGTCAGGACCAGACAGAATAAGTGGGCGACTAGTTAAGCTTTTTTGTCTTAGTGAACTAAATACATTTTATATAGAGAAAATTATTATAAATCTCTTTTACTCGGCGACTGTTGGTAGCATCATCACCTTCGCAATCCCCTGCTGGTATGGTAATCAGTGGCGTAGCTAGGGTCATCTGCGCCCGGGGACATGACACAAAGTCTGCGCCCCTTCTTGGACCGACAAAGTCTGGGGGCTCATTGAGCTCCCAAGAAAATTTTGAAATTTCACGGTTTATATGGTTCATTTTCGAAGCATCTGGTATTTTAATGAAATAGAATACAGACTAATAATTCTCTATACAATTGTAAACAATTTATTTGAAAAAAATATATATTCTACTAATTATACATTATACATGACATAGTCTACAACAAATTGATCCTCCTTGATTTGACTGTCGCAAACTCGTCAATCACGTTGTGTTTCTCTTTTGATGCTAAGGAGTGCAAGATCACTCTCTCTTTCTTTCTTTCTCTATCGGCCTCTTTTTTTTTATAAGACAATAAATTTAACTCCGTAGCAAGACCAAGGCCAAAAGCAAAGGAAAGTTATGGAAAAAAAAAACCGGTAAAGCGTTTAATATTTAGTAACAATAATTAACGCGTTTGTGATTATCAACCTTTTTATTTGCATTTATACCAAAAAAAAATATTACCAAACTTTCACATTTTTGGTAATGATTTTGTAAACATTATCATTTGGTTGTCCAGATAAAGATCTAGCAACTGATAATATTGATGATAGTTTATTGTCAGTTTAACTGAGATTGTCTTTAATTTGCTCAATGGTTGTAGTTGCTGCCGATGTACTATAGTAAAGCGGATTTCATATGTGGTAATCAAACAAACTGGGTAGTTAATGTAATGTTTAAAAAATGTGCATGAAATATTTTAGTCATATAGATCTAATATTTATTTAATTTTCAACTACATTTTACAGTTTGGTCATTATAACGTTATAAGTTGTAGGCCATTGAGTCTATTATAAAAGAAAAATAAGAAACACGATATTAGAAATAATAACATAAATAAAACGGGCTCATTATCTCCCTTTAATATAAATAAAGTTTCTAAATTTGATTCAATATTGATGCCAAACCAGTTATATTTTGTAATATAACAAATATTATTGACTAATTATTATTTCTTTTTATAAATCCACCATTATGGTATTCTCTATAATATTTAATTATTAGAGGTATACAATTGATTTACGTTAAACAGTTGTAAATAAACATTTCCTGTATTAATTGTTTGTCCATTTAACCCATTTGATTTAACCCGTCCTTGTAAATGCGTTCAACTAACCGAAATGTGTTGCTCTGTCATACAGAAACATCGCCTTCAACAGTCAGTTTTCCTCATTATGAACTGGAAACTGTTTTTTTTTCATCAATAAAAAAAAACATCTTTTTTTCATCATTAAAAAAAAAACGTCTTGGAAGTCTCTTGCGTCCCATTGAAAATCGCTCTGCGTGGCAAATTCGGCACGCGTTCCCTAGGTTGCCGATCCCTGACTCAAACGATCTTGTCCCATTGAATTAAATAAGACAAAATAAGCGTCAGTTTGCTGAAGGACCGCTCACAGCTTGCAAATGAAACAGCAATCGTTAGAAGTATTTGCAGTGAAATGCGCAGATTCGGAAATACGTCATCTCCATATGAAACAACAAAACCAAGAAGATCCAAAGGAGTTTCCGGTAGAACTTCAGTCCGGGCGCTGAGTAGCAATTTACAGTCTCTGATTGCTGTGCACAATTCGTGACCATTGACGTCAGCGTCGTAGAAATTTTGCAATTTCGACGAAGTGTATCGATATTTGTCTCAGCGAGAAGAGTTTTGACGTCTACTAAAATCTAAATTGGTGTTTAGCTCGTTTAGACGTTCAAACCGTATTGATATCTCCTGAGTCTATCAACTACGCTGTTCATAACACGTGCAATTTCTTCTTCTGCAGAAAGTCACGTATCTCTTGCTAATTCTCCAAGCATCCTCCTTTGTCGTCTAATCCTTCGGTCAACCTCGATTCCCCAAGTTGTGCATCTTGTTTTTCCATTGTCTACCGCAACCGCAACCTGGCTCAAATTATCACGAATGTTGACAAGTTCTTGCTCCAGCGATTCAAGATCAGATGCTTGCTGCTTTCTTGAAATTCATAGTAGGATCCTGCAATCGTTTCTGGACACGATCAATTTTCCCAAGTATGATGTTCAAGAAATGTAACAAAACTGTGAAGTTAAAGTTTAATATACCTGCCAGCAAAGTTTCTACATCACTTCTGGTGTTAGGCGTCATAGTTGCATCTTCTGATAATTTTTCCAACAGCTCTACTAGTTCATCTAGTCCTTCATAAATAGCTTTAACAGCTTCTGATCGAGCTCCAGCATGTTTTAGACTCCCTCTTCACTTTGATTGGCACAACTATTTTTAATTCTTCACGAAATCTTCATCAAATCTAGTCGAATCGAAGAGGTCGGTTTCTTTCAATAAGGGCAAGAACAGAGAGATTTAGGAACTCTTTTGTCCCCAGGAAATACAAAAGCTGACTCATAATGATATTTTTTCTAGTATGATAAATAGTAGAATAGTGTGCGTGTATGTCTGTTTTCATAAGTATATTTCTGTTATTGAGTACAAATTTACATAGTTTTTTATGCTATTATCTTCTGTTTTTTGCAATTCCCGATTCTAAATGAAGTAATTGTAATACAAGTTCCGTTTGATTAAATCGCATTTTTTTTCGACTTTAAATGAATACTTGTAGGCCTATTAATATATCATTGACTATAATAAGATGGACCGCCAGCTCTATTTTTAGAGCTTATTTTCTTTTTTCCGTGCGCACACCACACTGATCTATAAATTTAATGTTTCCGATCTGTACTACTTTCGATTTTAATTTTTCATTTTTCCGGTATAGCAATTACGTTATTTAGAATCGGGAATTCCGATCATCATTGTTTCAAGTCAACATATAGCAGAAATACCATAGACTATAATATACACCAAACATGAGTCTAACAGATAAACTCCATACTTCTTCAATTAGTAATTATTTAATTTGAACATTTACCTCCAGTATGCCTTTCAATTCATCAACAAAAACTTCCTCATCCATAGCGTCCATATCTTAGTCATATATTGACGCACAAAATTTCTAAAAAAATGGTGCGATTCAATAAAACGGAATTTGTATTACAATTACTTCATTTAGAATCGGGAATTCCGAAATAAGCAGTCTTTCGAGTCATCATATAGCAGAAAAACTAAAGCAAGCGGTCCATGTATATTATAGTCTATGGTATTTAAATTAAAATCGAAAGTTGTACAGAGCGGAATCATTTACAGATCAGTGTTGTGTGCGCACGGAAAAAGATCATAAGCTCTAGAAATAGAGCAGGCGGTCTATCTTATTATAGTCAATGATAATAGGATTAATAGGCCTACAAGTATTCATTTAAAGTCGAAACAAATGCGAATCAATAAAACGGAACTTGTATAACAATTACTTCATTTAGAATCGGGAATTGCAAACAAAAAAAAAGAAGATAATAGCATAAAAAACTTAAGGAAGTGGTCCATGTATATTATAGTCTATGGTTTCGGCTACATTGTGTCGTTTTCATTCTATTTATTTCGCAAAAACGAACATATCCGAAAAGTTTATTTACTGTCGTCTCTTCCGATAGAGGCAGCCATGTTTGACGTAAAATATTTTCCTCGATTCGTAAATTGGTGGACGGTATTCGTGACTATTCCAAAGGCTACTATACTAAAATTTAATAGAATGTATTTTTAGTCGAGGCAAGTCTGCTGGCCAAGTTTAGGCTCGATTGGATGACGGGAAGTGGTCGAAAAATCGACGCAAAGTCTTGCAAGCAAGCAGACAATCAGACAGAAATTGCAAGTTAAAAGAAAGGGAGTAATAACAAGAAAACCATAAAAACACAGTTTTTATTATACTCCTTTTCTTTGTAAACTAAGTTTACCATTTCCACTTCACTAGAAAACTAAAATTTCGAATCGGTAATGTCGGCAAATACATATCTAATTATAACGATTGCGCATTTTTTTTTTAATGCATGAAGTCACGATCGTGGCTTTGCTTTTGTGCATCCTTTTTTTTTTTTTTATAGCTTTGGCTTGCAAAAACCATAAAAAGATAACTCGCTTTGTTTCGGCTACATTGTGTCACAAACACATTGTGTCGTTTTCATTCATATTTTTTTCGTAAAAAACGAACATATCCGAAAAATTTAGCTGCTTCCGTCAAAGGCAGCCATGTTTTTTCGTGTAATATGTTCCTCGATTCGCAAATTGGTGGAAGGTATTCGTGACTATTCCAAAAGCCACGATGCTGAAAATTTTATAGAATGTATTGTTAGTCGGGACAAGTCTGCTGGCCAAGTTTCGGCTCGATTGGACGACGGGAAGTAGTCAAAAAATCGATGCAAAATTTTCCAAGCAAGCAAGCAAGCAACCATCCGAGTTAAAAGAAAGGGAGTAAAAAAAATATATAGTTTTTTTTCGTCGGCATCCTACCGTCTTGACGATGTTATATCACCGTAGGTTGGGCTGCACTTCTTCATTTGGCTGGGCAGAACTATCCTGGAATGCTAATTTTATAGGCCTACAGGTATTTTTTTCTTTCCTCCCTTCCTTAGTCTTCATAAGGCTTCAACAATACTCTACAATGTCTTGTTCATGACCTACATTTCTGCTTCTGTGATTCTTCTCCATGTGTCAAGTTGTCTTCCCTAATCCCAATATCCAGTAAAAGCTGAGAATTTGAGCCACATCTTTATACAATGAATTGGTTCGATTTAATCACTTCTGTACCCATGGACCTCCTATTGAGAAACTTTCCATTTGTGTCTAAGTAAATTGTAATGAAACAGGGTGTCGTGAACAACAAAGGGTAACATATTTGGTCATATGTGTATGTAATTGGTATTTAACTACATTTATACAATTTATTTATCTGTTGAAAGCATGTAGACATATTTGTATACAAGGAATAATTTTTCAACTCAGTGTTTTGACCTCTTTTAGTGGTCACAGTAAGTGATAACTTTTTGTGCCAATTTTTAAGTGATGTGGAACATGCATGTGTTCATCTTGCAATTAAATGACTAATACACTCTAAACGTACAGTTTTCATTGTTTTCACATGATTAAGGAATATATAAACTTTTTTTTTGCCTTTGTGTTTCCATTCATTCATTATATTTAAAAGAGAGTTCTAATGTTTTGAAAACTACTGATAAGTTGCCTTCAATTATTTTTTTAAATAATTTTCGGTCGCTTTTAATTTTACCACGGTTGCATTCCTCGCTATCAAAAACATAATCCTGTAAATTTTCATCGCAATTCGTGATAGCGCAACGATTTTATGGATCGCCCTAATGTATTTATACATTTCCTCTGTTACCATTGGTGGCATTCTGAAACGAAATACACTACAAGTAATTTAACAGCTTATAAATATTTTTTTTCATGACTATTAAGCTCTGAAATATTTATAAGAACAATATAAAATATGTGTCACCTTTTTACACATATGTTTTTAAACATTAAGTGTTTAAGTAGGCCTGATAGAAAAAAAAAATTATTGATCGGTATAGACACAAATTGTTTTTTATATTTTACTTAGGCTACTAAAATAAAAAAAAAAGTATTTTCACAAAATAAATCTCAATCAACGCTATAATCTTAAAGTATTTTTCATTAAAATATAAGCTGTGAAAAATTTATTGAATTATTTATAGCCCTTTTAAAGTTATGTGCATTATATTGTGAATATTGAATTGTCATGTTCGGTCACAATTTTTACAAATTAACTTCAAAGGTTATATAAGGGGTTGTTTTCGCTCATAACTTTTTTCTAGTGAAGATATCTTTACAAACTTGGTATCATTGGAAAGTTGGTTTAATATATAGGCTATTATTTTAATTGCATAGATGTAATTTGAATTTTTAACAAAGTGCCTACATGAAATGCATATCCCATGTTTCTTTCCTTTGCACAGACTAATCGTTTGCATCCCAAAACAGAACATTGCGGCATTTCTTATTCTAAGAAATGATAAATGTGTCCTCCATCACACATTTAGTCGCATTGTGCATTAGAGTAATTTTGAGTTATTTAGTGATCCTTGTAGTAATTTGAATGTTGAATTCAATTGTGAAAACCGTTCAAAAATCGTAGAAACAGTCTCTTAGACACATGTATTTAACTGTAGCCCCTGTCTGAAACATAATTTTGAGAAATTTCAGATTTACTATTTTGCTTTTAACAAGAAACAATGCTGGGTGTCACTTTTAAAATATTTTTACTTCCTTTATTTTAAGTTGCATTTTCTGTCTGTCTGTCTGCAATCGTCGTGGGTGAAAAAATTGGCTTCGATTTTTCGACCACTTTCCGTGGTCTGATCGAGCTGAAATTTGGACAGCAGATTTGGGGCGCCTAACAATACATCCTATTAAATTTTCAGTTAAAACGACTTAATAATACTACACTTATAACAATAATAATAAAGGAAAGTATAAGAAATATATTGATTTCGCGTTAAAAATGCCTGTGCAACTTTTTATACTTTTTCGGCGCAAAGCTAGAAAAAAAAATTATGCACTAAGATTATTTTTAGAACAATTCATACTGAGTAAGGAGATATTTTTGAGATTTGCGACACAGATATTTTTCTGTACGTTTCATTTCCAGTAGTCAATCAATTATTTAATTACATGATGGTAAACTTAGTTTGCAAATAAAGGGAGTATGATAAAAACTGTGTTTTTATGGTTTTCTTGTTTACAATTATTTCATAATTGTTTTTTGAATAAAAACACACCACAGACATGTGCAGAAATAAATTCATTAATAGAATTTATCAACATCCGAAAAGAAATCCATATTGTATACCCCTCGACATATTTTTAGCTGTATATCAAAATAGCTCAAGGCAAAATGAGACTCAATTCGTGGTGGAGGGTCACAAATAACAAATGTTATGTTGTTTATACCTAAAGCAGGTATTTGGCTTTCATCTGAGATCCCGTGCATTTAAAGATTCATTCTATAAAGAGATTTAGCAGCCTGTACGATTTATAGATTGTGGAATTATAGGCTCTGTGCCGATATTCTCACTAATGTAATGTTTAGAATGAAAGCAACACCAATACAATATCCTTAAATTGTTGTTGTTTTTATCTTTTATGTTAATGGTTTTCTTTATGCCAATAAATATGATATTGGCAAATAAGCTCATCCCAGACTGAAGATTAATGGATTCCACGCTTTTATGCGTTTGACAAGCCTTAGAATTTGATTGGGGTTTCTAAATGAGTGTCAAGGTTCAATTTATAGTCAAAGAGAAATAACTCACGTAATCTTTAAATCACCATGAAATACAGTCAAATTGTTTCCCTTAATACAATCATTTAAATCTTTTATGGAAACTAATTTTTATGATTGAGAGAAGTGCTGACAAAATCACGAGAATTTCGTGAACTAGTTTATTTAGTTGCATGACGGGAAGTAATAGGTAATGTATAAGTAATATAAAATAAGTAATAGGAATGATAGGGAGACCAAGAATAGTTAGTTTAACTCTGGGCGTTAAGATGAACGGACATGTATTACATTTTATTGTAACTTGGAAGTTGAAGAAGTTAACTCTGTGATTATACAGAGTGATTATGTGATTATACTATTTCTAATTTGGATTTAAATTATATTGTATGTGTTTAACGAATGCTATGGAAAAGTAAAGTGAGTAAAAAACTATTTTATATGCGGCAAATATCGACTTATAAACTTATTCATGTTGAAAGACTGTTGTTGAAATCTTGAAGATAAAATAGAGAAATAATCACAGACGTAACTCAAAGAGGTAACTCAATAATATCGTGCACCAGTCTTAGCAACAGACTGACTGCGTACATGGATATTAACATTAATGTTTTCATGAATAGTTACATTTTAATTTTGATTATATAGATCTATATATTTTAGTAAAGGCTCATTTTGTGTTAATGCAGAAATCTAACAAAGGAACTCGCGAGAGTAACAAAACGACCAACAACTCGGATGAAGTAAGAGGCGAAGAAATGTCAACACCAAATAACTTCAAGAATGTTACTACAGATACCTACGCCACTGTTAACAAAGTTACTAAATCTTTACTTTCGAATTCAACAAAGAATGATAACAAGTATGTTGTATGTACATTAACTAAAATATATTTAAATCTTGAATATGTTTCATTATTATTTTTCTCTCGTTTGCATTATTCTTTTGTTTTTGTCGCGTTATTTAGTCTAACCTGTCTAACCTAATATAATTTTCAGTTTCACTAAGGACCCAAACGTAGATGGTTTCAAACCAGAAACATCAGAAGCTGAATACTCTCACCTTTCTCACTGTAAGCCTCGTGTGATCACAGAGACAGAGTATGTCTATAACGGATGAACGAAAACGTGAATATAGACTTTGAGAATTTAGACAGATTTACACCAAAGAGACAATCAGTCATGTCATTTGACATTCTCAATTTTGTCTGTGTGTTTAGATTTATCGTGATCCTAAACTAGGATCCTAACCTACAGGCTTACTTCAATAAGGGGACGATTTAAGTTATTGATGTTTAAAACTAATTTTAAAATTAATATTGTCATTATATATCTGCTTATCGTATGTCGTTTAATGCTAGCCGTTTGTGTTATTATTGTACCTACTATCATCTAGCGCTGAAACAAGACACTATGTATAATATAGAATTGACAAGTTTATCTTTATTTTTTGTCTCTAATGGTTTCGGGAGGGCTATAAAGGACTTAAATTAAATATAGGCCATAGAAAAGGTTAAAAATAAAACGATCCATAGAAAGCGCAAAGGGGAGGCATGGGATAGAGGAACCAAGCCAAAACATACATGTTCAATCTTTGTATTTACATCCATATTTATTATGTATTAATGTATAATTAACATAATTACTTTTTATTATAGTCGTTAACAGAGTATATTATGAAACAATTCGCACACGACAGAAATATGTAAAACACAATATTTCTCCATGACCAAGCCTAAGTCCAGTCCATAGGTAAGGAAGACTAAGGGAGAAAATAACTACCCCTTTCAGATCAAGTTAATTAGGCAAGTTAAGGCGCGTTCATTCACATTTTTCTCTGGCCACGGCATACAAGAGGATCTTGTGTCAAGCACAATGCCCAGCGCCCTACTTATCCCCAGCTAGTGGGCGACCTACCAGAGCTGTGTAGACTCAGAGACACCCCCACCCCAGATCGTGGCACAAATCTTAGACTTCAACGGGATATAAAACCGAAACCTTCGGTACTCTAGTCCAGCGATCTGCAGCTAGGCCACCAATTGCCATAGTTTAAATTAATAATAGTATTTTCAAGAAAAAATAAATAATGTCGGTGAATTATCAATATTCAGTTGAGCAAGATTTACATGGACTGGCTAATTAGGAAGGCGACCGAGTTCATGTGCATAATCGAATTGACTAATCGTTTTTTCATTGCCTAATCATGTATCCACTAATAAATTGCCGACATTGCCTACTGCCGCTAATCTGTTTACATAAAATGCAGTACTTATAATTTTACATTCTTGAAGAAAATTGCCTTTTTTTCAAATGGCGATAAAAAAATTACGTTGAGAAAGTTTTACGTTAGAAATAATACTAGGCTTATGAATAAAATGTTCTGTTTTCTACTCGAATTAGTTAGCATTTACATACATATATACTAGTGGTTATGACCGTCAAAATGACGGAGAAACGAATGATTACAATGTGTTTGTAACGTTTTTTTAAAAAGCAGGCGTGAAATGGGAGAGAGAAAGAGAGAGAGAAAGAGAGAGAGAAAAAGAGAGAGAGAGAGAAAGAAAGAGAGAGAGAGAGGAAGAGAGAGAAATAGAAAGAGAGAGAGAGGAAGAGAGAGAGAGAAATAGAAAGAGAGAGAAAGATAGAGAAATAGAAAGAAAGAGAGAGAAAGAGAGAGAGAGAGAGTGATAGAGAATAAGAGTGAGAGAGAGAGAGAGAGAGAGAAAAGAAGAGGCAGAGAAAGAATGAGAGCTTAGAGAGAGAGCTAGAGAAGAGAGATAGCTAGGGCTCGAGAGAGATATATAACGATTAGAACCTTAGATAGAGATATAATATAGCAAATAACATATGACTTCTGCTAGCATAAAATAGTACGATCAATACAATCAAACCATCTAGCTATTAGCTCTGGATAACCTCTAATTGACGGCTATTCGCACTTAAGCCTATTAATACAGATTATACAAGGTAAACAAGGTGTACTATGAGTCTTATCTTTATCTAGTGTTATTGTTGTTTGTGCTTTATACAATACTACTACATTCATGTTCATCCTTATTAAATCCGATTTTTCACAGTTAACCATTGGTCCAATGGATTATTATTTAGCCCTTAAAGTCGCTTATTCTAATTGGTTGTAGCCATGCAAAACGTGATACCAGCTCAGCATCGTTTATGCCAATGCCTTTAAGATTTTGTAAACATCTAAAGCCGAGACAAAGCCGATTAAGCCTCACTACCGAAACTAAAGCTAACCACAGCTAAGCTATAAGCTATAGCTATACAAATCACATGTTATAGCTAAGTATTATCTTTTAGTAAATATTCTTCAGTAATTAGTTCTATGATGCTCATCCCAAATTTAACCTCGGTTAAAACTTTGGGCACAGCAGCCAGATGTCGTTTAGAGCTGCTTTCCAGAGGTAGAAGAGAGTGTGGACTTTGTCTTAGCCTCAAGGTCAGTGGTCGGCAACCTATGGCTAACTTACCTACTAGACTTGGCGCGCAGAGCGATTTTCAATGGCGCGCTGAAGATTGGTGAAATCGGTTGACGTTTAGATTTGTTGGCACGCTGAATGGATTAAAAATCTCAACATAGGCTGCCCACCCCTTCTTTAGAGATCTGCAGCCAGATGTTTGGCTGGATAACTGTTGAGAACAGTGCTCACCGTGTGTCTTTAGACAAAAGAGACTCTGAAACATTATACGTTTTTTGTTTTCTCATAACTGACCTCTTGAAACCCACGGACCGAGATTAGTTAAATTTAAAGTCATTATTAATATATTATATTCAGAATAATATAAAGATTTAAAGCATTTAAAGACCAAGCATACAATATCACCCCCAACAATATTGCAGTCATTAAAAGTCTGTATGACATAGCTACCAGTGTCGTCCTCCACAACGATGTCACTGGCGACTGGTTCAGGACAACCATTGCCGTGCGTCAAGGGTGCCTACTCTCCCCAACACTCTTCAATATTGACCTAGAAAGGATCATAACCGATGCACTGGATGACCACGTCGGGACAGTCAGCATCGGTGGGAGACCAGTCACCAATCTTCGCTTTGCCGATGACATAGATGGCTTAGCTGGCAGTGAAGATGAGATGAACTGAGGGAGTTAACATCCAAATCGGAGAAAATATCAACAGCGTATGGCATAGAAAACAACGCTGAATATAGGATATAGCAAACGTAGAGTTTGAATCCGAAGTACAAGTGGGCGGTCAGAGGCTCGAGAAAGTCTCCTCCTTCAAATATCTGGGATCCATAATATCCGATGTAGGATCCAAGCCGGAAATTCTTGCGAGAATAGCCCAGACAACTGCTGCACTTTGCAAGTTAAAAAACATCTGGCGAAGCAAGACAATATCATTTTACTCAACGATACGACTGGTGCTCTCCCTGGAGATGGCAGTTTTTATGTACGGCTGTGAAACATGGACACTTACAGCAGATCTCCAGAAAAAGAATCAGAGATCTAGAAATGAGATGCCTACGTAAAATTTTAAACTTATCTTACAAAGATCGAGTTACAGATGAGGCTGTCCGTGAGCGAACCACCAACGTCATTGGCCCCCACGAGAATCTACTCTGCGACATTAAATCCAGAAAACTCAGATGGTACGGGCATGTAACAAGATCCGAAGGCCTGACGAAAACCATTCTGCAATGCACAGTGCGAGGTGGAAGAAAGAGAGGCAGGCAGAAGAGACGATGGGATGATGACATCAAGGAGTGGACCGGCGTGTCTCTTGCAGACTCCCAGAGGACGGCGCAGGACCGAGACGAATGGCGTAAAATCATCCAACTGTCAAAAAATGGTGCCCTAACGACCCTCACTCGGGTTATGGGATAGAAGAAGAAAGACCAAGTGAAGAGCTTTTTATCAAAATTGAGTTAACATTTGATTTTGATAGTAAATAGTGTTTCCGTATCTGAATGTTAATAAAATCATTTATGCAAAATATCAAAGATAACTTTCAAGTAATTAATATTTGCTCTTAAATGTGTGTGTTTTTCGGAGGAAAAATTGAAATCTTCATCTAGCTGTTCTGACT
The DNA here is from genome assembly GCA_949126835.1 of Anisus vortex. Classification (NCBI taxonomy): domain Eukaryota; kingdom Metazoa; phylum Mollusca; class Gastropoda; family Planorbidae; genus Anisus; species Anisus vortex. The sequence goes on from OX421497.1 coordinate 5,310,052, forward strand.
CTTCTTTGATTCCGCTCTATAATAATTTAGATAGGTCTACACATAATTTGGGTTAGTTTACTTCTGTTTTTTTGTAATGTTTTTTTTAATCTTATATATTTGAGAAGACAAACTTTGATAAGTAGCTCTTATCTTATATAGTACAGACGCCCCTTCTATAAAGAAGATTATTGCGTCCTACGCTAGTCTGAGGTCTAGTCTAGTTTTGCATTTTTATTAGTGTTTTACATTATGTTAAGTTACTGTTTTTTTTGGTTGGTTCAGGCAACCCATTCCATGCCATGATGCCACTTGGGAAGAAAGATTACTTAGTCTATTTGCATTAGTTCTTGCATATAAGAAATTTTTTTTATTCCCTATTTAAATGATTGTTATTGGGTTGTACCTATTTCTAAATTAGAATCTAATGCCTTCTATTATTACTACTTTATTATTTTTACTTCTGTATTCAAGTGTTTAAAAAAATATTATTGATTTAACTATTGGTCACTTCAGCTATTAAAAAAATGTTTAGAGCTTATACATCCAAGTTAGTGCTAATGTTTTTAAAATAAGGGGTTTATTTGGAGGGGTGGGTGATTCTAGTTTTAATGTTTTTTTTTAAAGCGGTATCGTCTCAGCACGTGATTGGTCAGGGGATAGGGGAGGGGTGGGGTGGGGAGCGGGAGGCTAAACTATCCAATCTGGAGTCAGAGCGTGTCATTGACGTTTCATTTGTTCTCTGGTGATAATAAGCAGTGGTGCGATATGGACATGCTGTAAGAACAGTTTGAATCTAAGTGAAATATACTGAACAAACTATACGTGAAATTAATTGACTTCAGTGTAATATATATTTATACAACTAAGTGTTTGAAACAATGAATTGTTTCCTCTTGGTGATTTTGTCAGGTAAATGTGTTCTTCTTTTTGTTGGTTTCTTACATGTTACGAAGTCGTAAAAAAATCTTTCGTCATGAAAATGTGTAGACTCTATACTATCCATCGAGTTTTTGTTAGCATTACATTTGCCTTAATTTACCCCTAAGCGCCCCCTCTCCCCCTGGTTTAGGGGAATAGTACACCCCAGTAGGCTAATATTGAACTAATGAACAATTTCAACCTAAACTATTAAGAACAAATATTTTGTCTAATTATGAATTATCATACTTTTTGCAAAATCTAGCGCTAACACTAGATAATAATAGGTTGAGGTTTTGCCAAGTGATATATTTTGAAATTGAAGATTTGAGCTTAGAAAAGTCCCAAGAAGTGCGAAATATTGCTGACGGCTAAACAATAACTCAGAGCATAATCGTCGTTGATCAAACGGAGCATCCCGTCTACTCCTAGATGTTGTCCTCTCATCGTTTCCTTTGTCTTTCCCCTCTTTCTCCCGCCTCTGGTAGCGCCCTGCAGAATTCGAGGGCTACGTTCTTATCTTTCCATATTGTCTTGAGCCTCTTTAGCGCAGCTGTAGTCTGGGCAATCCTGGACATTACTTCTGGCTTGGAGCCGTCTTCGGATACAATAGATCTCAGGTAATTTAAGCTGCATACTGTTTTTTAAAACTCTGGTTCCCTATCTTGATTTGAGTGGTGATGTCGCTGATGTTATTGGTCATTAGTTTTTGTCTTTTCGGTACTGATTTGGTATGCCATAGGGAGAAGAGGTTTTGTCTAGGCGCTTTACTAGATTGGCTAGTTTTTTTTTCACGCTCCCAGCCAGTCCATCTATAGCATTTAGCAAATCAAAGAGATTTGTGATCGTTCTGCCACCTAGGCTTGTTGTTCCTTCACGAGCTTCCAATACATCCGACATGATTCTATCCAAGAAGATGTTGAAGAGAGTTGGCGAGAGCAAGCATCCTTGTCGTACCCCAACGATAGTCCGAAACTATTCTCCATTAAAAATTTAGCTCCCAAAAAGAGATGAAAATTGTATCGACATTTTAATGACAATTTTTGAATATTTTTTTTAATGTCGAGATACCGCTTGTTTTTTTGTTTTTTTTTTGGTGCAGAAAATAAATAATAATTGGAAAACAATAATTTTTATGTTGTACCCAAGGGGTAGGGGGAGAAAGAGGACATCTCTATACAAAGCCGATGTTTCGGAAGTGTAAAGTTTTCATTACTTTCTTCCATGCTTTTTAAAAAATATTTGCATGTCAATAAAACATGGAAACCTAAAAATTGTAGTGTGTTTGTTTTAGCTGTGCTCTGCATCAAGCTCTCTGCTTCAGCGAATGTGGTTGGACGTACTCTTTGTGGACCTGGAGATGTAAGTAAACCTATATTAGCGTTGTCGCCAACTTTGTGGATTTATCTGTGCATAGATAGACGTGTGTCTGTTCAGCTTGTGTTATTCTGTTGATTTTTTCTGTTGGTAACACTGCTTAGCAGTGAGATTTCCAGATGATAGATATAATAGAAAAATATACTATGTTTATAAGGAAAATAATACATTAAGATAAGATAAGATACTTTATTGATCAAAGAGAATGGAAATTTGACTTGATTACAGACGTTCTGTTTGTCAGCATATTTTAAACAATATAAATGAACTATTTTTTTCCGAAGCAGAGAAATATACTTATACAAATTGATATTCACGCACAATATCATACAATTTATCATACAAGAAAAAGTATCATGACGAGTCAGCTATTGTTTTTCTAGCTGACTGCCGATTCTGTTTCAAAATTCTCACTGACTGTGGAACAAAAGAGTTCCTAAATCGCTATGTTCTTGCCCTTATTGAAAGAAGCTGACCACTTCGACTAGATCTGATGTAGACTCTAGATATAGTTCTCGTGAAAATGGTGCGCATGGTCCTGAAGGATTGTTATCAATCATTGATAGGCACCTTGAATCGAATAGATCCTCAAAGTGGTTAGTTTTGCAGGTTTAAAGCGCCAATTGTTTGTTAGTAATTATTCAAAAAGTGATATGGATAGTTGTAAGGATAGAGAGATTATTTTTTTAATATAATAATATATATTATTATATTTTGAGTATGTCTAGGACAGAATATCATCAATTGTGGGCTTTTAAGAAACCATTATGGCAACTGTTACGTAGAACTAGATTTTTCTAGTAATTGTTGTTTGTTAATGCAGTCACGCTTCAACACCCCCACCCCTTGTTTTTCTTTCTCTTCTAATCTTTTCTTTGGTCTTGTTGTCATTTATTTAAATTCTACAAGACTTTGTTTTTACGCATGAAGAGTTTTTTTTACTTTCCCCACTTTCCTTGGATGTGCTTATTTTTTAAGTCAATTCAAGCGAAATCCTTTCTCTCGAATTAACCCCCACAAAGGCTAATATAAAAGCTATATAAAGGCGATATAAAGGCGATATAAAGGCTATATAAAGGTCATATAAAGGCTAATATAAAGGCTATATAAAGGCCAGGCGATTAACAAGTTTTAGTTTTTGTAATCCTATTTGGAACTAGAGGTGTTCCAGACACAAAGCCTTCGCCGCATCCTCAAGATCGTTTGGCCAAACACGATATCAAACGAGGACCTGCGTGAGAAAACAGCAGTAGTCCCATCTGCAGTTAGCATCTCAGCAAGGAGATGGAGAGTGTCAGCTGACTCCCTCCCCAGGACAGCCCTGAGATGGACTACCCAAGGTAGAAAAATCGAAAGGCAGACTAAAGGAAACATTTAGAAGTACGGTAGAAAGGGACCTGATGGCTAGGGGCCTGAACCTAGAAATAGCACCGATTGCTGCAACAGAACGAGATAAATGGAGGTCTTTGGCTTTCGCTTCTGGCGCCAGCCGGCATGGAAAGGACTGAGAGAGGGTGAGATTCGGAGTTGTATATCTGTTATTATTTACCCAGTTTGTTAGTGAGATTTACTTGTGATTGTAATATTAGAATACAAGACCGTGCAAATTTTCTTTGTATATCTGTAATACTATTATTTGACTTTGCATTCTAAGGTAGACTTAGATTTTTTTAAATATCTCTAGATTCTATTTTGTATATTGTAATTGTTACATTTATTTTTTAGTCAATAAATTGTTATTGTATGGTTTATCTTATCACTTGACTTCCTTAGCATCTTTTTGTGCTCAGTTTTATCTATTGATCATTTGAAATCCTGAATTGGTTCTGATTTTCGGTTTTTAAAGCTACTACTCTTCTATATTGCGTTGTTAATCTACGAGCCAAATCAAAAAGTAAAGTAAATAAAACCATACCTAATACAACAATCAAAGCGGCACAAGCTGACAGTGTTCGGTCATGTGTTGCGGCTAGGGATGTTAAAACCGGTGTTTTTTTTGTCAAAACCGGTGTTCGGTTCTATAAAACCGGTTTAAAACCGGGTGTCGGTTCCCTCTTCCCCGCGCAATGTCACAAAGTTTCGTGGGTATAATTGAAAAAATAGTTCAAACTTAAATAATTGTTTGAAGGGCATTCAAGGGGTTGATTTGTGTGAATACAATATGATTTCGTACACTTTACCATAAAATTCTTTAGATTAGATAAGCAGATAAATAGACATGTAGGTACATAGACATATAAAAAGATATATCGGTATAGGTATTTTTAGTATGTACCGGTAACCTAAAATAAGTAGGTAGATTTATAGGTAGTTATGTATGTGTGTATGTAGGTAAGTAGATAAATACCTCTTTAGGTATATAGGTTTGTAAATAGTAGGTAGGTATTTGTGCAGTTAGGTAGGTATATGGGTGGATACGAAGTAGGTATGTTTGTAGCTAGATTTTTGGAGTGTAGGTAGATGTAGATGGATATGTAGGTATTTAGGTAGGTAGGTATGTAGTTAGATAGGTGGGTGGGTAGGTGGGTGAGTAGATAGATAGTTCGTAGGAAGTTTTGTAAGTATGTATCTATGTTTGTAACGCAATAGTATTCTTTGTAGAAGGAGCGTCTTTAATGTATAAGATGTGTGTATGTTATTACGTCTCTATTTGATTTAATTTACTAATTAACTTGGCTCGTTGATTAACAACGCAATATAGAAATGAGTAGTATCATAGACTATAATAAGATGGACCGCTATGCTCTATTTTTAGAGCTTTTTTATGTACTTTTTTTGCGTGCGCAACCAATAACGCTGTCTTAAATGACTTCTACGCACCTCGTTGTTTCTTAAATGTTTCCGCTGAAATTTTAAGTTTTCATTGAGAAAATCGAAGCGATTCAATAAAACGGAAGTGCAAAGGAAACAACGAATCGGAAATTCCGAAAATCAGTCTATCGAGTCATCATATAGCAGAAATACTAAAGCAAGCGGTCCATGTATATTATAGTATACAGAAGATCTACACAAATTCGGTATTTCAAATGATCAACAAATAAGAACTGAACAAAACGATACGAAGGAAGTCATGTGTTAAGATACCATAACAATAACAGTTTAATAACGTAAAATACATTTTACAATTACAAAATACAAAATATATTTAAAAAAAATTCAGAATCTACATAAGAACCCTGAGTCAAATAAGTGTAGTACAGGAATACAAACATGTGCAAGACCTTGTTTAAGTAATATAATCACAATTGAAGATCGCACAAACCATAGTACAATGACAGAAGATATATACCACCAAATGCTAATATAAAAACTAAAAAGACTTGTTAACCAGTATGGCCTTTATAATATACCGTCTATGGGGGTAAGTTCGGGAAGAAGGATGTCTATAAAATTAATTAAAATAAACACCATCAAGGCCATTATAAAGAAAATATTACTTCATGCGTAAAGAAGCTAGAAGATTAAGAAATGACAAGTCGAAAAAAAAAGTTTTTGCGTGCGATAAACTGTGACGGCTACAGCTGCAATACAAGAAACTATAAATTAACAATGGGGGTATTAAAGTGTGACGGCTACAGTTGCAATACAAGAAACTATAAATTAACAATGGGGGCATTGAAGCGTGACGGCTACAGTTGCAATACAAGAAACTATAAATTAACAATGGGGGCATTGAAGCGTGACGGCTACAGTTGCAATACAAGAAACTATAAATTAACAATGGGGGCATTAAAGCGTGACGGCTACAGTTGCAATACAAGAAACTATAAATTAACAATGGGGGCATTGAAGCGTGACGGCTACAGTTGCAATACAAGAAACTATAAATTAACAATGGGGGCATTGAAGCGTGACGGCTACAGTTGCAATACAAGAAACTATAAATTAACAATGGGGGCATTAAAGCGTGACGGCTTTATCGCAAAACAAATACTAGAAAAATCTAGATGTACGTAACAATGTTTGTAGATCGATAGAGCACTTTAACTAAGTACCCGATTTCACAAATTTCAGAAACAACCATCTACAAGAAAAAACACCACAGAAATTTTGGAAACCTTCAGAAAACATATGTCACGACTTCGGATTAATGGCACCAATATTGCAGGATATATCCAATATACTACAGATCCACATATGGTCAGTTGTATAATGATCTAGAGACAAAGAAAGAAAACAATTATTTATTTAAATTCTTTTTTTTGTCAATAGCACCTATTAATAATATTATTTTTCAAAATATTCCTATCTAATAAGTGAGCCGGCTCAATATAACAGCTGCGCGTGTGGTCGCATGGGGCGCCGTAATGAGCAATGGGTCGTCACCAATAATATGCCAAGAAAATTTAAAAAAAATGTAACAGTAGGCTAAATTCAGTTTTATTTTCAATCTGACGTCTTAAAATTCGAGAAAATAATATTGGCCTAAATATAAATACTTTTTTAAATACATAATAAACTTATTAGAGACGCTAAAGTCATAAAGTCATAAAGTTCATTCACATAGTTTGATGACGTCATAAAAATAATCTCAGCGCATCCTTTTTTTATATTTTTGTGACGAAAAATTAAAAACGTTAGACCGGCATTTTCAACGTGAAACCAAAGTTGTCTTTTTATTATCGTTTTCTGACCAAACTGACAACTGCGGTCATTTAAATTTTTTTAAAAACCTTGACAGTGTTCACCGCAGTAACGCAAAGAACATTTATAGCAAATTTCATGTAATTCTGCTCAGTATTTAAAAAGATTATACGGTATGCACAACATACATACATACATATGCAGACTTTTGAGATTTATATATATACTAGCAGATATGTGCCCGATTCTTCGAACGGGCTAAAATTAATTTTCAAATACATTGTAACTACCCATACAGTTAAGACAAAAGTCTTAAGCGGTGACAGATATTTTCCGGTAGGCTAATCTAAACGTGAAGGAATTATTCCCCGTGCATTCACAAAGTTAATTCGCACCGTTTAATTTAAACATTGCCCGCTACAAAGGTTATAGGTCTAAGCTTAACCGTGAATGAAATTTTGTTCCCTTTACTCACAAAATTATTTCGCAAACTGGCAATTGAAACATTGCCCGCTACAAAGATAATGTAACACTAATGCAATTGAATCATTGCCCGCTAAAAAGGTTATAAGCTTAAACGTGAATGAAATTTCGTTCCCTTCAATCACAAACGGACACAAAGTTCATTCGCAAACCGGCAATTGAAATATTGCCCGCTACAAAAGATAATTTAACACGAATAAATTTTAAACATTGCCCGCTACAAAGGTTATAAGATTAAACGTGAATGAAATTTAGTTCCCTTCACTCATAAAGTTTGTTCGCAAACCGGCAATTGAAACATTGCTTGCTACAAAAGATAATTTAACACGAATAAAATTTAAACATTGCCCGTTACCAAGATTATAAGCCTAAAGGTGCCCAGTTATCCGGACTGGCTAAAATTATTTTCAAATATACTGTAGTTACGCATGCAGTTATAAACAATAGTCTTGAGCGGTAATAAAGTATCATGTTTGGATGGTCACAGGAAAAACACTCTTGGTGTGCGCTCGTTTGAATCTGTGGCGCTTTCACCGTGGAACAGCTTACCTGGGACACTAACAAACTCTGCGACAAAAGTGTCTTTTAAGAAGAATTTAAAGACATTTCTTTTCCACTAAGATGATCGAATACACCTCCATCGGCAAAAAACTTGTTTAAAACTATTTTAGAATGTTATTGTCGTTTTGTTTTTATGAGCGCTGAGCATGCTTTGCATTAGCATGGAGTGAGGCGCTATATAATAATTATTATTATTTTCGGGTAATTTAAACAATTTAAATATTGCACGCTACAATTTACGACGCAAATTAAAACGAAATTTTGTTCCCTTCTTAAAATTTTCCTCTACAAAGTTAATTTAATTAACAATACGCAAAATTTGATGCCCTCATAAAAAATACAGATCTCTGTGCGAAGTTCGATGACGCAATACAGAAATAATCTCAGCGCAACCTTCTTTCTTATTTAGTTTTTTGACGCGATCGATCGAATAATGATAAAAAGTTTAACCGGTATTTTCAACGGAAACCAAAATTTATCTTTTTATTCGCGTTTTTTGACCATACTGACCTCTGCGGTCATTTACATTTTTTTAAACCTAGACAGTGTTCACCGCAGTAACGCAAAGAATATTTGTAGAAAATTTCACGTCATTCTGTCCAGTATTAAAAAAGATTATGCGACATGTACATACATACATACAGTGCTTTTTTTGTGACGGTACGCACCGGTGCGGCGTACCGGCACCTTTTTCAATGTAGGGAAAAAATTATTACTTTTCTTGTATTTAAAAGCTTATTATTAATTTATTATATCATTAATTTGTTAAAATTGAATTATTTTAAAATTGCGCGCAATAAGAATTAAAATAAAAAATGCGAAACTGCTTTAACAGTTAGGCAATCCACCACTGAGTACCGGCACCTATTTTTTTACAAAAAAGCACTGCATACATACATACATACATACATACATACATACATACCCACATACCGGTGAAATGGGGTAACTTTGTACCACTCTTTTCATACTTAATAATATTTGTACACAGTCTTTAATTATTTTGATGATGTTAATAGCTCTAACTAGGGAAAACGACAACATAAAAAGGAATAAATAAGTAAAAGAAAACAATTTCGGAGAATTAAGTTTTATTTTAATATTTTGTGGGGTGGTCAAAGGGGTTACTTTGGACCAAAAATATTAATTGAATAAAAAAATATTATTTTGACCAAAAATATCTAAAATGATATTACAAGCCATTCAACATTAAATAACAAACTAAATTGCATACTGAAAATGAAACATTACATTTTAAAATATTTTAACATTTGTCTAATTTATTTTTAGACTGTGTGCCTTTGTAGGTGGATTTGCGGTATCCGGTCATGTTTTGAATGGTGTAAAATAAATTTGAAAAATAGTCACTAATAACTTGTCGAGATGTAGGAGCTTTTTTTTTAAAGTGTTGGTTAATATTCTCTTTCTGATTTTGTCCTTGTAGCGATAAAGAAAAAAGTCCAACCAGACCAGTTGTTTTTAAACATATAAATTGATCTTCCTTGTTTGTCAAAGTATGTCTTGACCACTTTTATTATGTCTGAGTCATCATTAGTATGTCTTCTTAACAGGAGTCAAACTTTCTTGCCCCTGGTTTTGGTTTGTAAGTGCGGGGTATTTTTATTCTGAAAAGATATGGTCAAAATAAAGATTTTCAGATAACCCTTTGTTATTAAATTGATATAATCTTATAGCATATTGTCACGTGCGAAATCAGCTACTGACGTATAATATTATATTTAGGAATGTAATATTTATACATTCTTTTGATTCACATCCCTCTTGGATCCTACAAGGTTGTATAAGAATTAGTATTGGTGTTATTGTAGTAGATTTGATATTTATTTGGCTCGTAGGATGTGTTTTAAGTGTATGAAGTGAATTAGGTAAACTTTACCTTAATATAGAGGAAATTCACAATCCTGTTTGAATGATTAAACACAATTTTATTCCAACAAGTTGAAATTATGAATATAACAGCAACACAGAATACAGGTACCAATATTATAGGATGAAACTTAATCAGTTGAGATTCTTCTATATCGTACTAAGCCGAAATAACGTATCTTTTAAGAAAGTGGTCAAGAACAGTCCTCACACAATCGCGCCCAAGCTAGAACTAACTAACGATCTCAAAACCCTCGTGCGCGACGTATGACGCATTTTAATGTTATGACGTAGTGTCTAGACATATATATGTTTTATTCCTAACACGGAAACATTTCGGGTTTAAGATTATTTCTTTTGAACTTTAATTAATAATAATAGAACCAATATAATTATGGAAATAAAACTACTTTCGTAACACTCGCCCCGCCCCCTTAAGACACAAAGGAATCACAGACAGTGTTAAGTATGTAATTATTTGTAGTGTATCCATAAAATAAAATAAACCGATTTCCCAAAATATCCATAAGGTTTAATGGACTATTGGACAATCTTTTTAAGATTAAAATGAACCATATATTACATATACCTTCAATAACAAAGTTGTTATTATGGAATCCCTTATCATATTATCTTACCAGTGTATGTGACACATTAATAAATATTCATACCTTAAACAGTAACCCGTAGGTCAATCTTGCTTATCACTCTTACTAAACTTACTTTAGCAAATGATTATTAATTAAACATTTATTTATCAATTAATATTTACAATTATGATTTTTGTGTGTACAACGTTGACCATAAATCCATTACCACCAATAACCAATTCCCATAGAATTGATATGAATTACCCAAATAAGTGGAACCGATTAATAATTGATAGATAATTCTTTAGAAAGTTTAATTTATTTATAACCGATTATTGTATTATTAACTAATGATTTTCAGTTATTATTTTAGTATGATGTCTCAATTATGACATCAAGAATATTTAAAATGTGATAATCTCAGCTGATTTAGCTTTTACATAGCATAAAATAAGACATCCAAATTATAACATGACGACATAGAAAACAAACAATTTGCAAAACACATCAATAGAATTCATTGAACAAACACAAGTGTGGATGTATTCAAGTTAACTACCGGTGTGTGTGTGTGTGTGCAAATGGTGTATGGAATATTTACCTTTTACCTCACAACGTATGATTGTTTCTAATAGAATTTGAAGTTTGGTTCTGTAATGTTTCATGGTGTAATAATTTAAAACATAGTTTATTTATTGTCCTATTTACAATAATATACATGTAAATTAATACAATGAATGACATAAAAGAAAACATTTCATGAGAAACTGACTTCCTCTTGTTCCATCAGTCTTGTTCTATTGCGTACATCTGCAAATAGATTAATATCAATATGTTCATTAATTTGACCTTTGATAGCGGATTGTTCGCAAGCGGGTAAATGTGCCAATTTTTCATTAAGGGTTTTTAAAACTTTTGTGATTTGTAATTTGCTTTCTGCCAATTCACGTTCAATTTCGGGTGAATTATTCCCGACTTTAATAACAGTGTTTACCGAGGCAACAACTTTTTGTTCTTCTCTGGTAATGTATGGTTTCAACATATTGATATGGCACACTCGTTGCGATTTCCGTCTATCAGGGGTCTTTACAAGATAGGTAACCTCACTAAGCTTAGCCATAACCTCGTAGGGTCCTGTAAATTTGGCACTCAGGGGTTGACCAGACAGTGGCGTCAGCATGAGAACTTTATCACCAGGTTGGAAGATACGGGTTCTTGCGTTGACGTCATAATAGACCTTCATCTTGTCTTGTGCCTGCAAAAGATTAGATCTGACTACTTTTAATGCATTATACAGTCTATTTCTAAAGTTCTCCACATATGTTAGTAGACCAGTGTCTTCAGTGGATGATAACCATGTCTCTTGTAGCAGCTTTAGTGGTCCACGAACTGTGTGTCCGAATACCATTTCAAAGGGACTGAAACCAAGAGATTCTTGTACAGCCTCTCTGGTTGCGAAGAGTGCGAAGGGAATACCACGATCCCAGTCGTCGTTATGCTAGAAACAGAAAGTACGGAGGATATTTTTCAATGTTTGGTGGTATCGTTCCAGTGCGCCTTGACTTTGTGGATGATATGCACTCGATACTGCATGACGAATACCCAGCCGTTCTAAGACTTGGCGAAATAACTTCGATGTGAAATTTGAACCTTGATCTGACTGCACGGTTTTCGGAAGACCATATCGGGTGAAGAATCCGATAAGTGCATCAGAGATTTTGTCGGCATTGATGCTATGTAGAGGAATAGCCTCTGGAAATCTCGTTGCCGAACACATAATAGTGAACAGATACTGGTGGCCAGCCTTAGTTTTAGGCAACGGACCGACGCAGTCTATAATGATGTGACTGAAGGGTTCTGAGAATGCTGGTATGGGTCGTAGAGGAGCTACCGGAATGGTCTGATTCGGTTTGCCGACCATCTGGCAGACATGACATGATCTGCAAAACGATGTGACGTCACGACGTAGGCCAGGCCAGAAGAAATATGGAAGAATCCTGTCGAAGGTTTTCTGTATCCCTAGGTGACCAGCATACGGTGAATCATGGGCCATATGTAATATGTCCTTGCGGTATACATTGGGTACCACGATTTGATGTACTTCGCTGCATGTTTCATCGTCATTTTCTTTCCCTCTCCATTTCCTCATTAACAACTCGTCCCTCAGGTAATAACCTGCGGCCATTGTTTCTAACTTTCCTTCATTCTTTGCTTCCTCTTTTAGCTTCCCGATCTCTGGATCTTTGCCTTGAGCAAGAATGAGTAGTTGTCTAGGCGACAAATTACTTTGATCAGTATGACTTGAGTGACCACCTAGAACATCCGCCATAAAGGTTGCTTGTAAGTCAATCTCTGGTGTCGGTTCTGGTTTCTCTGTCGATTCATCAGTCATCTGTTGTTTCTCCATAGCTTTGGTGATAACACATACTGAATTTTTAGTATTCTTACACTGAACAGAGTCTTTGGGTTCTTTAAATACAGGATGTACCTGATTCTTGGCAATGTCACTTCCTAAAAGTAATGAAATGCCTCTGTAGGGAAATTTCTTCACTATCCCAACAATAACAGATCCAGTGAAGTAATTACACTTCAACTGTATACGATGTAACGGTGCCGTAAGTGTCCCAGCCATAGTACTGATTAAGGCATACTGGCCTGTATGAGTCAATTTCGACGTTGGTACAGTATTCTTTAACAGTAAAGATATATCAGCACCGGAGTCACGTAGAATTTTAATCTTCCGTTCTCTAGCTTGATTATCTATAGGTGACACATAGCCCTCGCTAACATCCGATAGCATACACTCGGGTAGTTCCCTGCCTACTGAGTTTCTTGCTACACTACTGCCTCCATAAGTAAACGTTTTATTTACTGATTGTTCATCCGTCACACTCCCTTTGGAGTTTAAACTAGAATGTTCAATAGCCTCGGTCTTCATTTTAAAGACTTTTTCTGACTTTGAGCAACTTGGACATGCGTGTTTCGCCATCTCCTCATGACTAACATCAGATGTCTTTCTTTCAGCTTTAATTCTTTTGTGGGCAGTTTTGTTTATTTGAGTTTCAGTTTGTACGGCAATGTGCGATAAAACCACGTTGTTCTTGTTTTTAATGGGTCTTTTCTCTTTATGTAGACTCCAACAATTCTCTATTATATGTCCATCTTTCTTACAAAAGGTACAGGTAATTCTCTTTTGTACAAAACTTGAATTCTCTTGTTTATCGGCTTTTTGTTTACTTTTATCCTCTGTCGATCTTAACTTCCTCTCTGTATTACTGTAAACTTGTTCTGTAATTTGAAAATAATGGCTATGCGGGTGAATAATGACGTATTCATCGGCTTTAACTGCTGCTTGTTCTGCTATTTCAATACCACGATCAGCCAAATGAACTTTTATATCAGTGCGAATCTTCTCATTAAAATCCTCCATCAGTATGAGATTATATAGTTTTTCATAATCTTTATTCACATTCTTAGATCGTAACCATCGATCAAGATACTTTTTCTCTAATCTCAGGAAGTTAACATGTGAAACTTCTGGTTCCTTCTTGAACTCTCGATATAACTTTCGATACTTTTCTGGAGTTAGAACATAACTCAATAGAACTCTGCTCTTTATTAGTTCATAATCATTGCATTCCACTGGAGTCAAATTCAATACAACATCTAGAGCCTTGCCTTTTGTTAGAGCTGAACGTAAAAGTACTGCTTTCTTATCTTCAGGAAATCTATAATCGATCGAGTTTCTCTCGAAGACCATAAAGAACTCATCAATGTCTATGTTCTCCATGCTTGAAACATGCTTTTTAAACTTATATAGTTCTACATTATTTGCTTCTTGAATCGTATGAGTTGACGAACGAGACTTTGCCAATTCAATCCTTTCATTACTAGCGATTCTTTCTTTTTCCAATTCCCCCAATCTTCTCTCTTTCTCTGCTTCTATCCTTTTACCTTCTAATTGTAATTCTAACTTCTTCATTTCTAACTGGAATTTCATGTCCGCACTTAGTTCATTTACATTCATTTTAAATTCATGGTTATTTATGTCTGTTTTCAGGGTTTCTGATACATTGAGAACCACTGATTCTTCATTATTCATAGTATTTTCTTTAAGCATTCTACCATGTCTTTTCAAACAGTCCTTAATTTCTTGAATCAATTTACTCCTTACTGGTGTAACTTCAGTAATGTCTATTCCCAGAGAATTTGCCATTTCTTTTAACTGGGTTACTGACATGCTATTTAACTGTTCTGACGTGATAGCAAAAATATTCACTTGCTCCAGCATAAGATTAGCTTCCGCCATGTTTTTATATCAATGACGTAAATAGAAGATAAAAAATTCAACTTTACCTTTCATAAAGTCCTTTGAAATATTTTTACACCACTGTTAATTCGTATCAGATAAATTTTAAGGATGGTTGTGTACAATGCTGAAATAATAGTATGTCCGAACACAGACAGTGCCTCCCACGTAGACAGAATTTTAATAAATACTTGTTGTAAATCGTTTTCACTAAAACAGATGTATATCCTCAATTTCTTATACAGACAAACTTTAGATCCAAACACAATTTTATTCCAACAAGTTGAAATTATGAATATAACAGCAACACAGAATACAGGTACCAATATTATAGGATGAAACTTAATCAGTTGAGATTCTTCTATATCGTACTAAGCCGAAATAACGTATCTTTTAAGAAAGTGGTCAAGAACAGTCCTCACACAATCGCGCCCAAGCTAGAACTAACTAACGATCTCAAAACCCATTTGCGCGACGTATGACGCATTTTAATGTTATGACGTAGTGTCTAGACATATACATGTTTTATTCCTAACACGGAAACATTTCGGGCTTAAGATTATTTCTTTTGAACTTTAATTAATAATAATAGAACCAATATAATTATGGAAATAAAACTACTTTCGTAACAATATTAACATATTTTAAATAATTTATTTTACTTATATTGTCATTCAATAATTAAAATTAAAAACATGTAAATCACATTATCAGATGTCATACTTTCAATTTTTTCATTTGTTCATACTTAGTGGTCCAAAGTTACCCCGAATTAGGTGAGAATTTTGGGGTAACTTTGGCCACCCCCCTATTTTCCTTCTTAGGTTAAATAAAAACTTAAAAACTTCACATAAATTCTTAACCATTCCATTTCTTAATTTAAAAATTTAAATATTGATATACTTACTATATTGGATGTATGTGTATACTCCTTATTTTGACGTATACAAATCTGACATGCAAATGGTGGTCATCTTGAAACGATTCGCATTTAGCAAATAATGGAGAAGTGTAGCAACAAATGATCATTAAATATTTCTTTTACATTTAAGTTTCAAATTAGAAAGTTTGGTCTAGTTAAAAGAATTTAAAAAAGATTAAAAACATTAAAATAACAACTTTTTTCTTCCTGGTCCAAAGTTACCCCATTTGACAGTACACCTTTTGAGATTTATATATATATATATATATGATATAATATGATGATGTGTATGATATGATGTCATTTGCAATATCCGTGGCTTAGGTTTCTAGGTCACGTTACTATAGAAATAGAAGATATGGTGAGATAAAATAACAAAATGTTTATTACCATGTCTATTTGTGACCGTTATTTTGTAAATGTTACGTACACAACTCTCAGGGAGATCACATTCATTACTAACACTCAATAAACAAACTGCTGGCTTGTAGTAAAATGATAACTAATATTTAATTCAGAATTCTCCAACAAGTTTATATACAAGATGAATTCAAATATACAACAGTTTCCATAGCCTAGTCTATCACGTCTTGCCGCTACCAAATCTTAAGGTCGTCTAACGTTCTGTTCCAAATCTACGCTACATTCAATCTAACTCCTACGTCATTGTTTCTATCGTAAAACGTCACTCGTTTATTCCATACATTAACACCGGGTTAGAGATTATACAAATTATGTCTTACTAAAACAACGATATATATTTTAAATCCTCACACTATTTTACACCCAAAAATATAAGGAATTTGTTTCCATAAATTTTGAAATGTAACTGTGATACTAGTCCGTAGTAGTCCGTCCGCGAAGTAAACAAGATTTGAGGCTTTTATATTTTTTTCAATAGCTCTTGTGAAACATTGCACAGCCTGTCTTATTATTTACTTTTAAATATAGTTGTAGTAATAGTTTCTTAGATAGAAATAGCAAAAGTTTCAATAGAATCGGTAAGTAACTAAACTGTTTTATTTTAAATTAGGTCCAGAAAAAAAAAGCTATACGATCTTATTAAAGAGGCCAAATGATCTAATAAAAATGGTTTTATGTAAGAAACAACTGCTAAAGATTTTAAAAAAATGCAGACATATCTAAAACTATATGCTACTACTTGTTTTACAGACTGAATATCACTTAGTCGCAGATTACGACAAAAGAGTAGAATTTATGACTGGTTTTAAAGGCAAAGGTAGGATGATTTTAAATCGCTTAATTTTACCAAAATCATAATTATTAAATGACAATAATAGTTTTACTTAAATGTGGTGAAATCTACTCGTCAAGTCCGAATATTTCGCCTTTCATTAATTTTGTGGGCAAATAATAATTTATGTGCTCATAACTTTCTTTACCTGTTGCACCCTGCACCCTTACATAATTGGGGCCCCGTGATCGTACATAATAGATTTTTAGTGCCCCCTTATCCGTTACAAAATTATTTAGTTTCAGTCTTAACACAGTCACATGACAGTCACATGACAGTAACATGACATTTTTAAACACTATTTATAATGTGTTTTTTTATAATATCGTGTTTGTACATGTTAAAACTTGTTAAAGAAATGCAATAGTCAATAGTGTATTTACATTGTTTGTCTTGAACATGCATTAACAAATTTGAATTAGTAAAGTACCCGTCGGACCAAATCGAAGCAGCGTTCACCTGTTTCAGTGGCCACGGTATACTATGGGATGTGTGGCCAGCACAATGCCCAGCCGCCTTTACTGTACCCCAACTAATGTCAGGTGCCCATCAGAGCTGGGTAGACTCAGGTAAAACCCCAGAGTTCAAGGGAAAAAGTCCTAGCGTTCACCAAGAGTCGAACCCAGGAACTTCGGAACGCAAGTCGAACGCGCTGCCGCTCGGGCACCGTGCCCCATTAACAAATTTGAATAAACGGATCAAAATGTGCAAAAGCAGAATATATACAAATTATACAATATATACAAATTATACAATATATACAAATTATACAATATATACAAATTATACAATATATACAAATTATACAATAAATACAAATTATACAATAAATACAAATTATACAATATATACAAATTATACAATATATACAAATTATACAATGTATACAAATTATACAATATATACAAATTATACAATATATACAAATTATACAATATATACAAATTATACAATATCTACAAATTATACAATATATACAAATTATACAATATATACAAATTATACAATATATACAAATTATACAATATATACAAATTATACAATATATACAAATTATACAATATATACAAATTATACAATATATACAAATTATACAATATATACAAATATAATATATATATCATGAAAAGATTATCTTATCTTATCTTATACATTACAGACGCTCCTTCTATAAAGAAGATTATTGCGTCCTACGCTCATCCGTGGTCCAAGTCTAGTCTTGCATTTTTATTAGTGTTTTAAATGATGTTAAGTTATTGGTTTTCCTGGTTTGTTCAGGCAACCCATTCCATGCCCGAATGCCACTCGAGAAGAATGAGTACTTATATGCATTTGTTCTCGCATAAGGGACAAGGAAAGTGTTTTTGTCTTTATGTTTTTCTGAGCTTTGCAACAGATTGTTATTGTGTTGTATTTCTAAATTAGAGTTTAATGCCTTATGTATTATGTTTTAAGTACTCATTTTTAGTAATATATGACAATTTTGTTTAAATCTATTGTGAGTAATTTCAAGCAGTCTTCTGCCTGATTATAAATATATATGTATATACTAGTGGTTATGCCCGTGAAAATGACGGAGAAACGAATGATTACAATGTGATTTGTTCAGAGAGCAAGAAAATAAAGACAATGTTACAATAAAAAATGGAGTGAAAACGTTTCTTTCGGTATTTAGTTCTTGTTATTTTTAATTGTTTCTGGTTGCCCTGACCCTGGCATATGCATAAGAATTTTTGCTGTCTGGTATTTAAAAGTAATCATTTATAACTTGTCCTTTATAATTTGTATCTGGTATTAAAAAGTAGCGAGCAGTTGCGTTGACTTGACTTTTTATTAATAATATTAAATTAACAATAATATATTATCAAAAAGAAAAAGAAAAACAAATACAAATTCCAAACAATAAAAAGTTAATAAAAAAATGTAGATAATAATATTTAAATACAATAAAATGCTTATTGTATCAATAAAACAGTATTGATAAGATTTCTTTCGGTATTTAGTTTTTGTTATTTTATATTGTGTCCGGTCGCTCTGACCCTGGCATATACATACAAATTGTTGCTGTCAAGCTTCTGGTATTTAAAAAAGTAAACATTATATATCTTATCATTTTATTAATAGAGTGTATACAGTCGCCTATTAAAGGATGTTCTCAATAGCGACGTAAATCCATTAAATAATTAAAACATTTGGTTACTTTTACTTAAAAAGGATAATGCAAACATCTATAATGAAAAAAGAAATGACTTGATAGACATTACGGCATACGATAGTATTTTTTTAAAGTAAAAACTCTCCAAGCCAAATTGCGGTGCGTAACTTGAAAAAAAGCCACCCCATCTACCCCACCCCCACTTCAACGGTCATTCATTGATGACACAACATTCATTGATGACACAACATTCATTGATGACACAGCATTCACAGATGACATAGCATTCATTGATGACACACCATTCATTGATGACACAGCATTCACAGATGACATAGCATTCATTGATGACACACCATTCACTGATGACACAACATTCATTGATGACACAACATTTATCAGGCTCCTATCGTACCGAAATACAACCCACAATGACACCTAGCCTACCTCTAGACAAGACTCTGTACCTGTTTTACCTCTACCACCAGTCATCACAGAAAATACTCTTCGCACAGTAGTGGTAGAAACAAACAAAATTGTTTTGCGTGTCATCTTTTAATTTCTTACACTCCACATGACAGTCTGGGCAAGAGTGTAATTCCCACCCCCTCCCTCTCCTTAAACGTTTGTGTATTTCAAAGTCCAGACAAAATTGTTAGCTATCCTTTATCCAAGAAAAGTGAAGTGTTCAAAGATTTCAAGTTCATAGCATTATGGAATGCAAGCAAAAAAAAAAATTGGGATAAAGATATCATAACGAAAATAAAAATATCTTAACCCTTCCCGTTTCAACCTACTTTCCCATGCATACCTTCAGTCCCAATATGAAATTTTCATCCATGATTTAATTAAGGACACAGTGGTCAAGCCAGCGCATTCGACTGTCTTAGCGAAGGTCCTTGGTGCGAATCCTTCTAAAGAATGCGGTTCCCTAGGAGAATGTGGAGTCTGAAGTAAAGGCAGCTGGACATTGTGCTGGCTACACAAATCCCGTAGAATGCCGTGGCCACAGAAACTGGTTTACACATCTAAACCGGCTTTATGGATCAGTTTGTTTCTACTGGATACTTTATCTTACTATGATTTTCTATCCAGTAAAATCGCGTTTTTGTTTGAAGAAAATTAAATTTAACTGATGATGATATTTTTTTCCCAGGCTTTGCCTTTATTACAACGACGGAATCTGCATTATTCACAGAAAGAAGCTTTCGCCAAGAAGCAGACGATACTATGGATTGTAACTGGAGCTTGCTGTTTTGGAGTCAGGGTGATCTTAGAGCTTTACAAATTATTAAACACACAATTAAATGAATGGATGACATGGTTAATATACATTTTTAGAATATTAAAACCTATTCCCAACTCTCCGACAACATTAAAAAAATGAATTATAAATTCCAATATAACTCTCTTTATTTTGTTAACTACGGTAAATATAAATTTGTGTATAGAACTTATACGACAAAGACAGTAAAAGTGATATGAAACATATTAATTTTAACTATGAAAATATTTTTCTTGGTGGAAAGATGAGAGGGGTAGGTTGCAGAGTTCTGGGATGTCATATTATCAAAAGGGCGTTTTTGTGTCAGGCTTGTTTGCACGTCATGTGATTATTTGGAAAAGAGAAGGGTTAAGAGCTGGCCAAAGATCACACATCAAGTGACGTCAAAAAATCATACATCAAGTGACGTCAATTATGAACAGCCCCTTAAATAAGACTACAACATACACAATTCTGTTTGCTAGTTGTTTTTTTTTCTATTACCGGTGTGTTTATCTCTCTTACTGCTAAACCAGGAGACAACGGATCGTCATCAATCAGCCAATGGTTTGCATCGGCAGTTTTACCAGAAAGGAAGTATGTCGGCATCGACGGCTTACTCATCACCAAAGGTAGAATACATTCTAACTCGAAGTCACACGCGCACCTAGTGTAGAATCGGCGTAGGGAGCAGACTCCTCCCTGTCAGGTTGTGACAGGGATTGTGTGGCCAACAGAGTCCGTAAGGTTGCGCGCCTACTCAGAGTATGCATTTCTTTGGTCAATGGTGCTATCCCTATTGGCACTTTTCCCGTTCAACAGTTTGAGATAGTTGTTCTAGAGACATGAAAGTCTAACGAGTTCCTTGTTTTCTATTCGACGGTCTGAACGTTATTTATATTTGCGGATAAACAACTCGTTATCTATCACATTTAGCACGTACACATACACAGGTGGGAAAATAATCCACAAGATGTGATATTCATGAAAAAGATCGTTTATTGAAACTTGATTTCTTTTGTTTCAAGTAGTATCACGAGTGAATTATTTCGCAACAATTAAATGTACATGGCACTTATAATACCGTCACTTACGAGATATACATTCTGGAAATACAGAATTTAATTAGTACGACAATCCTAGAATTCAAACATCAAACGGTGAATCCAATAAATATAATAGATGCGTCACAGATAGAGAGTCCGCATAAAGGAAATAGATATAATATTTATAAATACTCCAATAACGTCAAAATAGATCCGCTCTCCCTATGGAGTGTAAAGTTGGCGAATATATTAAAATCGGTCGGAACCTTGATTAATCTGTGTTTTTCCCAGTTCATATCCTGTCCCAGGGTCAGTCTACAGTCACCACCCCCAAATGCCCGTCTCGTCCAATAGAATCACTGTGTTTTTCCCAGTTCATATCCTGTCCCAGGGTCAGTCTACAGTCACCACCCCCAAATGCCCGTCTCGTCCAATAGAATCACTGTGTTTTTCCCAGTTCATATCCTGTCACAGGGTCAGTCTACAGTCACCACCCCCAAATGCCCGTCTCGTCCAATAGAATCACTGTGGGCGGGGGCTAGGTCACCTTGCCAAGGTGCGATAATAAACTTTTCGGGTCATTCAGGAGAAAAGGGGGGTGGGGTGTGGATTGGGAGTGTGAGGGGGGTGGATGAAGGCTCCGATCGTCGGTACATGTATGGGGATCAATGAACGCTCCGCCCCGTGCCATGTTGACACACCTTGACCAACCCTTGCAGTGTTGACTGTTTCTATATATTCCTTATAAAACAAGACACGCTCGTTGTTATCGCGATTTGCGACCCTACCAACGCGGCTTATCATCTTTAAGGTCGAGGGGAAATCGGGGACGAGGTCTACAATCAACAATCAGGTATTTAAAGAAATAATGTTCGCGTTTTTTTTTTCGCGTGGCATATTAATAATTTACGTACCAATTAATTTCCTACTACTTAGTTCTCACTTTGTGACACCCCCTGGCGCAATGGTTTGGATAACGCGCCAAGAGGCAATTATGACAAATACCATTAAGTATAAATATATATAACTAGGAAAAAATGTTGTTATCCACTAAAATTTAAATGTAAGTAAAGCAACAATTTCACCTTTGTTTTGCAATCGACTTAAAAATTAACCTTTTATATTAATCTTGCCTACACCACCCTTTCGATCGTAGGCAACATTTACTTAATAAGGATGCTCGAGATAAAGTCATTTTATTCTAGAAAAAAATATGTTTTTTTTCTTTATTTTATAGTGTTGAAAACTAAATTTATTATTACAGTAGTGACGCTAAAAATTCTTTTATTTTCAGCATATTTCGAATGGTTTGAAAGTATATTGGCAGCCTTGCCAACTCCATTGGTGCTCATTGAAGATATAGTTAATTATGTCGACAATACCTGGGATGAATTCAATAGGCCACAACAACCAGATAACCCAGTCAATGCGCTGGACTTAAAATTTGCAGGTTTTAATATATATATATAAATGTGTCTCTTTCTGCTGCCCATCGGCATTTTCCTTTTACTTTGGTGCAGGCATACCATAGGTCCGAGGTTTGACTCCGGGTGTAAATTAGAATGTTCTCCCTAGTCTGGAGGATGATTCTTGAATATTTGTGTGTTTTGCGGCCGGTGGTATGGTGCTGTCGCCTCAGAAACTTGACTATCAATGCTACACTGGCTCTTCGCTAGATTAACTTGGTCTAATAAGTATACTTACTTACTTAGTTATAAGGCGTAGAGTTTGACTGTTATAACTTTTACATGATTATGTAGACAGCACAACGCTCAATTTTATTGTCAATATTATTTATACCGCTCGGTTCCCATCGACAATATTCTTCTCCAGCTCACGTAAACATGGTTCTATAGATATTCTCCACAGATATCTAAACTAAAAAAAAATTCTTCCTAATTTAGATCGAAATATTTAAATATTTAAAAAATCAGTTTTAACTATAGCACTTGGCATGATTAAAAATATATACCGTAACAATGGCATTTCTGAGTATTCAAACGACGCTGAGTAGGCTATAGAGGCGATGGAAGCCCTAAATATTGTTTCATTAATAAGACTAATGTGACTACTTAGGCACTTTAAAGGGCACAAAATAGTAGGGAAAACGTCACGTTTGGGTTTGGTTAAGATGGGATAATAATAATAGTAATAATAATAATAATAATAATATTTGTATAGCGCTGCCAACAAACATAATGTAAGCTCAGAGCGCATTTAACATACAACTAAAAACACGGACATTACTCTAGGCTAGGAGACAAAACTAACTGATGATATAAAACAAATATTAAAAAATCAAAAAAATGTAGCATTAACTGACCCAACCTATAAGTAAGACAGTAGGGGTCTAAAGTATGTTAAATATTAACTAAGGTAAATCTTGAAATAATGAGTTTTTAATCTTAAAGCTTGTAGCGATTTTATGTTATCTATACACTTATTAACGTCACTTCAGAATGTCTGTATGGGAAACAATATGTATGTGGTATTCTCGCTCTCTCATTACATGTATGGGAATATATTTCACTCAATTGAGGCATTTGCTTACCCCTATCACTATTGTTAATGCGATAGATTTTACATGTGAATAAAAGCAGAACATTTCTTCACGCCAGTGCCTTCTTTGACTTTACTTAGATCGATGTTCGTTGTTCTATATGGGAATTAGAAATATAGAAGAATCACTAACTCATCATTTGTCGATTAAGTATACATTTGTTTGACCATCAAGTTGCATCAAAGCACTACAAATGTGACCACTATTATCTTATCTTATTTTATACATTACAAACGCTCCTTCTATAAAGAAGATTATTGCGTCCTGCGCTTATCCGTGGTCCGAGTCTAGTCCTGCATTTTTATTAATGTTTTAAATGATGTTAATGGTTTTCCTGGTTTCTTCCTGTAACCCATTTCATGCCCAAATGCCACTCGGGAAGAAAGAGTACTTCTATGTATTGGTCCTCGCATAGACATAACTAGCCAACAGCAGAATGATAAGTTTTCTGGTTGTCTCCCCTTCCCCTTTTTTAAAGTTGCTTTAAAATACAGTTTTTTTTTTCAAAACCGGATTTCGGTTCTATAAAACCGACTTAAAACCGTATTTCAGTTTCCCCCTCCCGCGCGCATTGTCACAAGTCACAGGCATGAAAAGTTTTATAGGTATATTTGAAAAAATCGTTCAAACTTAATTAGTGTTAGCAAGGCATTTCAAGAATTGTTTTGTGCCAAGCCAACATTTTTTTTTGAAACATTTCCATCAGAACTGCTAGTATGCACTAACATGGTCAAAGGGAAATGACTCAGTAAATAGTCAAAAGTCAATTGTATAGTACAAGAGTTATGGGGACTGGGAAGATTGTAAATGTCACATTCTAGTTGGTTCTACTGCGTCGTAGCTATATAAAGCATGATTCGCACGTTTTACACGTCTCAGTCTGATCACGGGGTTTTACATGTCTCAGTCTGATCACGGGGGGTAAAGGACCGGAGAATAGGCAGTCGACTCAAATATCCAGCAGCGTATAGACGTATACGTTAGACTCGGAACTATACCACATTTTATCAGAATACTATTTCATTCTTGGACTTATATTATATTATATGATTGTTGGATGTACTGTGAATAATGTATTGTGAGTAATAATAAATAGATATATATATTGCTGCAAAGATTTGAATTATCAAGTGTGTTAAACGTACTGTGAAAATAATATTAGAAACATTTAACTCAACTCAATCAACTCAATCAACTCATGATTCTATTAGCCTACGAAGAACAATAATAATTAAAATAGGATCAATAACAGTGGTGGCAGCGGTAAACGGTAACGGTGAACGGCAGCGGTGTACGGCAACTACTAAACTACAACATAATGAAATGCTTCCACAAAACCAAATCTTAGAAGGTAAAGTCTGATTTTCAAATTGTCAACTCTCTCATGCAAACTATTCAACCAGTCAACCTGGTCATAAAATCGTTAGAGAGAACGCTAAAACATCTCTCAGAAAATATATGATTTGCTGGTGGATGGCAGATTTTAATGAACGATTTCTAAAGATATTAATCAAGATGTAATCAACACTGTATAAAGCCATATTCAGGGTAACAGGAAACAGAGACACTGCAGCAAGACTTGTAAAAGTCAGTAGATACATAGGCGGCACAACAGGCAACAAAAAGGTGGGTGCACGTGGCGCTCTACATCTCAACCCACATTACATTTTTTAAAGGTGCCGACGCTGGAATTAATAATTTTTTTTCAAGATTATATTTGGATTACAGGGAAAGTCGAGAGCTGTCGGATGAATTTCTTTGTGATCAATCGTTGATCATGAAAAATTGAATTATCACGCATGAAACATTTTTAAACAAAACAGCTTCTGAATCTAGACTCTGTAATATTTTACGATACGCTATGAAATGAAGCAATGACGTCATACAAGATGGCGGACACTAGATAAACAAGATGGCGGACACTAGTTCAACTAGAGGTCAACACGTGTGTGTGTGAGATCCGAAGGTAACAAGGCAATCATCAACGCATAGTATTCACTTAGTCATACTTTGTGGAATACCAAGACCTTATTGAAGACAGATTGTACTCTAACGTACATCAATTCAAGAGATTCGTTTACATTATGCGAATTATAGCTATCTCGCTATACAGTAAAGTTAATTTGAATTAATGTGATGAAGATTGTGTTAATTAATTTAAATCATTCGTACCTGGATTAACGTCATGAAGTATGTGTTAGTTAAAATTTAAGCTACTATTAGACCATTCACTTGGATCAAATGGATTAACTTCATCGTCAAGAAGATTCATTGTGTTACTTAAATACTATTTAAGTTTGATATAATTAACATTTATTTTAATATTATACATGTTAAATGATTCTTTGATAGGGTAATTTCTGTTAGCTGTATTGACTTGTTTGTTTTTGTTCAAATATTGAAGTAAAATTATTGTCTTTGTCAATGTTGATAAATATTGTGATTCTAGTGTGAACATTTCCTCTATTACTGTTGTCCATGCAGCATTTGTGTCTTTAATTAAGATTGTGTTGTGTTTCATTTATTTAATTAAGATTGTGTTGTGTTTCATTTATTTTAGTTATACATAATTGTTGTGTTGTGTTTCATTTATTTCAGTTATACATAATTGTTGTTTTGTTTTGTTTTTTAAATATAATTAATATTATTGGTTCAAGATAACCACTATTATTTCTGATAGATTCTTGATAGTAACAATAACTATCAATTGTTTATAAATATAATTTATGCAAAGGTCAATATTTATGTACACACTATAGAAAATAGTAGATAAGGCATTTTTACAAATATAATAATTGACAATAGTCAACATTTACATACAAGTAAAGTAAATTGAAAAATAAGAAGAGAAAATAATTTATCAATCAAAATATTATGCTTTGCATTGTTCCAATTCCAAAATGCTTTCAATTATAATAGCATTGTGAATATAAATAATAGTATTGCAAGTGTTTAGCTTCAACTTAATAATACATGGTCTACATAATAATTATAAGAATTACATTGTGAATGTACACTCTATAAATAATAATAAATAATAGCATTGGCCTGTACAAAATAATAATTTATTGTTAATGATCAAGAATTAAATATGGATGTAAAAGTTAAATTATTGTATGAAGAAGCTAAAGCTTTAGCTAAGGAATTTGAAATAACAGAAAAAAAAGAATTGCAAGAATTTATAGAAAAGAAAGTAAAAGAGTTAAAAAAGGAATTATCTGATAAAGAAAGAGATGAGCGTGCAGAAAGTAGGTCACATGAACTTAAACAAAAA
This sequence comes from Anisus vortex, assembly GCA_949126835.1. Classification (NCBI taxonomy): domain Eukaryota; kingdom Metazoa; phylum Mollusca; class Gastropoda; family Planorbidae; genus Anisus; species Anisus vortex. Next base: position 5,337,219 of record OX421497.1, read on the forward strand.
GAATTAGACAATGAACTTAAACAAAAAGAATTAGAATTAGAACTTAAACAAAAAGAAATACAATTAAAACTAGACCATGAATTAGAACTAGCTAAATTGCAACAAAATAAGGTTGAGCATTCAACTAATTCATCTAATAAACATGGCGTTAGATTTAAAATGCCACCATTTGATGGAAAAGAAAATATTTTAGATTTTTTAACTCTCTTTGAAACAACATGTAAAGGGTATAACATTCCGCAATCGGAATGGTATATTCATTTAATTCCTCAATTGAAAGACAAAGGAAGGGAAGCATTAGCTCATATTGATAAAGAGATTACTGATTACACAATAATTAGAGAACAGTTGATAAAATTTTTTATCCATTCAGAGGACTATTATAGACAAAAATTTCATTCTTTTTTATTAACTGATAAAATAGAACCAAGAGCTTTTGTCTCTGAAGTGAAATCATTCTTATTAACTTGGTTAGAACTAATCAAAATAGACACAAAAAATCCCAATGAAATTATTGAGATGGTAGTAGTAGATAAAGTGTTACAAATGGCTTCCAAACCTTTGTTTACACATATTATGGAGAGGAAAGTAAGAAATATTGAAAATTTAATAGATGCTATCTCCAATTTTAAAGATAGTAATCCCAATGTAGAACTTACTAAACAGACTCAAACAGTAAATACCATGCAAAATAGAAGACATAGGAGCTATTCACCTCCTAGAACAAATAGTCAATATGGTAGAAGACAAAACTATGGTAATGAAACAAATACAAACAGACAAAATCTTAGATGTCAATTTTGTAATCGTTATGGACATATAGACAGATTTTGTGGTTTCAGAATAAAACAATTAAGTAACAGGTATAGACAAAATGAATATAGCCAAAATAATCAAAATTTTCAAAATAAAAACTTTACAAGACAGAATTTTCCACAAGGAAATCAAAACTTTACAAGACGGAATTTTCCACAAGGAAATCAAAATCAAAACTTTACAAGACTGAATTTTCCACAAGGAAATTCTACAAATCAGCATGTTACCAATCCAAATTCTGCAAATCAAAATTTTCAGAATAGAAATAAAGGCTATACAAATAATCCTACTACTCACAGAAACAATGTAATATTTGAGAATAAAGGTCAACTGATCTTATTCCCTGCATATGTTGAGGGAATACGTACCTATTGTCTAAGGGATACTGGTTCATCTCTCACTTGTGTAGATGAGAGGATTATTCCTCCTCATAAAGCCAAAAATATCTTAAGGATAGAAACAATTAAACTAGGTAATGGATCTATGGTTAGTTGTCCAATCACTACCATACAAATTGATACTCCTTGGCTTACAGGATATACTGAAGCAGCCATTTTAAAAAATTGTGTTGCTCCCCTAATAATAGGTAATACATATGGAGTCAAACAGGACAATAGTTTTGAAATATTTCAACAATGGATGGATCTTAAATCCACAGATTTAAACTTAAAACCTGTAATTTTGTTAGAAAATAATCAACTGGGAGATTTATCACAAGATGAATTCGGCCCTGCCTTGCAAACTGTCAGCTTTTTACAAACACTAGGCAAGTCAGACAGTAGCATTATTAATGACACACCTAATATAGATATACCTATAAACAAAGTGAAAGAAAATCTAATGCCTAAATGGAATGGTACAGAGAAATTGAATCAATATATTGAAAGGTTTGAAGAACAGTGTGAAATAAATAATATACCTAAACAATTGCATGCCATATCACTGTGCAAACATTTAGAAAATCACAAAGCAATATACAATATTGCAGAGAAAGAAATCAATGACTTTCAAACATTGAAAACAAACATTTTAGCATATATTGATACTACTCAAAAGAAAACTGAAACACAAATGAAAAAACATGAACAGATTAGCTTAAATAGTATGCCTTTTGATGAACAAACATTAAAAAATGAACAAAAACAAGATGAGTATATAAACAAAATTGTGTCACAACTTGGTAAAGAAAATTTTAAACAAGGACAAATGAAATTAATTAATGGAATTCTTTGTAGGATAGAAACAAAAACTGATATAACTCAAATAGTTGTGCCAAAATCTTTGACGGTGCAAATAATGAAAATTTCGCATGATAATGCATTAGCAGGTCACTTAAGTACAAAAAAAACTTGTAACAAAATCAAAAACAACTTCTGGTGGCCCAATTTAGAAAAGGATTTGAAAACATTCATAAAAAGTTGTTCAACATGTCTGATACATAATCAGAAAAATTCAAAACATAAAGCACCTTTACAAAAAACAGATACTGTAGACAAACCTTTTGTAAAGATAGCCATTGATATTATTGGACCTATGAAAGAAGCTAGGAATTCAAAAGCTAAATTTGCATTAACACTCATTGATATGGGTAGTAGATGGGTGGAAGTAATCCCTCTAAGAGAAATAACCGCAGATAGAGTATGTAACTCACTATTGCCAATATTCTGCAGATTTGGATTTCCTAAAACTATATTAAGTGATAATGGTACACAATTCAAATCCAAATTGACTCAAGCTTTTACTAAAATGCTCAACATAACACAAATTTTTAGTTCAATCTACCACCCAGAGTCAAATGGTATGGTTGAAAGGGCAAATCAAACTATAAAACAAATGTTAGCTAAGGTTTGCGAAGAACACCCTTATGAATGGGATGAATTCCTACCAGCCATTCTCTTTGCTTATAGACAGGCAAAGCATGAAAGCACTGGTTACTCACCTTTTGAGTTAATCTTTGGTAGAAATGCCAATGGTCCATTAGAGAATTTTAAAGCAGAATTACTAAAAACCAAAGAAACAAAAATATCACCTTTTGATCTAATAAATAAGACAGAAAAACATATGCAAACAGCATATCAATTTGCTGTGGAAAAAAACCAAGAAATTAAAGAAAAAACCATACTTAGAGAAAACATGAATAAAAACTTAAGAAAGTTAGAAATAGGCAACAAAGTACTTGTATATCTACCCATTGGTTCTGGTAATACTATGCAATGGAAAGGTCCTTATGACATTATACATAAATTGTCAGATGTTACATATAAAATTGACATAAATGGTAGTGAAAAAATTGTTCACATCAACAATTTAAGACATTATGAAGAAAGCAATATAGTTGATACTACATCAAAAACTAATGACAAAATAGAAAACAACAATGTTATCATCGTTGAAGATGAAAATATTAAAGACATTCCAAGTAATGTTAACTACTTGTGTGGCATGACTGCAAATACAACTAATGAATTAGAGCAAATTAATTTAGATCATATTCCAAGTGTAGAAACTAAAATTAAAATAGTGAAAATATTAAACAAATTTAAAGATACAATCACAGAAACACCTGGTTTGACTAATGTCATTGAACATACAATAGAATTAACTGACAAAAAAGAGTTTAGATCAAAAGCTTATAGAATTCCACAAATGCTAGTTGACAAAGTGGATAAAGAATTGGACCAATTAATTGAAAATAAGATTATAAACAAATCTATGTCTCAATACTCTTCACCAATGGTAATAGTAAGAAAAAAAAATGGTTCAATTAGACTTTGCTGTGACTATCGCAAATTAAATAAAATCACAAAAATTGATCAGGAAGGGTTACCTAACATAGACAATATCATCAATACTATGGCAACTGGGAAAATATTTTCCACTATAGACTTGACCAGAGGTTTTTGGCAAGTACCTCTAGATAAAAATTCTAAAGATTACGCAGCTTTTATCACACATAGAGGTGTGTTTAACTGGAATGTAATGCCATTTGGTCTCATAAATAGTACTGCAACTTTCACTAAATTAATGAGAAAAATTCTTCCTCAAAGAAACAACATAATTCACTATGTGGATGATGTATGTATATATACAGAAACTTGGGATGAACACTTGACTATCTTAGAAGAAGTCTTACAAATACTAAAAGATAACAATTTAACTGTATCCCCAACTAAATTGAAGATAGGACAAACAGAAATTGAATTTCTGGGACATACATTTTCTAATGGCCAAGTCAAGCCAACAGAACAATTACACAAAAAGATCTTAGAAATAAAGACACCTAAAACTAAGAAAGAAGTTAGAGCACTCTTAGGTTTATTCAATTATTACAGCAAGTTTATTCCAAAATACAGTCAAATAGTTAGACCTATCATAGATCTTACAAAAAAATTTCAACCAAATTATGTAAATTGGAATAATGAATGTGAACAATCATTCAGACAACTAGTTAATGAGTTTTCTAAAGAACCAATTCTGGAAACTATTCAGAAAGATGATGAAATTATTTTAGCCTGTGATGCGTCAAAAATAGGACTAGGTGCTTGTATTTTTAAGAAAGTAATGATAGATTCAGAAATGGTGTACAAACCAGCATTCTATATAAGCCGTGCATTAACTAATAGTGAAAAAAATTTCAGTATATTGGAATTGGAAGGCTTATGCATAGCTTATGCTGTATTGAAATTTCAATACTATTTGTTAGGACGTAAGTTTACAATTCTCACAGATCACAAACCATTAGTAAATTTTAATGTGTCAAATGTAAATAACAAACGCATAAACAAATATGCATTATTACTATCTGATTATCAGTTTCAGATCAAAAGCATAGTTGGAAAAGATAATCATTTGCCAGACGTGTTATCAAGATTATCCATTTATATCCCAGATATTGAATAGACAATACTGACAGATAATTGTCTAGGACTAATGTAAAACTTGAGACTTCAGATTTTTGGTCTCATGGTGTATAACTTCTGTAAGACACCGATGTAAATTGTTTTTATGATGATTATTTATGTTTTATGATGATTATTTATGTGTTTTTTGTACTATGATTACATGAATATTACATGACTTAATTAGATACGTTAACTATTGATATGCAACTAAATATTTCATTGATTTTGTAACAATAATTTATGTTCCCGATATATGTAATTATGCAAAAATAATAATGAATTATTATTTTTTCCGGGAGGGGTGAGTAATGCTAGTATGCACTAACATGGTCAAAGGGAAATGACTCAGTAAATAGTCAAAAGTCAATTGTATAGTACAAGAGTTATGGGGACTGGGAAGATTGTAAATGTCACATTCTAGTTGGTTCTACTGCGTCGTAGCTATATAAAGCATGATTCGCACGTTTTACACGTCTCAGTCTGATCACGGGGTTTTACATGTCTCAGTCTGATCACGGGGGGTAAAGGACCGGAGAATAGGCAGTCGACTCAAATATCCAGCAGCGTATAGACGTATACGTTAGACTCGGAACTATACCACATTTTATCAGAATACTATTTCATTCTTGGACTTATATTATATTATATGATTGTTGGATGTACTGTGAATAATGTATTGTGAGTAATAATAAATAGATATATATATTGCTGCAAAGATTTGAATTATCAAGTGTGTTAAACGTACTGTGAAAATAATATTAGAAACATTTAACTCAACTCAATCAACTCAATCAACTCATGATTCTATTAGCCTACGAAGAACAATAATAATTAAAATAGGATCAATAACAAGAACCAAAATAAAAAAGGCGTGCTACTTGAAGTAATGATTACCTTCCAACCAACCAAAAGAAAACCGTCTTTGATAATCAAAACCGGTTTTCGGTTTCAAAACCGGAATCCAGGAATTCCGGTCTTCGTTTAACATCCTTCTTTGTTAGGGATGACAAGAGTATCTGCACTAATATTGTGTCATAGTTCAGTTACGTCATATAATTATATTCCAATACACGTCACACGTGAGACTCGGGCGCAAATCTCCCACACTACACGACATACTTTGGGGGGCTCATTCGGTATTTTGTGTGTGTGTAGTGTACCTATAAATGTGCTCACGATCTTCATAGTTAAAGTAATATTTCTATTACTCACAGATCACACTGAACCTAATCTACAAAGAAAAGCTGCATATTATGTCACTCAAATTGTACGACATAACACTGCTTTTAATTATTTTAGTATGCACATTCAAAAGCTGTTTTAGACCTTTAGTCCTTTGGACTACATATTATATTCTAGTGGCTTCGGCTTGAACATAATTCATTTGGCTACTGTTTACAGGAGTGAGTTGGCAGGAGAAGATAAAGAACCTAAGATCTAACATAACAAAAAAGGGTGCAGACGCGTTCGTTGTCACATCATTAGATGAGATTGCTTGTGAGTTATAGAGTAAATTACATTTTAAATAAGTCTGAGATTACTTTGGTTACGATCCTTTATTAAATAACATTAAAAAAAGCTATTTTACTATGTATAAACAGCCACTAACAAACAACAACTTACTTACAGCACGTAACGCCGTTGGCGCTTATGGCAGCAACAAAGTCTTTCCATCTTTGTAACGTTTGCGACAATTTCGATTTTACCCCAAGAGAAACTGAATTTCTTTACTTCCTGTACTAGTGTTCTTCGCCAGGTTACTTGAGGTTTTTCGAATGAAAGGTAAAGAGTTTCGCAAGATCCTGTTGTGACATTCGCCAACTTTCGTCATCATATAAAAAAAACAGGAACACAGACACAGCTGTTATAGAGTTTTAAATTGGTTCTGGTACTGTATTGGCAGGAATCCCAGATGTTGTTCATGCCGTAAAATGAATTTCTTTCTTTATTCAGTCTGCTCTGAATGTCTTTTGTGCTTCCCCCACATCTGGTGTGAGTGAGCTTCCTAGGTATGTGAATTTTTCTGAGCTAGGAAGATCTTTATTATCAACTTTGACTGGAATCATAGTTGTGATGTTTAGAATCATGACTTCTGATAACTTTCAGATTGAATTTGATCCCACTTGTGAGCTATATTGATTCAGTCTGTCTGTTTGTCTTGTCTTGCATTTGTTGATAGGTGTGAGATAAAAGTTCTAGGTCATCAGCATAGTCTAAATCCTCAAGTGTCGACAACACTGTCCATCCAATGCCATTGTTTCCCACTTCTTATATGCTTTTCATCACCCAGTCGATGAGGATGTTAAAAAGCAATGCAGAAATCCTCCATCCATATTGCACTTCTGTCTTTAATTCGAACCATATGTTGCTACATTTCATGCAACAACACACGACTGCAAACATTTCAAAAGTTTAATATAGCATTCTCTGTGACTGTGAACTTATTGGTATACTATTATTGTAAACATTAATTATTTTTCAGAAACAAATATACATTGTAAAAATAACATTGACTTCAAAATTAAAAAGCAATTTGATGAGATTATCATTTGTGTTTTCTCTTATAGGGCTCTTTAATCTGCGAGGATCTGACACAAAGTACGCCCCATACGTTCATGCTTATGCAATTGTGGAGGTGGAGCCAAATAGAACCTTGTAATTGTTGTCTAATGTTTTAATTTAGCTTTTAAATAATTAAGCTTTCAAGAATCAGGTAAATATTCTCTAATTGTAAGTTTGGCTTTTCGGATAGTTGAGCTTTCAATAATAGGATAATTATTTTCTAATGTTTAGTTTTGGCTTCTTTTGATACTTAAGACTTTTTCGATATTTAAATTTTCAATAATAGGGTAATTATTTTCTAATGTTTAGTTTTGGCTTCTTTTGATACTTAAGACTTTTTCGATATTTAAATTTTCAATAATAGGGTAATTATTTTCTAATGTTTAGTTTTGGCTTCTTTTGATACTTAAGACTTTTTCGATATTTAAATTTTCAATAATAGGGTAATTATTTTCTAATGTTTAGTTTTGGCTTCTTTTGATACTTAAGACTTTTTCGATATTTAAATTTTCAATAATAGGGTAATTATTTTCTAATGTTTAGTTTTGGCTTCTTTTGATACTTAAGACTTTTTCGATATTTAAATTTTCAATAATAGCGTAATTATTTTCTAATGTTTAGTTTTGGCTTCTTTTGATACTTAAGACTTTTTCGATATTTAAATTTTCAATAATAGGGTAATTATTTTCTAATGTTTAGTTCTGGCTTCTTTTGATACTTAAGACTTTTTCGATATTTAAATTTTCAATAATAGCGTAATTATTTTCTAATGTTTAGTTCTGGCTTCTTTTGATACTTAAGACTTTTTCGATATTTAAATTTTCAATAATAGGGTAACTATTTTCTAATGTTTAGTTTTAGCTTCTTTTGATACTTAAGACTTTTTCGATATTTAAATTTTCAATAATAGGGTAATTATTTTCTAATGTTTAGTTTTGGCTTCTTTTGATACTTGAGACTTTAAAGAATCATGTAAAAGTAATAACATAACAACACGCTGATCGGTGTAACAACTTTCTTTCGCATTCTACGATCCCTTACAAAAACAATTGAACTTGCTGCAAATATGCTAACAAGCCACACTCAATCCCCCAACAGCCGGACTGTCATCTTCACTGACGCCAGAACAGTTCTCCAGTCTCTAAAAAAAAAAAAAAGCCCTGATCAATCAGTCACCCAGTACATAACTTTTAAAACTCAGAAAAATAACTAAAGAACTGGCTCTCCAATGGATCCCTGGTCATATACAAAATGAAGGGATAACACTGCCGACACCTTAGCTAAAGCTGGATGCAGACAAAACCAATTTACTATGAAAGGGACAAATATTATAGTCATGTTACTATAAGACTCAATGCTCAATGTCACTGAAGTATGTCCATAATTTCTAGTTCAGCAACTCGGACATGTAGACGGTCACCCTTTAAACAATACTTAACCTATACTAAAACATGAAACGACGTTAATCTTAGACCAACTAACTGAAGACAATCTTTAAAGCTAAAAAAAATATCAGAAAAGAAATGTAAGATTTATTATAAGCAACAGCAATCCGAAAAGTAACACCAATAGATTAATAACTGCATTAATAATAATGTTTACTGCAAATATTAGTGTCTATCTCTTGTTCAGGTTGATTTTAGATAACAGTTATGAAAGACTTCGAGCTCAGCCGACAGATCCTGAAACGAAAGTGAAACTCCGGAAACATCTAGAACCAATTGAATGGGACCTTTTTCTTGTTGATTGGAAACATGACCCAATCATTAATGTAAATATAATGTTCAATATTGAAATATGGACATTTTGAATCTGACCAGGTTGTCTTGGAAATGGGCCTTTGCCCTGACATGCAGTAATCAGTGGCGTAGCCAGGTTTTGGCGCTAGGGGAAGCGAAATTTTAGGAAAAGGCCTCAATTTTAGCAATTTTTCCAGATTAATAGAAGAACTAAGAATTTGTACGTATCAAGTGTTATAAGAAAACCATGTGCCTCAGGATACACACACTGTATAATAGTACAGTTTTTATTTAACCATTCAGGATTCTTTTTCTAGTAGCTAATAGTGATGGGAATTTCTGCAATATTAATTGCATTTACTGCTGATTTTCGGAATGAACATCTAGTATCGAAAAGTATTTATAGAATCAATGCGAATGCTCTATAGCAGGTTCGGCAACCTAAGGCTCGCGTGCCAGATTTGGCACGCAGAACGATTTTCAGTGGCACGCGAAAGAACTCCAAGAATATTGTTTAACGCAAGTGAAAACAATGTATGTCAGCATAATTAGTAGGTGCTGCATGGCGAACTACATGGGAATCACACTGGACGTCGACTGTTTTAGTTCAGGAATCTTTGTATGCAAAGCTCCCATCATTGGACTTGCAATCTGTGATTGTTAAAATAGTCAATTGTATAGTTTCTCAAGTGTCTTCTAGAAGAAAGTCATACGGAGTATAGGTAAAGTCTTGGATAGATTATTTTCTTGTGCTGGAAGCAATTAAGATATATCTTAATGAAAAAAAAATATTCCGTTATTGAATGAGAAGAACTGACTGTTGAAGCCAATGTTTCTGTATGACTAGACGACATCTAGTACTAGATTAAATAGGCCTAGCCTTTGCCATTGCTTGTCTTAACCTTTACAGTCCCGGGCGCGTATATAGCGGAACTGAAGGCAGCATAGATAGAAGTAGGTCGGTACTGGAAGGGTTAATAAAATGGCAAATGTAATTTTAGATAGTCTATTCTGTTGATAGAGGCATGAACCATAGAACATATGATAAACCTTAACACATATGTAGTTCGTATGTCGCATGATTGTAGGTGTCCCATAATGCCCATATTGACATCGTACATTTAATATAACAATAAACTCGTCAAATAAAACACACATATGTTGCCAATATCAAATATAAAGCCTACCTTCACAATGACGTACTTATATTATTATGCAATCAGTTGAAATCGTCACGTGTCTATAATTGCTAAGTCTATCATATAGACTAGATAGGCCGATTGGTAATTTTTCAAGTCAGGCATAGTCTAAATTAATAGTTTAAGACAATGCCCAAAATTGCCTCAAGGGGCCAATACAGGGTCAAGCACAAACATAACAACAACAGAACACTTGTAGAGAAAATGAAAAAATAGCACCTATAATGTTAACTAATAGCAATAATTAATACTAATAATAACAGCCTTACATGAATACATGAATAAATGAATGTAAAAAATAAAGTTTAAAAGAATAATACTCTAAGTCGGAAGCTGTGATGCAGAAATTCGAGCTAGGATTGGGTCAGCAAATGCGGCAATGGCTAAACTAAACATGGCGCAGGATATGCCCAAACGGTGGGCATGGATTAAGTAAGGAGAAAGAACACTTAAGGCACAAGAAGGTGGAAGAAAATGTAATACCCTCCGCAGTTTTCATTTGCACCCAGTGTGACTCGTGTCTATATTTCCTGGATTGATCTCTTCAGCCACACGAGGTCCCGGAAGAATGAAATGATCGTCTCTCGAGACGTAATATCTTAACACATCTCAACACATCTCAACACATCTCAACACATGCCTGCATATGCCTGCTGCTGCCTTTTAATTTCGGCTATTTATTACCCCCAGAAAGAAAGTGAGTGACTTATGACTGCACTTCAGAAGTTTCGCCAAGATCAGATGGTGTCTTTTCACCTAGTTCCTTTAGTATCTCAAATTCTCTACAAGCTATAAATGGGTGTCTACAATTCTCACTATGCTCAGTGTCTTGGCGCCGGTTAAAAGATGCAATAAGTTTCGAATTTTTTTTCCCCCTCAAAATATAATTCGTAGACATACTGCTGCATACATGGTATGAAATGATAACTTCGCATTTTAAATACGTAAATCGTGTCGATTATGAAGTTAACCTAAACTTTATAACTTTCACTGCGAAATAAAAGATAAAGATTCGGAAATGTAAACTTTACACTTTAACTGTCACTGTCAATTATAGTTTGGAAAATGTTAAATTTACACTTTAACTATTACTGACAAATTAGAATTTAATGTTAATAGAAAAGTCTTACTATTCATTCTTGAAAAAATGTTTTATCTTCTATTCTTTCTAAAAAAATTTTTCCTCAGGTGTTTGGTTATGATAAGTATGGTCCGATTTGGATGATGTCCCTTTTGAAAAATTTCACTGCAACAAGAAAATACTGGATCACACCTGAGGCAAACTATGACATATTTTTGGGTGTTAAGGTTGGTATACTACTATCATAAGACTGTATCAATTAAGTGTCATATAGGCCCCTGTATCACTAAATCGGGCCCTTTGTTCATTGAACAACCTGTGCCAACCCTTGCTTCGCCACTGACTCGATATTTTCAGTCGCGGTGTATGAATATTATACAAAAACCACTTGAATAAATAACCTTAGTAATATTATTTGTTTAACACTAACTGCAAAAACAATGCAAGTGACGCTCAGATTTTTAATACGCTTTTAAACAATAAAGAACACATTTATAAATGAAAGTTAATTTTTAAAATATTATATATTCTACATCAATAAATAAAACTTTATACAAGAAAATAGACAGAAAGAGTGACTAATTTATTCAAATAATTGTTTTTATTAAAATGATTACAAACACACTTTTATAAAGACTACTATTGATATTTGTGATTTACTGTTACGTTATGTTATGTTATTGATATTTGTGATTTACTGTTACGTTATGTTATGTTATTGATATTTGTGATTTACTTTTATGTTATGTTATTGATATTTGTGATTTACTGTTACGTTATGTTATGTTATTGATATTTGTGATTTACTTTTATGTTATGTTATTGATATTTGTGATTTACTGTTACGTTATGTTATGTTATTGATATTTGTGATTTACTTTTATGTTATGTTATTGATATTTGTGATTGACTGTTACGTTATGTTATGTTATTGATATTTGTGATTGACTGTTACGTTATGTTATGTTATTGATATTTGTGATTTACTGTTACGTTATGTTATGTTATTGATATTTGTGATTTACTGTTACGTTATGTTATGTTATTAATATTTGTGATTTACTGTTACGTTATGTTATGTTATTGATATTTGTGATTTACTGTTACGTTATGTTATGTTATTGATATTTGTGATTTACTGTTATGTTATCATAACATATTGTCACCTTTTATTTTAACTCTTTTTAATTTTGCAGAACAATTTCACCATTGCACCATCTCCCATCGCAATTGATAAATCAGTGAAAAACCCACAAGAAAGTGCCGGGATGAGGAATGCTAATGTAAGATCCATTCTTTCACAGCGCGTATGCCACAGTCAGTAATTATTTTCTCATCTGTTCAACGGCATACTAGTTCGCAGTAATGTACAAAGTTAGCGAAAGTGAGTGTTGGCTCACCCGGAGATAAGACAAAGATTTGGCCTCTAAAGATTTGATGGCACCATAGACACCATTTGATGGTACCATAGACACCATTTGATGGCACCATAGACACCATTTGATGGCACCATAGACACCATTTGATGGCACTGTCACGATGTGGCAATTGCGAGGGGGTAATAATGGCTGGTTGTCTTAGAAGTATGAGGTGCCGATGCTGTGGTTGACCTGGAATATTTATTTGTTCTCTACTGGCTCGTTCAGATGTTGTTAAACACACACAAATAGACAGTTCTAAGTTAGGCAAGCAAGTCTCTGGTTACGTTTCAGGTGTTTATTTATGATTCAGATTCAATATCCAATGATGAAATATACATACTAACATGCAGGGGAGATATAATGCTTGAGATATATGCACAGGAACGTCTATCACTCAATATACTGTGTTGTTGCGGAATCCAAAGTTAGGCTACGTAACTATACTGAGGAAATTACGATTACTGGCTAGGTATCTGCAAGTCCAAGTAACAATTTGGGAGCTAGACCAAAACGATGTATCTAGCTCGGGAGCTGGGAGAGATCTGCTTTAGTTTAGTTGGGCGGGCTTTTTCGTGGACACTAGTCACCTGACCCAAGGTTAATTTGGTTGGCTTACATTTAATTACATCCTATTCTCATTGGCTAGATTGAAAGTATCCATAGACAATGGAGTGACACGATGATTCACTAGGGGAGAAAAAGGGGGGGGGTTTAGGCGGGTGTACATGAAGGCACTAATACAGCCAGCACAATGGGTGTCAAAGTGTCAAGGGAGGGCGGGAAGACGATTTATTATTCCTTACCGGGACAATGGGTGGCAAGGTGTCAAAGGAGGGGGGGGGAGTCGATTTATCACTCCTTACCGGGGACTTAATTAACAAGAGTTGGTTAGGGGAAGGAAGATGTGGTGGTCTAGGTAGACATACTGCCCATATAATAGTAATAGTAATGCAGGGCATTACGTCCGTATATATAATAGCAATGCGAACGGCACAGGTGGGAGGTAAACGAAGGGTCGGGTTTTTGAGTCAATGACGTAATGCCTATCTACATGTATTTTGAATTAGCAATAAGAATAATAGTGTAGTTATTGACATGATATAAATATATACATTAAAGAATTCACATATCTGACACACATACTTCTCATTCATTCAAGATTGTGTACCATCTCGGTAGCATAAGTCAGTAACCTCTGAATTTGGGAATAAAGAGTGTAGTGAAGATTAAGGAAAAGTGTTGAGTGTTACAGTTGAGTGAGATAGAGATGTTTTATGGCGTCAGACCGCTCTCCTCCTTTCTATTCTAAACTTATACGCTACTCTATGATCTTGCGTTCTACTATCTATCTACATTAGTGCTAATAAGTCATAGTTTAATCCAGAACTGTGACATTCGCCCGGGCAACTTGGGAATTTACTCTAGGAGTAAATTCACCTAAATTACTGTGTCTGGGGCAGGGGTCTGAGGGGTGTCAGTGGGTCCTGAGTCAGGGCTGGGGTCTGAATCGGAGTACCGTGACAGGAAATCTGCGAGATGGTGTTCCTTCCCAGACTGGTAGATGGTCTGGAAGCTGTACTGTGACAGGGTGAGGGAGTATCTCATTAACCTTCTGTTTAGGTTTTTTGCGCATGCGAGAAACGTGAGGGGTTGGTGGTCTGTGTGGAGGATGAAATGCCGACCGTATAGGTACACGTGGAACTTCTCAATTCCAAACACAAGAGCCAAACATTCTAGCTCAGAAGTACCGTAATTCATTTGGGTGGCGTTGAGCTTACGCGAGGCATAAGCTACGGGAAACAGCATATTATCATGCTCCGGGTCGGGTTGTAGCAGGGCCGCGCCGACGGCGCGTCCACTAGCGTCGCACTTCAATACGTAGGGGCGGGTCGGGTCAGGCAGACGGAGTATGGGTTTATTAGTGAGAGCAGCCTTCAGCTGGTCGAACGCTAGCTGGCATTCTGTTGACCAGGTGACTTTTTCCGGGAGGTTTTTCCGCGTCAAGTCTGTTAAAGGGGCCGCGATGCTATTGTATTGCGGTATGAACTTTTGGTAATACCCTGTTAATCCTAGGAGGGACCTTATACCTGATTTGGTGGTGGGCTGAGGGGCTAACTTAATTTTCTCTACTTTGGTTTCGTCTGGCATTATTTTGTTCTTTTCGATCATGTGACCTAAGAATTTCAGTTTATTGAAACCTACCATGCATTTCGACGGCCTGGCGGTTAGGCCGGTTTCGCGGAGTCTAGCTAGTAGAGTGGTTATCGTTTCCACATGTTCTGCCCAGGTGGGCGTGGCTATCAAGATGTCATCCACGAAGTGGGTGATCCCAGGTCGGTCAATTGGCTGGATCAGTTTTCGCATCATGCGAGTGAACACGGAGGGGGAATTGTTTAGGCCAAAGGGGACGGTTTGGAATTCGAAGTGGCCTTGGTCGGTGGTAAAGGCGAGGTAAGGGCGGCACTTCTCTTCCACTTCTATTTGGAAGAACCCCTTGCTAAGGTCAAACTTGGAAAAGTATTGAGCGTTGCTCAGTTTTGAAAATAGTAAATCAGGGTCTGGCATGGGCTCGACTTGAAATTCAGTGACTGCGTTTAACCGGCGGAAATCTACGCACATGCGGTGAGATCCGTCTGATTTCTTTACTAATACTATCGGCGCATTGTATGGGGAGGTTGAACTCGCGATGATGTTATGGGCTAACAGATAATTGATTTCTTTCTCAATGACGTCCAGTTTGGCGTGGGGCATAGCATATGGCTTGACCGTAATGGGTCGCGGGTCCGTGACTTTCATGGTGAACGTCTCTAAGTTAGTACGTCCTGGGGTGTCAGTTAGCACATCTGAGTGTGAGGAAAGTAAGTTTTTGACTGTTTTGATCTGTTCAGGGGTTAAGAGGGGACAGATTCCTACGTCATCCATGGTTTCTCCCTTATGTAAGGGAAACGCGGTCAGTGAGCCATCGGCTTCTGTTTCTTCCGCGATGGCGGTTGCTACAAGGGGCGTATCGTCGAGTGGGCGTTCGAGGTATTGTTTTAGCAGGTTGATGTGGAACAGTTTGTCTTTGTTTCCGACTTTGATGAGGTAGTTAGTGCCTGAGAGCTTTTTTGTAACTGGGTAGGGGCCCCTCTATGCTAACTGGAGTTTGTTGTAAGAGGAGGGGAGGAGCAGTAGTGCCTTATCGCCCGGAGCCAGAGAGCGTTCTTTGGCCCGCCGATTGTATAGTTTCTCCTGTTTCTCCCTCTCCTTGGCTAAGTGTTTTGAGGCGATAGTGTGGACAGTGTTAAGCCTAGCCTTTAAGTTGTTGATGTAGGCGTGGACGGAGAGTTCTTCGGGATGTGGGGAAGGATTAGTCCAGGCGCGCTTGAGGAGTTCTAGAGGCCCACGGGGTTGGGAACCGAATAGCATCTCATAGGGAGTGTAGCCTAGAGTAGAATGGGGGGTGGACCGATATGCGAATAAGGCTGTGGGGAGGAGTGTGTCCCACTCATCCAGAGGGCCATCGACGGTTTTCTTTAACAGCCCGATTAAAGTTTGGTTAAAACGTTCGACTAGCCCATTGCATTGAGGGTGGTAGGGGGAGGATCGGATGTGGGTGGTGTTCATTATGTGCAGCGCTTCTCCCATCAGTGTACCGGTGAATTGGGGCCCGTTATCGGAGAGTAGGACTTCGGGAAACCCCACTCTCGTGAAAATAGTAAACAGTGCCTCGGCCACGTGTTTCGCGTCCTCTTTCGGCAACGCTACCGCTTCCGGCCAATTGGTGGCCTGACATATCACGCAGAGTATGAACCTGTTCTTCTTACGTGTTATGGAAAGTGGCCCGACGAGGTCTACTGACACCCGCTGAAAGGGTGTGTCGGTCACCGGGTGTTTACCTAACGGTACTGGTTTAGTGTGCTGGGCCTTGGACATGAGCTGGCATTGGTGGCATGACGCTACAAATCGTTTGATCTCATTATGCATGCCGGGCCAGTGGAAATAATGGGTGATTTTGTTGATTGTGGACCCTTGCCCTTGGTGACCACCCAGGGTTGAGTCGTGGGCCGCCTCCATTACTTGTCTACGGTAGGGACCGGGAATGATGAGCTGGTCTCTGACCGATCCGTCAGGGAGGCTGGACCGTCGGAACAGTCGTTTCCCTTTTTGAATAAACGAGTGGGGTTTCGGGGGGTCTGGGTTTTGACCGACCTTAGCGAACAGTGGGGCCAGGGTCGAGTCTTCCTGTTGAGCCCGCAGGAATTCGTGGGCCGTGGGGGATTCCTCGAGAGGGTGGGGAACAGGGTCAGGGTGCGCGCGTGTGGCCACTGAGGCTAGGGGGGGGAGGGGGACATCGGCAAGGTTGACGTATCGTTCCCCCAGGATGACGTCATAGGGTAATTTGGCTCGGACTGCTAAGGTAGCCGTGCCAGTGTATGGTTCCGACTTGATGTGAACCTTGGCGGTTGGGAGGGACTCAACTTCTCCCGTTACCACTCTATATTGGATTGACTCGCCGGTGTAATCGGAGGGACTCACGAAGGAGGTCTTAGCGAACCCATCGATCTGGCATCCTGAGTCGAGAAGGGCCCTGGCTCTTTTAGAGTTGATCTCTATATTTCTTTCTGTCTTGGTTTCCGGTTTGTCGGAGGGTGTAAGCGGGGGGGTGTCGGTTTCTGGGTCTTGCGTCCGGGGGGTGTCCGCAGGGCAAAGGGTGATGGTGTATACTCCTCGGGGGGGGGGGTTCTGGGAGTGATTAGGGCCGGTATGTGCATTAGGCTGTTGCCCAGTGGAGTTACCTTGTCGAGTCAATTGGGTTTGCCCGGTGCCGGTTTGTGCCCTGGTCGGTTGGTATGGTTGGCCCGCACGTCGGGAGTCTTGAGGGGGCGGGGGGGGGGTCTGTGTTGGGGTGGACCCGGTCGGGACGACGGGAAGCTGGTTTGGCTGATTAGTGGGGGAGGGTTGGTGCGGTGGTTGTCCCAGTTATTCCAGGGTGACTGTGGGTGACCCGGGCGGGACAGATGGCCCGGTGGCCGTGTCGACCTCCCATTTTCCTGTCGGGAAGCGGGATGTGAGAGAGATTTCTCCCGGGGGTGGGACGTTTCTACCTTGTTGGCTTGCAGAAATCTATCTGCGCTTTGTAGGGAGGAGGGTAACCCTTCGATCCCGTGTTGTATCAGGAAGGCCTTGAGTTTAGGGGTCATTTGTGACTCTACCTGCTCAGTCATTAGGAGGGTGACCATACCGTCGAATGACTGCTCGATATTTCCCAACTCAACCCACTTAAGAAGGTAGGATTGTATTCGTTCCGCGAATCGGGTGTAGTTCTCCCCTGGTCGTAGCGTGGACGACCGAAACTTTTTCTGGTAGTGGGACGCGTGCAACTGGTGCCGGTTTAGGAGCGCGTTCTTCAGTGCAGCGCATGACTCCCTGTCTTCTGGGGCCAGTTTACAGTAAGCCTCGTAGTCCTCTCCTCTCAGAGTGGAGACGAGGATCCTACAATGCAATTCTGGGGGGACCTCATTCAACTCCATGCAGTCGCTAAACCGCCGGAGGTAGATGTCAAACTGTTCTAAACGGGGGTCGTGGACGTCGGTCCATAGAGAAGCATGTCTGGGGAGGGGATGGTTGGGGATGGCTGAACTAAATGATGAGGGGGAGCTTGGGTTGTCGTTGTTATCGGGGGCCCTAACACTTGCTGCTAATTCAGCTAACCTGAATTCGTGTGCCCTGCGTGCTTCCTCGTCTAACCTATGTTTCTCTCTCTCCTCTCTAGCTAATTGTTCTGCTCTCTCCTCTCTAGCTAATTGTTCTGCTCTCTCCTCTCTAGCTAATTGTTCTACTCTAAGTCTCTCTGTCTTGGCCTCATGGGCCGCTACCTGCTCTACTACGTATTTAGTGATGTCTGAGTCAATGTAGCCTATAGCTATAGCCTCTTCTCTCAGCTGCTTACGCAATAGTACACCTTCCGCCATAGTAACAGAGTGAGGCGAGATTAAGATACTAGAGGCGGACAGAGATATAGTGAGATAGGAAAGGAAAATATAGGAGGGGTGTTGGGGTTCAGAGTTTAGCTAACGTAATACAACTCAAAATGGTACTCACCAGACAGCAATTCCAGAATTTTACACACATACACTAACACACGTATATCCAATCATAAAGTTATCGTTTATATGGCGCTCGGCGCTGTTGGTGCAGATAACTTCGGGCTGGTTAGGAATTCTCTTTCCCCGTGCCGGGACTGGATTAGCGTTTAATGTTAGTGTCTATTTTCCCGGGTTTGGATACCGGGAACTACGGCGGGTTCCTACGGGGAGGTTGACAGGGCAGTTGTCGGGTTCTCGGCGGTCTCTAGTTGTCGGGCAGGTTGATGCGGCGGCGGTGGGTCTCTCTGCTGACGTCTCGGGTGCCGGTACGTTGGTGCGGGGTCAGAGGGTGGCGACCTGGCGGTTGGGGCGGCAAATCTGGCGTAATGGGGTGGCAAATTTGGTTGCTGGTGTGTCTGGGGTGACGTAGGCGGGCGTAGTGTGGCGAGCCTGGCTTAATGGGGTGAGTTGGCTGGGGTGGCGTAGATTGCTCGGAGTGGCGAATCTGGGGTGGCTTAGGTTGGCGTATCTGGGGTGCGTAGGCTGGGGTGACGTAGGCGTAGGCTGGGGTGGCGTAAGCGTAGGCTGGGGTGTCGCAGGCGTAGGCTGGGGTGGCGTAAGCGTAGGCTGGGGTGTCGTAGGTGTAGGCTGGGGTGGCCTAAGCGTAGGCTGGGATGGCGTAGGCTGCGTAAAGTGGCGAGCCTGGTTTGATGGGTTGATGTATCTGGTTGCTGGCTTAGAATCTTTGTGTTGTAGAGAGATGAGCCCCCATCCAGGGTCGGTTTCAGAATCGGCGTAGTCCTCGGGTTGTTGCTGTTGACAGTGCGCTGAACGGCTTGGAGTTCAGATAATCCCGGACACGAGGTCCCACTTTGTCACGATGTGGCAATTGCGAGGGGGTAATAATGGCTGGTTGTCTTAGAAGTATGAGGTGCCGATGCTGTGGTTGACCTGGAATATTTATTTGTTCTCTACTGGCTCGTTCAGATGTTGTTAAACACACACAAATAGACAGTTCTAAGTTAGGCAAGCAAGTCTCTGGTTACGTTTCAGGTGTTTATTTATGATTCAGATTCAATATCCAATGATGAAATATACATACTAACATGCAGGGGAGATATAATGCTTGAGATATATGCACAGGAACGTCTATCACTCAATATACTGTGTTGTTGCGGAATCCAAAGTTAGGCTACGTAACTATACTGAGGAAATTACGATTACTGGCTAGGTATCTGCAAGTCCAAGTAACAATTTGGGAGCTAGACCAAAACGATGTATCTAGCTCGGGAGCTGGGAGAGATCTGCTTTAGTTTAGTTGGGCGGGCTTTTTCGTGGACACTAGTCACCTGACCCAAGGTTAATTTGGTTGGCTTACATTTAATTACATCCTATTCTCATTGGCTAGATTGAAAGTATCCATAGACAATGGAGTGACACGATGATTCACTAGGGGAGAAAAAGGGGGGGGGTTTAGGCGGGTGTACATGAAGGCACTAATACAGCCAGCACAATGGGTGTCAAAGTGTCAAGGGAGGGCGGGAAGACGATTTATTATTCCTTACCGGGACAATGGGTGGCAAGGTGTCAAAGGAGGGGGGGGAGTCGATTTATCACTCCTTACCGGGGACTTAATTAACAAGAGTTGGTTAGGGGAAGGAAGATGTGGTGGTCTAGGTAGACATACTGCCCATATAATAGTAATAGTAATGCAGGGCATTACGTCCGTATATATAATAGCAATGCGAACGGCACAGGTGGGAGGTAAACGAAGGGTCGGGTTTTTGAGTCAATGACGTAATGCCTATCTACATGTATTTTGAATTAGCAATAAGAATAATAGTGTAGTTATTGACATGATATAAATATATACATTAAAGAATTCACATATCTGACACACATACTTCTCATTCATTCAAGATTGTGTACCATCTCGGTAGCATAAGTCAGTAACCTCTGAATTTGGGAATAAAGAGTGTAGTGAAGATTAAGGAAAAGTGTTGAGTGTTACAGTTGAGTACTATCTATCTACATTAGTGCTAATAAGTCATAGTTTAATCCAGAACTGTGACAGGCACCATAGACACCATTTGATGGCACCATAGACACCATTTGATGGTACCATAGACACCATTTGATGGCACCATAGACACCATTTGATGGCACCATAGACACCATTTGATGGTACCATAGATACCATTTCATGGCACCATAGACACCATTTGATGGCACCATAGACACCATTTGATGGTACCATAGACACCATTTGATGGCACCATAGACATCATTTGATGGCACCATAGACACCATTTGATGGCACCATAGACATCATTTGATGGCACCATAGACACCATTTGATGGTACCATAGACATCATTTGATGGCACCATAGACACCATTTGATGGCACCATAGACACCATTTGATGGCACCATAGACACCATTTGATGGTACCATAGACACCATTTGATGGCACCATAGACACCATTTGATGGCACCATAGACACCATTTGATGGCACCATAGACACCATTTGATGGCACCATAGACACCATTTGATGGCACCATAGACATCATTTGATGGCACCATAGACACCATTTGATGGCACCATAGACACCATTTGATGGCACCATAGACATCATTTGATGGTACCATAGACACCATTTGATGGTACCATAGACACCATTTGATGGTACCATAGACACCATTTGATGGTACCATAGACATCATTTGATGGTACCATAGACACCATTTGATGGCACCATAGACATCATTTGATGGCACCATAGACACCATTTGATGGCACCATAGACATCATTTGATGGCACCATAGACACCATTTGATGGCACCATAGACACCATTTGATGGCACCATAGACACCATTTGATGGCACCATAGACACCATTTGATGGCACCATAGACATCATTTGATGGCACCATAGACACCATTTGATGGCACCATAGACACCATTTGATGGCACCATAGACACCATTTGATGGCACCATAGACATCATTTGATGGCACCATAGACACCATTTGATGGCACCATAGACACCATTTGATGGCACCATAGACACCATTTGATGGCACCATAGACACCAATGAATGAATGCTTGAGAATCTGCAACACAAAATTTATTTCACTAATTTATATTGATTTTCTTTGTTTGCATTATGGGGCGTGTTACTTCTCGTTACATCAGGGTTGGGTTATTAATTCTGCATTCCATTGAAGCCGTTTGCTTGCTGGTGTCGGGGGCTGGGCGCTCCACTTGATGTCCACTACGGCAGTCCCTTCTATGGTGCGATTATTATTAGTCTACTATTCTGGCTTACAACAACACTCCTCTCACTTACCTGCATATACTCACGTATATAAGTTGCACCGGTGTATAAGTCGCACCCTTAGTTTAGAATTTTTTTTCTTATATGTTGTTATTGATGCACGTTTAAGTCACACCCTTAATCTTGACTCGAAGGTTTAGAAGTCATACGATTTTACTCTTTTTTTTTTCCAGATCGAAATTTTGGGTATAAAAAAGTGCGACTTATATGCGAGTATATACGGTAACAGTGGCATTAATTCAATTGTTGAATTAAAGAGCTTTATTTAAATTGTAAACTCAAGATATATACAGGGAAATAGCATATTTACAAAACTACTGGGCGAGAACTGGAATTCATAAAATATACATAAACCGAAATAACAAAAAAATGGGACCCTACCAAGTAATGGGAAAAAAATCAAGAACCATGCTTTTTTAATGGGGTGTTCTACGATTAGAAATTCAAATGTCAACTTCCACGGGATAGACAAAGTATTTACGTAGTTCATCACACCCCAATATTTTGAAGGTCATACCATACCCCTCCCACTTTTCCTCGGACTCTCATGTGGGCAATGAAGGGTCAATGTAACCCAAGTTTGTAACAGGTCTTTCACTCTCTGTTTCGGTCCAAAACTATGACAATGAATTTGTATCCATGCATGTATTACATTTATGATGATGATATTTTCGAGTGCTACTAAAGACATTTTATTAATTTTATTATTTATATTCATCAATAAAAGATCCTATGATCTGCTTCATCTTTTGTCATTCTTCGTCGTTCCATTTGACCAGCGTTATAGTGTTATAAATCAACCATATATTTTTTTTTACATTAGAATTAATACTATTGGCCGATGCCCCCATTGAAAAGCTAGGATAATTCAACAGTTTTAGATTAGAAAAAATGGTGTCGGCAAATGTCGTCATTGTATAAGTTTGTCTATTTCCAACTGTTTCAGATTATAATGAATAATATTGGCCAATGTCGCCTTTTAATAACTAGTTCTATTTCCAACATTTTCAGATTAGAATAAATGATATTGGCTAATGTCGCCATTGAAAAACTTTTTTGTATTTCCAACAGTTTCAGTTTAGAAATAAATTGTGTCGACAAATGTCGTCATCTGTTCTGTGGTCGTCATTGAAAAACTGGTTGTATATCTTCTTTTGAAACCCCGTTACGTAACCCCGTAAGTTATTGTTAAAGAGTCAACTTTATTTGTTTCAGATCAGAGATTCCGCAGGGCTTATTCAATTTTTGGCCTTTCTGGAAAAGGAAGTAAGTAACACCAATAATATCAATCTATATATATATAATATATAAAGCATTACAGATTAGCGGTTTGATAATATAATTTATTTCAGGGTCCAATAGCTATGTATGTGACCTACTTTAATATCATAGTCCAATTTAAAGCTACCTGTGTGTGGCTTCACATGTTTCCAGAAGTCCTTGTAACCTTGAGCCAGCTCAGTATGTTAGCTTTTACTTAATTGTCGTTACAAGGGGCATTACTGCCAACTTTTACGACCGTTGTTTACATCCATCTTTGTTGTCATTAGCAACTAGAGATAAGCCAATAAACCATGACAAACTATTGTCATTTCACGTTATAAGAAGAATGTTAGTTATATTCTGCATGCATATATCCTATCAAGTCTCCTTAACTTGATAACATTAAGATAAACAACTGTTGTGTTTATTATTTTATGTTATTTTATTAATGGTCCCAATTTAAAATCAAAATATTATATAGATCTGTATATTAAAACAAGAAACTGCTAACAGTTGCATTTTTATTTTTTTTTCAAGGGAATATCATAGACATAATATACTATAGTAATAGATAGATATGGAGTTTAGCATTCGGATAACATTTCAAAATTACTGATGTTAAGTGGCTTCTATCATGCAGCATGAGAAGCTCCAAAAAAAAAACCCACCCCACCTACATATAGCTTTCCTGTAGCCTTAGACATTGTGCTTGCTGGTTTACTCTTTCGTTACTCTAGTATCTCGTTTATCCTTCGTTGTGACAATCTCTTTCTTTATTATGTATCTTACATGTTGTAAAGCTTAAGTCACTCTCATTGTAATCTACAGATAAAATCTGGGCAAAAATGGACAGAATATTCAGCAGCAGTCGAGTTACAGAAGCGCAGATCGTAAGTAAAGAATAAAAGGTGAAGTTTACTTAGTAAATGTATTAAACTATTATATTTTTGTTTGCAATGTAACTCATTTGTCTAGCGGCAGTGCTATGACTTGCTAAATGGAAGATGCCGGGATTAAACAAGCAGGATTGTGCATTCTTATCTGAAAGGTGTCTCTCAGTAATAAGCTGTAATTTACATTTAAATTGAATTAAACAAAATAAACAATTATACTTTTAGAAGTGAAAGTAACGGCAGCTGGGCGTTGTGCTGGTTGCTAATTATCTATGTATAACATAACCAGATACAACGTGCCAACTGTAATTTACCAGTCGAATGAACAAAAAAAAAGTAAGGCTGAAGTAGTTAACTTGTGTTCAACTATAGAACTAAGACGCTGTGGCTAAAAATAGTACATTTGTTGAACTCTAGAAACAACTTGGCTTGCTTAAGGTTCAAATACAGAGCAAACATAGTATGGCTTATGGAAATAATTGTATACTCGTTAAGGTAGTTTATTTGTTTAACTTTTAACTTACTTGGAATTGCTAGGGTCGTTGGTTTGTGTTCCACTATAGAATAAAATTGTTCTGGTTGAGGCAGTTAATTTTTTCAAAGGTAGAACAAACATCATTTGGTTGGGGTAAATAGCTTAGATCAGTGATCGGCAACCTACGGCACGTGTGCCAGAATTGGCACGCCGAACCATTTTCAATGGCACCGCAAGACAATCCGCGTCTCTTCTACAAGAACAGAGTCGGTTAACTTTTAGGCTGTTGGCGCGCTGAATGAATTAGAAATTCTACTTCGGAACACTATTATCAAAGGTTGCCGACCCCTGGTTCAGATTAACTTTTTGTTCAACATTTTTTGTTGTTGTGATTTTAAGGAAATACTGTATCTCTTTTTATGTTGAACACTACAGAGAGCTTGAGTACAATCGTGGACTCAGTTTTGAGACTATTGCTGGCTACGGAAGCAACGGGGCCATCATGCACTACCGTCCAACCAATGGCAGAGATAAATTGATTTCTATCGATAGTTTATTTGTTTTGGATTCTGGAGGCAATTATCTGTAAGTGGAGTTTTTAACTTTTGCAAGTGTTCTACATCTTTATGTAACTATTTATCACAACATTCAATGCGAAGTAAGGACGGGGCGATTACTATAATATTATCTAGGCTTTTTTAAAGACATTTTTTAGAAAATAAAGTATAGTCTGTCTAACAAGTGTCTTGGAAATATACAATTGTCTTGGAAATATACAAGTGTCTTGGAAATATACAAGTGTCTTGGAAATATACAAGTGTCTTGGAAATATACAAGTGTCTTGGAAATATACAAGTGTCTTGGAAATATACAAGTGTCTTGGAAATATACAAGTGTCTTGGAAATATACAAACGTCTTGGCAATAAACAAGTGTCTTGGAAATATACAAACGTCTTGGAAATATACAAGTGTCTTGGAAATATACAAGTGTCTTAGAAATATACAAATGTCTTGGAAATATACAAGTGTCTTGGAAATATACAAGTGTCTTGGAAATATACAAGTGTCTTGGAAATATACAAACGTCTTGGCAATAAACAAGTGTCTTGGAAATATACAAACGTCTTGGAAATATACAAGTGTCTTAGAAATATACAAGTGTCTTAGAAATATACAAACGTCTTGGAAATATACAAGTGTCTTAGAAATATACAAGTGTCTTAGAAATATACAAGTGTCTTAGAAATATACAAGTGTCTTGGAAATATACAAGTGTCTTAGAAATATACAAGTGTCTTGGAAATATACAAGTGTCTTGGAAATATACAAACGTCTTGGAAATAAACAAGTGTCTTGGAAATATACAAATGTCTTAGAAATATACAAGTGTCTTAGAAATATACAAATGTCTTAGAAATATACAAATGTCTTAGAAATATACAAGTGTCTTAGAAATATACAAGTGTCTTAGAAATATACAAGTGTCTTAGAAATATACAAGTGTCTTAGAAATATACAAGTGTCTTAGAAATATACAAGTGTCTTAGAAATATACAAGTGTCTTAGAAATATACAAGTGTCTTGGAAATAAACAAGTGTCTTGGAAATATACAAACGTCTTGGAAATATACAAGTGCCTTAGAAATATACAAGTGTCTTAGAAATATACAAGTGTCTTAGAAATATACAAGTGTCTTAGAAATATACAAGTGTCTTAGAAATATACAAGTGTCTTAGAAATATACAAGTGTCTTAGAAATATACAAGTGTCTTAGAAATATACAAGTGTCTTAGAAATATACAAGTGTCTTGGAAATATACAAACGTCTTGGAAATAAACAAGTGTCTTGGAAATATACAAACGTCTTGGAAATATACAAGTGTCTTAGAAATATACAAGTGTCTTGGAAATATACAAGTGTCTTGGAAATATACAAACGTCTTGGCAATAAACAAGTGTCTTGGAAATATACAAACGTCTTGGAAATATACAAGTGTCTTAGAAATATACAAGTGTCTTAGAAATATACAAACGTCTTGGAAATATACAAGTGTCTTAGAAATATACAAGTGTCTTAGAAATATACAAGTGTCTTAGAAATATACAAGTGTCTTGGAAATATACAAACGTCTTGGAAATAAACAAGTGTCTTGGAAATATACAAACGTCTTGGAAATATACAAGTGTCTTAGAAATATACAAATGTCTTAGAAATATACAAGTGTCTTAGAAATATACAAATGTCTTAGAAATATACAAGTGTCTTAGAAATATACAAGTGTCTTAGAAATATACAAGTGTCTTAGAAATATACAAGTGTCTTAGAAATATACAAGTGTCTTAGAAATATACAAGTGTCTTAGAAATATACAAGTGTCTTAGAAATATACAAGTGTCTTGGAAATAAACAAGTGTCTTGGAAATATACAAACGTCTTGGAAATATACAAGTGCCTTAGAAATATACAAGTGTCTTAGAAATATACAAGTGTCTTAGAAATATACAAGTGTCTTAGAAATATACAAGTGTCTTAGAAATATACAAGTGTCTTAGAAATATACAAGTGTCTTAGAAATATACAAGTGTCTTGGAAATATACAAACGTCTTGGAAATATACAAGTGTCTTAGAAATATACAAGTGTCTTAGAAATATACAAGTGTCTTGGAAATATACAAGTGTCTTAGAAATATACAAGTGTCTTAGAAATATACAAGTGTCTTGGAAATATACAAACGTCTTGGAAATATACAAACGTCTTGGAAATATACAAGTGTCTTAGAAATATACAAGTGTCTTGGAAATATACAAGTGTCTTAGAAATATACAAGTGTCTTAGAAATATACAAGTGTCTTGGAAATATACAAGTGTCTTAGAAATATACAAGTGTCTTAGAAATATACAAGTGTCTTGGAAATATACAAACGTCTTGGAAATATACAAACGTCTTGGAAATATACAAGTGTCTTGGAAATATACAAGTGTCTTAGAAATATACAAGTGTCTTAGAAATATACAAGTGTCTTAGAAATATACAAGTGTCTTAGAAATATACAAGTGTCTTAGAAATATACAAGTGTCTTAGAAATATACAAGTGTCTTAGAAATATACAAGTGTCTTAGAAATATACAAGTGTGTTAGAAATATACAAGTGTCTTGGAAATATACAAACGTCTTGGAAATATACAAGTGTCTTAGAAATATACAAGTATCTTAGAAATATACAAGTGTCTTAGAAATATACAAGTGTCTTAGAAATATACAAGTGTCTTAGAAATATACAAGTGTCTTAGAAATATACAAGTGTCTTAGAAATATACAAGTGTCTTAGAAATATACAAGTGTCTTAGAAATATACAAGTGTGTTAGAAATATACAAGTGTCTTGGAA
Organism: Anisus vortex; assembly: GCA_949126835.1. Lineage (NCBI taxonomy): Eukaryota > Metazoa > Mollusca > Gastropoda > Planorbidae > Anisus > Anisus vortex. Next base: position 5,365,376 of record OX421497.1, read on the forward strand.
ATATACAAACGTCTTGGAAATATACAAACGTCTTGGAAATAAACAAGTGTCTTGGAAATATACAAACGTCTTGGAAATATACAAGTGTCTTAGAAATATACAAGTGTCTTAGAAATATACAAGTGTCTTAGAAATATACAAGTGTCTTAGAAATATACAAGTGTCTTAGAAATATACAAGTGTCTTGGAAATATACAAACGTCTTGGAAATATACAAGTGTCTTAGAAATATACAAGTGTCTTAGAAATATACAAGTGTCTTAGAAATATACAAGTGTCTTAGAAATATACAAGTGTCTTAGAAATATACAAGTGTGTTAGAAATATACAAGTGTCTTGGAAATATACAAACGTCTTGGAAATATACAAACGTCTTGGAAATAAACAAGTGTCTTGGAAATATACAAACGTCTTGGAAATATACAAGTGTCTTAGAAATATACAAGTGTCTTAGAAATATACAAGTGTCTTAGAAATATACAAGTGTCTTGGAAATATACAAGTGTCTTAGAAATATACAAGTGTCTTAGAAATATACAAGTGTCTTAGAAATATACAAGTGTCTTGGAAATATACAAGTGTCTTAGAAATATACAAGTGTCTTAGAAATATACAAGTGTCTTAGAAATATACAAGTGTCTTAGAAATATACAAGTGTCTTAGAAATATACAAGTGTCTTGGAAATATACAATTGTCTTGGAAATATACAAACGTCTTGGAAATAAACAAGTGTCTTGGAAATATACAAACGTCTTGGAAATATACAAGTGTCTTAGAAATATACAAGTGTCTTGGAAATATACAAGTGTCTTAGAAATATACAAGTGTCTTGGAAATATACAAGTGTCTTAGAAATATACAAGTGTCTTAGAAATATACAAGTGTCTTGGAAATATACAAACGTCTTGGAAATATACAAACGTCTTGGAAATAAACAAGTGTCTTAGAAATATACAAGTGTCTTAGAAATATACAAGTGTCTTAGAAATATACAAGTGTCTTGGAAATATACAAACGTCTTGGAAATATACAAGTGTCTTAGAAATATACAAGTGTCTTAGAAATATACAAGTGTCTTAGAAATATACAAGTGTCTTAAAAATATACAAGTGTCTTGGAAATATACAAACGTCTTGGAAATATACAAGTGTCTTAGAAATATACAAGTGTCTTAGAAATATACAAGTGTCTTGGAAATATACAAGTGTCTTAGAAATATACAAGTGTCTTAGAAATATACAAGTGTCTTGGAAATATACAAACGTCTTGGAAATATACAAACGTCTTGGAAATATACAAGTGTCTTAGAAATATGCAAGTGTCTTGGAAATATACAAGTGTCTTAGAAATATACAAGTGTCTTAGAAATATACAAGTGTCTTGGAAATATACAAGTGTCTTAGAAATATACAAGTGTCTTAGAAATATACAAGTGTCTTGGAAATAAGTAAACGTCTTGGAAATATACAAACGTCTTGGAAATATACAGGTGTCTTGGAAATATACAAGTGTCTTAGAAATATACAAGTGTCTTAGAAATATACAAGTGTCTTAGAAATATACAAGTGTCTTAGAAATATACAAGTGTCTTGGAAATATACAAGTGTCTTAGAAATATGCAAGTGTCTTAGAAATATACAAGTGTGTTAGAAATATACAAGTGTCTTGGAAATATACAAACGTCTTGGAAATATACAAACGTCTTGGAAATATACAAGTGTCTTAGAAATATACAAGTGTCTTAGAAATATACAAGTGTCTTGGAAATATACAAGTGTCTTAGAAATATACAAGTGTCTTAGAAATATACAAGTGTCTTGGAAATATACAAACGTCTTGGAAATATACAAACGTCTTGGAAATATACAAGTGTCTTAGAAATATACAAGTGTCTTGGAAATATACAAGTGTCTTAGAAATATACAAGTGTCTTAGAAGTATACAAGTGTCTTGGTAATATACAAGTGTCTTAGAAATATACAAGTGTCTTAGAAATATACAAGTGTCTTGGAAATATACAAACGTCTTGGAAATATACAAACGTCTTGGAAATAAACAAGTGTCTTAGAAATATACAAGTGTCTTGGAAATATACAAACGTCTTGGAAATATACAAGTGTCTTAGAAATATACAAGTGTCTTAGAAATATACAAGTGTGTTTGAAATATAAAAGTGTCTTGGAAATAATTATTATACAAGTGTGTTTGAAATAGTCTGCTTTACACACGCCTTAGAGTTAATGATCTGTAATTTATATAGATATATTTATAATAGTGTAGCTGTATGCGTTTTTCTTTTAGATATTCTTTTCTTTCGTATTGCGAGAATGTCAAATTGATTTAATTTTTTTTATCTATTCAGCTAGCTCTATTGCATTTATGAAGTATTTCTTGATAATTATATTATTTTAAAATTCATCAATTTAAAATAAATATATTAGTTTTTAAAATATTTAAAATTAGTTTCAAACATTTATGTTCTTTGTTCCGTAAAGTCATTGTAGTATTGTACACCCTTGTAGCGAAATTAGTTGGGGATATTAATTTTATCTTATGACATAATGTACGTGATTGGTCATATCTTTCGTCAGTATATTGTGATGTTCGTAAAACGTTACATAAATAAAATATGACTGCCTTATATTTAGGGATGGGATGACTGATATTACAAGAACAATGCACTATGGGCAACCTACAGATTATCAAAAGGTAAACTAAATAGTTTTATTTAAAATATGAATAATAAAAAAAAATCTATTTCAATAAATACTGTATTTTATAAGCTTATATTTCAATACATATTTTCTCTCATAACGATTAAATTAAAAATAAACACCTCTATCTCAACGCTAATATTTCAATAAAAACTTTTTATCTCAACGCTTACATTTCAATAAATTTAATACTGATATCTCAAAACTTATATTTCAATAAATAGTGATATCTCAACACTAATAATATTTCAATCTATCGATCGATTTATCTATGAAACGATCCATTCATCTATCCATTTTTTTATCTACATCATTAATGTAAAATTATACTCGGCTGTATTGTTTTACAAGAAATTGACGAATCTGCCTTTTCGCCCTTATCACAATTGAGGCTTTTGCATGGAAACATGACCGAAGCTAGAAGTTCAAGTTTTGATTTGTACATAAATTGAAAATGTTATATAGTCATGTTGAGTTTGAGTCAAAGTACGCTCAGTGCTTCTCTATGCTGCAGAGACCTGGAAGACCAATACCAAAATCGAAAGCCGACTCAGAGGGTTTGAAGAAAGATGTCTCCGACGCATACTAAGGATTAACTTGGAAGACAACATCTCCAAAAGTGAAGTTCGCAAGAGAACAGAAATAAACTGCATCACTGAAGAAATTAAGAAAAGTAGATGGAGATGGCTGGGTCACTTCTTCGCATGGATAGAAAGAGGCTTCCAAGCATTAGTTTGAAATGGACATCAGCAGGGAAAAGGAGAAGGGGAAGACCAATGGGAACTTGGAGGAGAACGATGTATGATGAAGCAAAGATCACCAATAAAACATGGCATGAAATCAGATGGCTCACCCAGGATAGGGAGGCCTGGCGGAACTTTGTTGCTGCCTTATGCTCCACGGGGAGCGATACAGAATAAGAGAGGAGGGAATAGGGAAAACATGAGTAACATAATTTCGTTAGTGGGTTGGGGTGACTGAAAGTTTGACAGCTGTTGACAGAGGAGAAAGGGGAGTAAGTAAAAATTCCTTAACATTATTTTACGTATATAATTGGCTTCCTCTTATTATAAGAAATGTAACATTGATGCACGAATGACTTTTAATAAAGGAACAAAAATGTGTTGTTTATATTACAGGAGTGTTACACCAGGGTGTTAATGGCAAAAATCAATCTCGCTATGTTTAAATGGCCCAAAGGCTTAAAAGGTAAAAATAAGAATTTCATTCCTTGTGCATTTCTTTACATACACCTGAAGGGTTGTTTCTTGACATATACCTGTTGTATTTTTTCTTGGCATATACCTGCTGTGTTGTTTCTTTACTTATACCTGCTGTGTTTTTTCTTTACTTATACATGTTATGTTATTTCTTTACTTATACCTGTTATGTTATTTCTTTACATATAGCCTACCTGTTGATTTATTTATTTACATATACCTGTTGTGTTATTTCTTTACATATAACTGTTGTGTTATTTCTTTACATATACCTGTTGTGTTATTTCTTTACATATACCTGTTGTGTTATTTTTTTTCATATACCTGTTGTGTTATTTATTTACTTATACCTGTTGTGTTATTTCTTTACATATACCTGTTGTGTTTTTTCTTTACATATACCTGTTCTAATTCCAACAGTTTCAGATTATAATAAATGGTGTCGGCAAATGTGATAATTGCTGATAATTGTGTTATTTCTTTACTTATACCTGTTGTGTTATTTCTTTACTTATACCTGTTGTGTTATTTCTTTACTTATACATGTTGTGTTATTTCTTTACTTATACCTGTTATGTTATTTCTTTACTTATACCTGTTGTGTTATTTCTTTACTTATACCTGTTGTGTTCATTTTTTACATATATCTGTTGTGTTTTTTCTTTACATATATCTGTTGTGTTATTTATTTACTTATACCTGTTGTGTTATTTCTTTACATATACCTGTTGTGTTTTTTCTTTACATATACCTGTTCTAATTCCAACAGTTTCAGATTATAATAAATGGTGTCGGCAAATGTGATAAGTGCTGATAATTGTGTTATTTCTTTACTTATACCTGTTGTGTTATTTCTTTACTTATACCAGTTGTGTTATTTCTTTACTTATACATGTTGTGTTATTTCTTTACTTATACCTGTTATGTTATTTCTTTACTTATACCTGTTGTGTTATTTCTTTACATATATTCTTTACTTATACCTGTTGTGTTTTTTCTTTACATATACCTGTTCTAATTCCAACAGTTTCAGATTATAATAAATGGTGTCGGCAAATGTGATAATTGTGTTATTTCTTTACTTATACCTGTTGTGTTATTTCTTTACTTATACCTGTTGTGTTATTTCTTTACTTATACATGTTGTGTTATTTCTTTACTTATACCTGTTATGTTATTTCTTTACTTATACCTGTTGTGTTATTTCTTTACTTATACCTGTTGTGTTCATTTTTTACATATATCTGTTGTGTTTTTTCTTTACATATATCTGTTGTGTTATTTCTTTACATATACCTGTTGTGTTATTTTTTTTCATATACCTGTTGTGTTATTTATTTACTTATACCTGTTGTGTTATTTCTTTACATATACCTGTTGTGTTTTTTCTTTACATATACCTGTTCTAATTCCAACAGTTTCAGATTATAATAAATGGTGTCGGCAAATGTGATAATTGCTGATAATTGTGTTATTTCTTTACTTATACCTGTTGTGTTATTTCTTTACTTATACCTGTTGTGTTATTTCTTTACTTATACATGTTGTGTTATTTCTTTACTTATACCTGTTATGTTATTTCTTTACTTATACCTGTTGTGTTATTTCTTTACTTATACCTGTTGTGTTCATTTTTTACATATATCTGTTGTGTTTTTTCTTTACATATATCTGTTGTGTTATTTATTTACTTATACCTGTTGTGTTATTTCTTTACATATACCTGTTGTGTTTTTTCTTTACATATACCTGTTCTAATTCCAACAGTTTCAGATTATAATAAATGGTGTCGGCAAATGTGATAAGTGCTGATAATTGTGTTATTTCTTTACTTATACCTGTTGTGTTATTTCTTTACTTATACCTGTTGTGTTATTTCTTTACTTATACATGTTGTGTTATTTCTTTACTTATACCTGTTATGTTATTTCTTTACTTATACCTGTGGTGTTATTTCTTTACATATACCTTTTGTGTTATTTCTTAACATATACCTGTTGTTTTTTTTCTTTACATATACCTGTTGTGTTATTTCTTTACATATACTTGTTGTGTTATTTCTTTACATATACCTGTTGTGTTATTTATTTACATATACCTGTTGTGTTTTTTCTTTACATATACCTGTTCTAATTCCAACAGTTTCAGATTATAATAAATGGTGTCGGCAAATGTGATAATTGCTGATAATTGTGTTATTTCTTTACATATACTTGTTGTGTTATTTCTTTACATATACCTATTGTGTTATTTCTTTACTTATACATGTTGTGTTATTTCTTTACTTATACATGTTGTGTTATTTCTTTACATATACCTGTTGTGTTATTTCTTTACTTATACCTGTTGTGTTATTTCTTTACTTATACATGCTGTGTTATTTCTTTACCTTCGCCCATTGTATAAAACTGTACATAGGGCGTTTGCAATCACGTGATAAAAATCACGTGTTTTTTGTTTACTTTGTGAAATGGTTTACAATGGCCGCTGTATTAAGTATCATATAGGCTCGAGCTTTTTTTTTGTTGATATTTTGTGTTTAGAATGATGATTAATGTATTAATGTGGATTTTATTAATTCTATATTAGATTAATAGACCTATCACAAGAAGATTCTTACATTAAAAATGTTATATTACTATTGAACGATTAGGCCTACAATGAAAATAACGAATGACTCCAACAATTCACTTCAATAAATCCATTTAAATGCAACACTTACCGGCCAGATATTAAGATGATGAATTGAGCTTAAAATTTTGAAATTCGTTGAAAAAATACCATGTCAGTCTTTCTCTTGTACTAGTAAGATGATCTACGACGATTTATCTAATGATTTGTGCGTAGGATAGCCAATATTCAGATGTGCATTTGGCATGATAAAGAAGTACTTCACCATTTCTGTACAGCAAGTGGCTTCTATTTACACAAATACGTCACTTAAAAACCTAAGCCTCGCCCATTGCGAACGCTCTATTAATTAATTTAAAGTTTTATTTCTCTGAGGCTCATATATCAGCTCTAGCGGTGTCTATATTTTTTCTCTTTTTTTTTAAAGTTCGATTCGTTCATTATAAGGGTAGATTAGGAAACCCGGACTTTATATAGAGCGCAGAAACAATAGCATGTTAGCATATAAAATAATATATATATCTACATGTAAACTGTAACTATATATATATATATATATAAACTGTAACTATATGTTAGGCGGCTATAATATTTTTGGAAATCATATTTCAATAGGAAATAATTGATATTAGCATCCCTAGTTTTACCTCAGAATTCCCCCAGTGTGGCTGTTGCGATCTTATCTTTGTCCTTGTAACTAGGTGCTATACACAGAGATAAGAAAAAGCTTGTGTTTAAATGCTTATGGTGTATCGGCATTCATGATTTACTTACTATTATATTACAGGGGTCCGACACTTGTACGGTGTACAAAAGGGAAGGGTGTTGTTATGAAAGTAATTCTAACGTTCTTTATATGGTGCGTAATGTATGAGTGGCACCTTATTCTTCAAAAACAAAAAGACAGGTCTTAAATCTTTCAAAGCTTTTGAGCCGTGGCGATTTTGACATTTCATATAAGTTGGTACGTAATCCGGAAAATATATATTACTATTACTTTATGCGACCCGTTAACTGAAGAAAAGATTGCAAAATTAGAACAAGCGAATATTCACAACTGATAAGAGTAAGACAAATAGTTAAATCACTAAACCTAGAAACACTAGAGGACAGAAGGGCAAAGAATAAAGTAGTAATAATGCATAAGGCATTAAATTCTAATTTAGAAATACAACCCAATAACATTATGTTGCC